>JANRMT010062798.1:11671609-11769256 GCA_026402145.1 Polypterus bichir lapradei
CCTGCCTTGTGCCCTGTGTTGGCTGGGATTGGCTCCAGCAGACCCCCGTGACCCTGTTCGGATTCAGTGGGTTGGATAATGGATGGATGGATTCTAGGCTAATGGATGATTTCAATTACTATTGTATTTTAATTCTGATACACTAAAAATGAACGCACCTGCACCTGTGGCCTGTTGTTTTGGTGATGGAGAGGCTTTCCTTCATCAAGAGATGAAACAATGAGGTCCAGTGGTGGCAAAGGTTTATGGATTTGCTGGACGCACAAAAC
Organism: Polypterus bichir lapradei; assembly: GCA_026402145.1. Classification (NCBI taxonomy): domain Eukaryota; kingdom Metazoa; phylum Chordata; class Cladistia; order Polypteriformes; family Polypteridae; genus Polypterus; species Polypterus bichir. The sequence goes on from JANRMT010062798.1 coordinate 11,671,879, forward strand.
GTGCAGCACTTCAGAGGTCCACAGGATACCAGGCTCAGCATGGAAACACAAGAAAACCTTTTTAACAACCAACTCCTGCTGCAGCTGTGTGGCTGGCTTGGAATGGCCACCCAGGTTCTTGTTCACAAATGTTGGTAAGACTGACCAGCACAGGCCATCAGATTGAGTTCCTGAGCCGAGGCCGTGTGCATGTGTGTGGAGATGCAGGTCAGAGGGCTTCTGTCTGCTTGGTGCTTGGAAGCTTCTTGGACTGCCATAGAAATGATTTGACATTTCAAGACGTGAGAGACATGGCCCCCTCTGAAGGTCTCGTACTTCCTGATCCCAAGACCTTCACTGGACTCTGTCCACATAGGGGTCTAAGGTCATTACTGTCACAGAGTCCAGTGAATTTCTTACTAGTCTGTGCTAATCAGTATGGAACACTTCAGTGCTCGCCGGCACCATCTTTAGTGAGTTTTCCTGCCATTCCTCTACAACCATGTCATGAAAATCATAGACAGCCATGCAGGAAACGGGATGAAGCAAGAGAATAGGACACACGTGCCTTCATCACCCTTGAACCATCACACGCCACAGTGAATGTCATGATGTGAGAACAGCTGAGGCATCTCCATCGTGACAGGACAATGTTAGCACCGCGGTTACCTCTGAGCATTTCCTCACACTCAGCTCCATGCAGGTTCCTCTGCCTGAGTCCATCACGATAAAGAACAATCACCTCAATAGCAAACAAAGCCCACAGAAGAACGTGTATTAAGTATAAAGCATCAGAATTCAGAAGCCATCCTGCCAAGTCAATGTGTCTGCTGCACTTTGCGTTTACATTTGCTTGCTCAGCAGACACTTCTATCCAAAGTAATTTACAAAAGGGGTCAACACAGTGGAGCAGACATCAGCCTGCAGATGTTTGGGGGACAAGTGCCACAGGACAAGGGTACAAAATACAATGACAGCAAGTTACACATCGTAGGTTACAAGAACCCAGCAAACCCAATTTCTGTTAGGCAGACGTTCACCACACAAGATGGTCTTCCAATGTTTCTTAAACACATTGAGGGAGTCAGAAGTTGGAATGGAGGTGGGCAGCTCATTCCATCAACCAGGAGTTACACATGAAAAGAGTCTGAATTGAGATTTGATACCAGGCACACACCATTTTTCAGCAGACCTGAGTGGCTGAGAAGGAGCAGAGGACATCACAAAGCATCTCCATATACATACAGATGTTGACCCATTGAGTGCTCTGCAGGTCAGCATCAAGGAACTGAACTTAATGTGTGCTGCTACAGGCAGCCAGTGTAGTGATCTGAAGAGAGGAGTGACCTGAACACACCTTGGCAGACTAATCATCAGACATGTCACAGCACTCTGAATCATCTGCAGTAGCTTGGGGACACATGCTGTACTCCAGGTGGGACAAGACCAAAGCCTGGACCAGGAACAGCGCTGCATACTCTCCGTCAGCTATGGTCTGATCTTGGGGATGTCGTACAGAGTGAATCTGCAAGACCCACAGCAACGTGGACCCTGAAGGACAGCTGGTCATTGAGATCCTAAGCAGGCAGTTAAAAGCCTAATTAACAGAGAAGTCCAATTAAAAGCAACAGTTGTTGGGGACAACAATTTGAAGCCACCTGGGCTTCCCAGGCCATTATGCTGGACAGACCAGTCAGACACTGCAGTGTTCATATTTAACTCTTCTCCATTTCTTTTATTACACTTAAACAATGCTAGCATCTGTGACATCACCTGCTTTTGAAATTCTGGTTCTGGGGTGACCAAGTTCAGGGACATTACCTGCAGCTTTTTCCATCCAAGACAGGAGAAAAGCTGCCTGGAATTTAACTGTCAGGCCTGAGTCAGTGGCCACTAGAGGACAGTGCACCATTAAAAAAGGCCTCTGTCTGAGCTGCAGGCCAACAGAGTGTAATTGCAGACTGCAGTACCTATGAGGTCAGTCATGTAACACACAACATCATGAAGCACTGGTACACTGTGCTTATGATTAGGGTGGTGGGAGATTTCATGACTGACATTGTGGGCGTCACCTGACCTACATCATAGGCAGTGTAGGCTACAATTAGACCCATCTCCATCAGATGGCATTGTTCCCAAATGGGATGTTGAAGAAAAATCAGAGAGAAGCTCACAGGGACAGTCATACCGGGCAACTGAATCCGGTGTCCTCAAATTGCGATGCACCACGCCAGACGTCCACTAATGCAGGACTGGGTTTAGATTCCATTGATCTTCGGCACAAGGCTGCATTTTCAACCTGAGATGACACAAAGACCCAAGAAGAGCATTCAGACCCACAGAAGACATTTGTTAATTTGCCCTGTCATGTCACTACGTCAGCATGGTGTTTTTGCCCCAGTTCATCGATGACCAGACCTTGTGGAGATAACCACTGGGTTTGTCTTACAGGAATTTCCGGTATCTAGCTTCATGGATGACACTCTCAGACTTCCCCATTGGCCTCGAGAGCCTGCACTGTCATGTCTGACTACAGTTTGTTTCCACATATCTGGCCACAATTTCCACTGAGCTGGTGAAGTTTCACTGCCTTGCCAGCTTCTGGCAGGTAAGTGGATGTTTGTGCCATACAAGCTGCTGGCCTTGTGAGTTTGCAGGCTCAGACATTCTGGTCAACTTGGCAGTGCACCTCTCAAAGGCTATCCAGAGGGGCACATTTTTGAAGATTTGTTTAATTTGTGTGCCCCGTGGGGTCCTGAAGCAGAGGCAGGCCAACTGTGTGGGGGTGTGAAATCCTGTGTAGTGGAAAGTGGCCCCAGCCTACACTCTGGACATCTGATAGCTCATGAACCGAACAGGATCAGTGGAGAGATGAGACACAGTCAAAAATTGAAGGGTGAATGGTGCAGGTTTATTTACAAGAGTGCTGTACAACCAAAATGCAGTAGTGTCAGGTGGGCTTTGAGACACAGTCCTTCAACACTGACACTTCTTCAGAAATCAATAAAAACAAACAAAAAGGAAAAAAATAGTGTATTTACAAAAACAGTGCACTCCTACAAAAACTACACACACACTCCAATAATGAAGGTTGTCTTCTTTTATCCCTGGCTCAAGATGCTCCTCCAGCAGGAAAGAAAAATGCACAAAAACAAGTGTGTGTATATACAAAACAATTGCACCAAACACAAAACCAAAAACTATCCCAGCACCAAATAAGTATATATGCCTCCACCAAAACGATCACTATGAGATATATAGATATATAGATATATGTATATAGATATATATATATACATATATACAAAAGCCGCCAAAATCACAACTGCTCCTACAAATAGCTCAGCAGTGCTTACTCATACCTCGCCTTTAGGTCCACTGACGACCCCTGTTGGCCGGTGACTCCTTCAATATAACCGGCAACATTGTCCAGCCAATCTGCCAACACGTCTGCTTTACGCACCTATCCAGGTAGACGCTAGCGCGTTCACGCCACGCGCCGCAGCACGTCCCGTGTAACTAGGTATTTAAAACCGAACTCCTGCGGGTCGCGCGCGTATAAACCCTCCGGGACGGCCAACGGCTATGCTGAGCTCAAGCACACCCGTTGCCGACTCACCAGTAAGTAAAATCATTTCTTTAACGTTATGGGATCCCCATCTCTGGTTCAAACAAATGCCGGCTTTCTCTTTTAGGCGCGCCGCACTTTAAACCGCCTGCACTGGGCAGGCTGCGAGGACACCGGCGTGTAAAAATGAACACGTGCGGTGGATCCCGAGCTGACCATTATACCGGCTCATCGTGTGTCCTGACACTCCGCGCCTCACAGCGTTCACCCGCTAGACAGCCCCGCGTTCCCGCGACAGCGCACTCAGCACACAAACGTTAAGCGCTCTTCCTTACAACCATATAAATGCCGCTGCTTTGATTTCAAGGCTGCTTCAACTTAAATTTGGTAATGCGCGGGGCCGCGTATTACCACAGGGGGTCACATTCCTCTTTGCTTTTTCACAGCCCGATTCATTTGGAGTCATTCATTCAGTCTGACATCAACTTGTAAAAGTCACCTTGAATGAAAGAGCAGCTCCAGATACCTCGGATACGTGAGGGTTGTTATCCGTAACGACCCTCCATAAACCCTTCAAATAACAGGGGGAGCGCTGGGAAAACTGCGGAGGATCACAATAAGGAAAGCAGCACTCCTCCTTCACCTGGAGCTTTCTGCAGTGCGGATCAGTGTGGCAAATAAATGAAGCAACTTTAAATCTTAGACGTCTACCGTCCATTAAAGGGATGCTCCACCCAAAACACTGATGTCATTCTAGATGTTATAGTGCTTGGAGGACCTCGCCAGACTACCACAGAACCAACTTCACCTTAGAGCTTCAATTCATCCAGTCGCACCTAATATATACAATGCTTACCAAGTGGCGTAGCTAGGGGCGGGCGGAGGGGACCAAAAGGCTCAGGACAATTCGTGTGAAAAATATCACTCATGAAGAAAAAAGTCAAATTCTCTGATTTTTATCCACAAATGCTTCAAAAATAATTTTCTGACTGTCCTTCTGTGACGGCACCAGACACAGCAGTTTAAATTTATGAGGCAATAAGAAAAATAAACATAAACATTACACAATTTCTAGCAAGATAAACAACTAATTTACAATTTATAATTTCGTTTCGTTATCAATCCGAATGCGTTCTTGCACCCCCACCTATCACGTGTACACTACACTGGTTCTTGTTATCGCAGCGTAATTATATTAAAGTAATAATCAGAACACGGCTTATCAGTGCGTCTATACAATATTCTTGTCTAGTTGATGCTTATAAATAATTATATGTGAAAAATTATTGCTGTTTCTCTATATATGAATACAACTATGCAAAATGTATCTTAAATTTTTCTCTATACGTCATTTGAATTTTCTATTTAAATAGATTAACATATTCAGATATTGAAGCACCACCCGCCCCGAGCGGCACGAACTCGTGCTACGCTACTGTACTTACGCCATGTAGTTTGTAGTGATGCTGGAAAAAAAAACAAACAACTCAATCTCGTGTTTTCACGAAGAATGGAGACAACAAAAGTTCTGTTGTAACAGGGCATCTGAGGAGACCAACGCTGGAAACAATCATGAAAAAATCGCACGTCATTACATAAATCACCTCTGGAAAACGCAATCGTGAACAGCACCCGAACACACTCGAACGCCCCTGAGGGTCTGAACTGCAGACCTGCTCCTGTCGTTACATTTATATTCATATCAACAAGTGGAGTACCTCGGCAGCCTGGGAAACTGCACAGCTCAATTGACCACCTGCTTCTTGAAGCTTCTCAGATCTGCACAAGCTCAAGGCAGATTCTCTTCCTGATAACATGTCACTTTCCTCAACCATTGTGTATGTAGCTGCACTCGTCTCTCTACACACTTTGCAATGCTGACATCACATGAAGTGCAATGTGAGCCAATGAAGAAGTTGTTACTTGTTTGGACTCCTGAGCACTAAATTTCTTCAAATCCAATGCCCAGACAGTTTTGAACGCATTCAGTTTTTGTTCACCAGAGCATGTTCTGAAGGTCATTTATCCAGTTTAATAAAACAGCAAGTGTCTGTGTGTCCATCCACTTGCTATTGTTTCTGTCACTTCAACAGATGACGCATCACAAACATCCTCCTTAAGAAAAGGACAAGTGTCTGTGTGTCTGTCTCTGAGTCCACCTGGTTGCCATATCTCTGGCATTCACAAGATGGTGCATTAATAAAACCAGCACTGCTTGTATGAGTCCCATACCAAGTGACATGTAACAGAGACATGTGCATTGCATGCTGCACTTCAAATGTTGATGCTGAGGTCTAGATAGATAGAACTTTATTTGTCCCTGGGGGAAATTTGGCTTTTGACAGAAACTCTATAAATCGATTAATACATAAATAGATATATATATAAACACACATACAAGAATGACTAAAAAGAAAAGAAAACTACTGACTTGGCAGTTCCAGTCACAGTGAGCCAGTAACAAAAATGATGTGCATTGCACTCGTCATTCCAACAGATGGCACATCAATATAATTACTGTAATACTGCTTTTATGAATCTAATACCAAATAGCATATAACACAGACATATATAATTCCAATAGATGATGCATCACAAACATTAACCATAGTTTTACAAAATCTATACCAAATGGGATAACACAGAGGCATATTATCATCAGACTTATCATTACAGACTTACATTATGATATTTAATATAATGATGCTATCCTTCTACTAATTGTACATCTTTGTTTTATAAGATCGAATGAATTTATTTTTTCTTTGTTACTTATTAATTAATATTCTTCCCTAATCTTATTTGTTTTGAGCGTGCAAGTGGATGACTGGACAAGTGGATTATGTGATGTAACATTTTGTTATGGACAGTTTTGCTATTGTCTAGTGCTGGTCACCATATCTCACCCTAAGAAAGGTGAACTGAGAAATAAGGAGGACCAACGAAGTAAACATAAATCCCAAGCTAATGTTGACATCAGCGACGCATTACATTTTGGTTGGCCATGCCAGTAGAGATTTCACGTATGTACAGTCAGCTCTTATGACTCGTTGGGGGGTTTGTTGTCAATAAGTAAATGGAAATTATTTTGTGAGTTTTGTGCCTTAATGGGGAAAATGAGTAGAAGACACACATAGACTAGAAAATATAAATAAAACTAAAAAAGTCCAGAAAGTCATAAATGCATAACATATGTGTAGTCATTTAGGTACAGGCCACTGAAGAACTGCAGAACTATTCACTTTAGCTGGGGGATGCCACACATCTTTGTCTCGGCGGTCAGCCTCATCCTCATCATTTGCTCGTGTGGTAATTGTTTTATCTGCTGTTTCTCACAGGTTTTTGCATATTATTTAGTGCAATAAACTACAGATATAATTATTGTTCTAAAAATGTATTTATGGATTTTCATATTTGCAGGGGTCTCCGCAAATCGTAAGGGATAACCGTACTCTTCACACGTCACTACACCATACTAAACACAGCAAGGGTTTGAATTCCTTTATCTTTCCTCTGCATCTTAAGTGAGTGTGACTGTTTTGCAGTACGCTACACAGGCGCAGTGTTTCATTTTTCATTCTAAAGTGGCCGTCAGTTGTGCAGTGAGCTCTAAGCCCTTTTGCTTTAGTCCTGGTCACAGACTGTCATCGCCTTTTAAGGGTGAAGCCTCCCCATTAATAACACACACTTTATATTTTGTCGTTCTCTATAATCAAAGCCAGGCTGCAGCTTGACTTTGCACGTAAGCAGGGTCTCCGGGTCACTAGGCTCATAGCGGCTCATGTCCACTTTAGCCCTGCCATTGTACTTAATCAATCTCAATAATTCTACACAGGAATCTGTTTTACTTTTACAGCCAGTCAAAAAAAATCAGGGTGTGTGTGCACACAACATTTATAAAAAAAAATAAGTCTGAAATCATGTTGTATTCTGTCAGGGACTTGTGGCCAATTAGACAGTTGTATTTATTCTGGTCACTCATTTCTGTTCTGTAAAATGTTGAATTTCTCTTTAAATCTAACATCACACGTGTCCGTGGTGCCATTCTTACACATCACTTTCTTTCTTTTCTTTTTTTACATTGAAACAAACTGGAGTGCAGCCAGAAGTGGTGAAAAAAGTACAGGAGGTGTAAAGCGAAAGCACCGAATTTGATTAGAGATATTTCTTGTCACATACACTGCAAGATTATAGTGAAGTTCTTGTGCCACAGTTGTGGTAGTGGATAAATAAAGACAATAAATAAATAAGAGTAACTGAAGATAGATAGAGTAAATAATTAAGAATAGGAGAAGATACATGAATAAATAAATACTGTAAATAAGAGCTCCCACAGTAATATACAATGCAAATCCACATAAACCAGCAGGTGGGTACAGTACACAGCGCAGGACAGGTTGCATCACTTTACTGGGCATTCAGTGACCTTATGGTCTCGGGGAGAAACCGTCCCTGGAGAAGTTGGAGTGAGTGGCAAGGCTACGCTGGAGTAAATCAAATGAGCTGGACAGAAGTCAAAGATGATGGATTCAGCTCTCCTCAGACATCTGGTTAAGTAGATGGTATTGGAGGTCTGGCCCAATGATTTTTAGATGCTGTACAGACAGTCCTTTTGAGGAACTGGTGACCCTGGATACACTGGGATACTTTCAATGGTGTAGCGGTAAAAGTTCAGAAATATTTTGGTTCCCAGTTCAAAGCTTTATAACCTCTCCAGGATGAAGAGCCTTTTTGATTATACAGACGGTGTTGACTGACCACAAAATGCAATCGGCGATGTAGACACCCAGGAACCTGAAGATGCTAACTGTCTGGACAGCCTATTTTTTCTACCTGCTGGTAAGGGGATAGCCCATATTTATCTGGGGTCTTGACCCCAATGGGCGGCTCAGCTTTCTGCTCCAAAAGAACATAATTAGCCCTTTTCGTTTTCCCCCCTGGAACCAGCACATGTCTACATGTCTCTTCCACACTCTCCCTTTGGTTAAATACCAGCCCGGTTTTTATTTTGGGAGCGGAGCCTGCACCGGGTCACTCCAGACCACTGGATGAACCCCCCACCCGGAAACTCAGCCCCAGTACTCTCCCATCTGGTTAGACTTCAGGTCCTGTCCTGGTTTTTTCTGGGTACCACAAATCCTGCCGACTACGCACTGTCACACATATAAGTCAAAGACATCATGAAGGTTTGGGGAAGCCACCCATATATTGTTCCAAGGCAGCAAAATAGGCTTAAATTAGAACAGAGATGTTCACAGATCTGAGCCCAAAACAGAACTGAGGGTATGGTAGCAAAGATGGCGTCTTTATTAGGCAGTACAGGAAGTGATGTCAATGGAGGAGCTGGAACCAGAATTGATGTCATCAGAGACGCCGGAAGTGGCATCATCATTGACGCTGGCCGGAAACGGAAGTGACGTTATCAGAGGCGCCGGAAAGCAGGCGGGATTTCCTGAGAAAGGTCTGCAAGGAACTGACAGAGACAGTCTGGGCACCCCGCTGCCCTCTGGTCTGGCGTGGCATTATTATTACTCGGACCCTTTAGCTGCCACCTACTCACACGTGTGTGACACTGTCAACAATGACCTCTTTTGTTTTGATGACATTCAGGGACAGGTTGCTGCTCTGGCACCACAAAGTCGGGTCACTTACATCCCTCCTGTAGGCAGCCTAATTATTGTCGGAGATGAGAACATAGTGCTGGGCGGTATGACCAAAATTCTCTATCACGGTATTTTTCAAAATTATACCGGTTTTACGGTATTCAATGGTATTTTTTCCCCATGCATGAGTTAACCACATCTTCCACTGCAATTACTGCAGTAGACTGGCTAAGAATAACCTATTCCACTGTCATGAGCATTGTACATTGTACAAAAAAACATTTTACTGTGCACACAAGTATTAATACAGGTTTGCATGGCCCCATAAAGTGATAGTTTTCAAGGGGGTGGCACTAATGAAGAGAAGGAATCACATTGCATGACAGATGCAGTCAAAATATAGAGCCTTTGTATTGAACAAATTTTGCAAACAACTTAAAACTAAAATTTTGACAACATATTTTCAACCATCCAAAGAGGCATTTAGACTTAGTGAAATATCCAGAGAGTGCTTGTCAAAAGTTGCATAGCACTGAACATGTCTTAGAAAAGGAATAAATACAAAATATTTTTTGTAAACCAAGTACACTTACTGTTAATGTTAACAATCTCTGCCCAGTGACACGTTAAAGTGATTTTTTAAACAACTTTACCATCATTAAACTGCATAATATTTAAACTAATAAATAAGAGCAATAAAACAAATAATAGTGCAACTTCCAGTAATAACACTATTACTTTAAGACTTCAAGCCCAGGTGCATTACACAGTATTCACCAAATAAAAATAAAATAAAACAAGTGCAACTTGATGATGACTTTTATAATGCTATTTGTGGTACAGTGGGTCTGCGGCTTCAAAAAAAAAAAAATATATGGTCTGTTTTTAAATCCAGTTCTCCGTCTCCGTCTCCGTGGGCGCGATTGCACAGCCGTGGGATGTTGATGAGGTGATTGGGGCGAGTCGCACACGATCGTTCTCTATTGCTTCGCCGGCTTACTGCGGCATGTGGATAGGGCGCTGCACTCACGGAGACGTATATTTATGGACCGACAGGATAGGGGGAAGGAAAAAAGAAAAGATAGAACACAAGGAGGTTAAGGAAGGGAAAAGGCAGTCATGGGAGACGATTCAGACACCAGGAAGGAGAAGGCAGCACGAGCTGGGGCTCCGTGAGGGAGGGCAGGCTGAGGCGATCTAGGGACTGGTTCACCTAAGCGTGTACTGTAGAGTGGGGCGAGCGAAATGTAAGACCTCCCAATGGATCTGAGGAGCGACTGAGTGAGCACGAAGGAAGACGGGAGGTTTGCCGACCTCAGACGGTCTGGCTGCGCAGTGTGGCAGCAGACAAGGCAGGAGTTGGCAGAAAGCAGTTTGTGCTGCAAAGGCAACGCCAGTGAAGGGTAAGCCGTGGAGACAGAAGGTGGTGGGTGTGCTGCGATCGGGCGATAAGAGAGACTGCATTTTAATGGATTTTTTTATTATGGATTTTATCCCCACGTTTCACTGGTTTTATGGATTTGCTATTTATTTGGGTACTGTATTTTTCTGAACACTGCACAATGGACACTTTTGGTTTTACTTTTGACTGTTTTTAACAAAAGCACTTGAGCACTTTCCACCATCCCCTGGCTTCAATGAGATTTCTCAGCTCATCTTGGTCATAACTATCGACGGTGTTGGTTCAACAGACTCCCATGTGGGAAGAGGGAGTCTGTAGGGGACCAGCATCGTCACACTATTACACAGAAACCAGGTACATTACACAGTATTGAAAAAAATAATAAAATAAAACAAGTACAACTTGGCGTGCAGTATTATCCAGTAGTATAGAAACAGTATTCACACATTTGAACATAATGGTCCACATCCGAACTTTTAAAAGCAAAGTATCTCCAAACAACAGACACGGCACCTTTTTTCGTTAAAAGTTCTTCTTTGTCATCATGTTCAACTTTATCGTCTGTTACCACTTCATTTTCAGAATGTTCTCTGTCCATTTTCACTGCTCAATACCTCCACTAACGCGTGTACTCCGTTGTATGCCTGTTTAGGGGTGCAGCAGTGAAAAAGGTCTCCCCTTAAACAGTTTCCCACTGCGCCACGTTCCGAACATTCTTTAGGCTATTTAAGCCGGTGTTGCCGTATAAGAAAAATCCATATCGCCCAGCACTATGAGAACAATTACATTGGTGTTGTCCGTGAACTTGAGGATGCTGCTGCCCTCATGCTTTGCTACACAGTCACAGGTGAACAGACTCTGTGCTTATGTTGGTGAACAGCGTGGTGTTATTTTTGCTAATCCTCACTAACTGAGGTCTAATGGTCAGAAAGTCAAACATGCAGCCATTGATGAAGCTGCTCAGACCAAGGTCTCTGCACCAGGCTGGAGGGCACAATGGCGTAGAAGACAGAGCTAAAGTCAACGAACAGCATCCTGACAAAGGTGTTCATCATCCATATATCTGATATGCTGGTATGCAAACTGTAGCAAATGCAGTGGTTAATGTGGATCATGAGCTGTTTCTTCAGACACTTCATCACCACAGAGGTTATTGTGAAGGCAAAATTCTTGGGAAAAGGCATGAGTGTCCTCTTCTTAAAACACTTCCACAAGCATTAGTAGGAGTCGTACTGTTACGTGCACAAAGTTCCGGGGAATTCTTACTTAGACGTCCAACCAACATTCAATGCGCTGCCACTCTCCAGTGCCATGATAAACAAGATGGTTTTGAAATGTGAAGCTTCATTTTATTGAATAGAAAGCCCAAATCAGGTCACCTGATGCGCCCCTTTCTCCTGTTCACGTGTCTGTTGCCCAACATACTGCACATGTGTTTGTGTGGTGTGGTGCTGTCACATGGAGAAAAATTGTGAAAGAAATAAAAAAAAAAAAATGAATACTGAGAAAGAAGACAAAACAAATTCTAGTGCTTGTATCTCTACATTGAAACAACCATTTGACTAAACTGGCCACAATTTTGGCATCACCTTATACTCTAGTATGTTTTTTAAAAAACACATTACAACACCATCTAAACTGTTTAAAACTACTGGAAAATTAAGATGGTATCTAAATACGGAGGACACTGAAAAACTAACTTGTGCATTTACAGAGGAATCGGAAAGTCTTTAACCCACTTCACTTTCTGCACACTCTACTGTGTGGTAGATTTCATTTGAAATGCATACATTTGCTATTTTTACATATTATTATATGCTAAATACTCCACAATGACAAAGTGAAGACATTGTCTTCAGAAAGGTTTGCAGATTTATTGAAAGTCAGAAAGCAAAATCTCTCGTTCTTAGAAGTAATAATTTTTTGCATTTATATAGCGCTTTTTTTTTACTACTCAAAGCGCTCAGCAATTGTAGGTTAAGGGCCTTGCTCAAGGGCCCAACAGAGCAGAGTCACTTCTGGCATTTACAGGATTTGAACCGGCAACCTTCTGATTGCCAATGCAGATTCCTTGCCTCAGAGCCACCACTCCACCGTATCCTGATCCTTTGCTGTGGCACTGAAAGTTGTGCTCAGGTGCCTCCTGTTTGCTTTAATTCTCCTTGAGATGTGTCTAAATGTTCATTGGAGGCCACCTGTGGCAGAATGAATTGACTGAACATCATTTAGAAAGGCACATGTGTACCTGTGTATTCACACTGCATTTCAGGACAAAAACCAAGCCAAGGAACTCTCTGTAGATACTTCACCGTCAAACAGTGGTGAGGCACAGATCAGGGCAGGGGGATAAAACCATCTGTAAAGACTGGAGTGTTGTGAGGAGTGCAGTGGCCTCAAGAATTGTGACATGAAAGAAGTTTGAAACTACCCGGACTCTTCCTAGAGTCTGAGCAACCAGGCAAGAAGGTCCTTTGTCAGGGAAGTGACCAAGAATTCAGTGGTCAACCAAGAATCTAACTTCAGAAGTCCTCTGCTGAAGCATGTCGGAAGCATGACCAGCCAAGCAGCATTCCATCAATCAGAAGGAAGATACTCCTGCATAAAAGGGATATGACAGCCTGATTGGACACTGAGAGCATGAGGAGAAAGATTCTCTAGTCAGACGAGACAAAAATTGAACTCTTTGGGCAGAACTTCAAGCACTATTTCTGGCTATGTGTGGCACTTGCTGCCACTGCTCTACAGTACTGCCAAACTGCTTATCTTCCCATTGAAAGACATCCGAGGTACTGGGAACCTTGGAATCCAATAATGAAAGGACTGTGTCCGCTTATTAGACGGCCCAGCACAGACCTTACTGCAGAATGCCCAGGGGAATTTGTCGGATCCTGCTGACAGCAGGCCCCCAGAGGTTTGTTTTCGCCATTGATGCTGCAGAGTTTTTATTTTCCACTACTTCATTATCAACTGGGCAGAGCTTAACAAATACTTTCTAATAATGGTCGTATTTTACAAGAATTCTTTCATGTGCATCAGTTTAAATTGCTTTGTTTTACTGTGGTTTTAACCTTATCTTATTTTTTATGTGTGCGTATTATGTCATTTGTAAAGTTTGTGAGTATATTTTATATATTAGCATGTTAAAGCACTCAGAGCCTGCACTCATTTAAGAAGTGCTATACCAAAATAAATTTAATTGAAAGAATTCTGGTCATTTGGTATGGTTTTGTTTGTTAGTTTTAGATCCCCATCTAAATGGATGCTAAAAGTACAACAATACTGCAGTTGGCAACCACAAAAGAAGATGAAAAGAAATGCGCTGAGAAGCCAGAAACACAATACACAGTGACAGGTAAGAGGCAAAAGCTGCTAGCACTGAGCAATGGACAAGCAAACTGTCATGAAGTGAGCTCCGTGGCGGTTTTAGTTTTTAGAAAAAGTGTGTGGGGTGATGTGGCTCCGGGGTGTTGATGAGGTGATCAGCTGATTGCAGACATCTCACAGTTCAGCCAATCATCTCATCAGCAACCAGGCACCTGCACCCATCAACATTGAACAAAAGGAATCCAAGTGGAACTGGGAGCTGAGGGGAGGATGGTTAAAGAAGAAACACTATGGCAAAAATTGGGCGAGAGACTAAGCACGATGGAGACAAGGAGGAGGCAGAGCAAGCCTCAACTGGGTTTTCATCCTTTGAATTGTTATATGGACGACAACCCCAAGGCATTCTGGACATTCTAAAAGAAGGCTGAGAAGGAGAGGCTCTTACCTCCATAAACATCTTAGAGTATATTGCGTAATTACGCGATAGATTTGGTAAAATACGACCCATTGTAAAAGAGCACATGGAGCATTCTCAATCAGTGCAGTCCTGGAACTATAAAAGAAACAGCTCTCTGTGAGAGTTTCTCCCGGGGGATGATGTCACGGTTCTCGTACCCTCTTCCCACTCGAAATTGCTGTCCCATTCACAAAGGCCTTATGAAATTAAGGAGAGAAAAGGGCTCAAAGACTATTTGGTCAAATAAGCAAATCGTCGACTGACCGAGTGTGTCTATCATATTAACTTGTTGAAACCGTGGAAGAACAAGGAACCCAACCCTCTCTCTGGTCAACCCCGCTCACTTTTCTCACAAAACAACTTTCTTAATTTTGGTCCTAATTTAACCCTCCAAAAAGAAGGGAGCTGGAATCATTTATCCAGTCTATCCTGGGGATAGTGAGCGAGAAACCTTGGCGTACTACGCTGATTCAGCACAATATTGTGACAGACCCGGGAGTTGTTGTCAGGGAAAGGTCCTTCTGCCTCCCGGAAGCAAAATCTACTGAAGTAGTGCTGGAGATTAAACGAGTGCTGGACCTGGACGTGATTGAGAAAAGCCATAGTCCGTGGTTCAGTCCAATCGTACTCGTCTCCAAACCCGATAGGACTTGGAAGTTCTGTAATGACTTCCGATGTCTCAATCAGGTCTCCAAATTCGATGCCTACCCGATGCCCCGAGTAGATGAAATCCTCAAGAGGCTAGGGAATGCACGATACTTGACTACACTTGACATGACTAAAGGATACTGGCAAATTCCCTTAATGGAGTCCGTAAAAGAAAAAACAGCCTTTAGTACCCCTAGTGGGCATTGGCAGTACAAGGTACTTCACTTTGCTTTGCATGGGGCACCAGCAACCTTCCAACATCTCGTAGATAGAGTGCTACGACCCCACAATACCTACAGTGCCACATACTTGGATGATGTGGTCATCTTTTCCGGCACATGGGAGGAACGTGTACTGCAAGTTTACACCGGGCTGCGTATTAACCCTAGGAAATGTTTCTTTGGGTTAGATGAAGCCAACTATTTAGGCTATCTGGTAGACAGGGGGACGGTCAGACTACAGTGTTTGAAAGTTGATGCCATCCTAAGTTGGCCTCATCTGATAACTAAGCAGCAAGTGCAGGCTTTTTTGGGATTAGTGAGTTACTACCGTTGGTTTGTACCCCATTTCTCTGAAAAAGCTGTGCACTTGAGTGACCTTACAAAGAAAAGTGCCCCTTTTAACGTGGTTTGGGATAACAAAACAGAACTGGCATTTTGTGACTTGAAAACGGCCCTTACTTCGGCACCTATTTAAAGAACCCCTGACTTCTCTTCTCCTTTTATTCTCCAGACCGATGCTTCGGACACAGGTCTAGGTGCCGTGCTGAGCCAGAGCATCAACAGTGTCGAACACCCTGTGATGTACCTGAGTTGGAAACTGCCAGACTGGGAGACCAGGTATGTGGTGGTAGAATGGGAAGCCCTGGCGATTAAATGGGCAGTGACCCAACAGACCATGCTGCTTTCCATTGGATGCCTGTGCAGAAGGAGTCAAATCCATGAGTCACCAGGTGGTTTTTAGACTTACAGCCCAATCAGTTCACTGTCCTTTACCGTGGAGGTTCTCTCCAAGCTCACATCGATGCCTTTTCTTAGGTTTTCGACCTCTTGGTTCGGGACGCCCAACCTGATGGGTCTGGGCTGAGGGGTGGGGGGTGTGTGTCACACACGAGTGAGTAGGTGGCAACCGATGGGCTCGACAGAGAGTAGAAAACCACCAGAGGGGACTACTAGACAGTGCGCTAACGCCTTTCTCCCTTTCTCAGCAGGAAAAACGAAGAGACGAAACCTGACAAAACATAAACAGACGACTTACCAACAACACACTTCTGCATCTGTCTACAGTCCTCCGCGATGACTTCATGTCCGGTACCTTCGTTGATGTCCTCCGGTCCGACTTCCCAAGCTGATGTCATCTTCATCACCCGCTCCTCTGTCACCCTCATTACTCAAGCCCTTTAGCTGTGTCTCCTATTTGCATGTGTGTGACAATATATATACGAGGTATATATATATATATATATATATATATATATATATATATATATAAAAAATAAAAAAATAATAATAAAATAGTAATAATAGAGATTAATTATATATATATATATATATTAATCTTAGGGAATACAACAAGATCTTGATCGTTCTTGTCTTAGTTATGTTTAGGGCCTCTAAAGATTTTAATCCAGCCTTAAGTTCTAAACTCAATTGCTACTTTATTACTGTTCTAGACCCCTGGCTATTATGAAGTAGGTGTTTTCTGGTTACTGCCCTTCTCTCAAACACGTTAAAAACACAAAGAAAATTCACAGTACATATTTTTACTGTCCTAAATGTAGTAGCTCAACCTTAGCTATTGCTATATCTGTTTCCTTGTTAGATAAAATGGCTGAAGCTCCAAAATACTCCCACAGTGAATGCTGAAGATTTGACCTTTTTCTGGGTACACTTGGAATCAGTGCAAAATAAAAAATGCATTCAGGAACTTGAAGAAAAGAGTGTTATCTAGCTGACAGCACAACAAAATAAACCGCAGAGGAGAAAATCGCACAGATTCCCTCACACACTGTACAGTATACATCCAGTCTGCTATGGGAGCCAGCTTGTTAGCACACCCCGGCATGCAGGACAATCAAGTTCTCCAATAAAACACTGAGGTTTGGACCTTCCCTGTTTCCCACAGACCGATGTAATATGGACTGCTAGTTCCTTCAGAACAATGCAAGCTAACAACGCCATGCCAGAACTTCTCATGCTCTTCCAAACCCAATCATTAGCCATTAGTTGGGCCTCAGATCATATAGGAATCAGAATGTAAATAACTATAGGGCATTAAGAGATGAAAGCCATCTCTGGCATAATTTAGTGAACACTTAAAATGGAGTAGCTCATGGAAAAAAGTTATACTAAAGATGGCTGCAAAGTGCAGCTAGACAGATGAGAAAAAAGAAAAAAGGCACAACAAAACACAGAGGTAAAAAGTGTAAATGAAACAGCACAAACATACAACGCTAGAACAAAAGAAAACCCCTTAAACATGTAGTGTCACAAAGCAATGACATCTTAAATAATCAGATGAATTCGGTGTGGTAATAATGAAAAGCTGTTAGCAAAATATAAGGAATGGAAGCAGGGATTAAATACATTCCTGTTGGTCAGCCTAGGACACCACGCTTGTTTCTGAGATACTGTATACTGTTCAGCCAGCTAGATAAATATCCTTGAACATTACTCACGCCAAAGAAGCCTGACTTTGAAAATGGTGTAACCACAGTATTAAAAATAATGAAAGTAAATACAGAGACTCTTGGTTTCCTGTAAATCAGTGGAACACTGAGATTTACTGCTGTAATTGCTGTCAGGTAGTTTATATTTAATAAGAAAAGACTGACCACCAAAATATTTCTACAACCCCAATTCCAAAAAAAGCTGGGCTAGTATGAAAAAATGCAATTAAAAACAAAAAGGAGTGATTTATGAATTGACTTTGACTTGTGTTCACACAGAAACAGGCATTTCATGTTTGACTTAATCAACTGTATCATTTTATGAAGATATGCGTTTTTTTTCTGAAATTGACGCCTGGAGCACATTCCAAAACAATCGGGATGGGGTAGTTTAGGACTAACGACGACGTGATAAGTAGAAACAACAGCTGAGGTCATCGTGTCCTGGTATATCGGGAATCCGTCAACAGCAAGGAGGGGTCAAGCATCGCCAGTTTGCCAGCAGATGCGTCATCAAATAATGTAGCACTGTCTGGAACAATGTCCCCTAAAAACAGATTTGTAATGTACTGTGCATCTCACCCTGTACAGTGCACAATATAATGAAAACATTCAAGGAATCCAGTGAAATCTCTGTGCGTGAAAGGCAAGACTGAAAACCATTCTAAATGTGTGTCATCTCTGATCCCAAGACGTCACACTCTCCAAATAACCTTCATGTGTCCAAGTTAAGGTTTTCCTTTGCAAAGCAGAAGCCAAACATCAACACTGTCAAGAAACGCCACTGACTTCTACGGGCTCGCTCTCATCCCAGATGGAAAGTAGGACAGTAGACTCCAGTTCTGTGGTCCGATGAGTTAATATTTCAAATAGTTTTTGGAAAAAGCAGCCATTGTGGTCTTCAGGCCAAAGAAGAACAGGGCCATCCAAGCTGTCATCAGCGTCAGGTCCCAAAGCCAGCGTCTATCATGGTGCGTCAGTGCCCATTACAGCTGAAATTTTGGAGCAACATACAGTATTCTGCTATCCAGACGCCGTCTTTTCCAGAGACTTCCCAGCATTTTCCAGCAGGGCAACGCCAAACCACATTCTGCTTAATTTGCATGTGCATGGCTGTGTAAGCAGAGAGTGTGGGTACAAGTTTGGTAGTCCTACCCTGTTTGGCACATTAGGAAGGGCAAAATATGGCAAGAAGACTCTGGACAATTAATACAAGCATAATGGGTGTATGGGGAAAAAATTTGGCTTGCTAAACTTAACCAAGTTGTGTCTTCAGTGTTCATATGTGTTATAAAAAAATAATGATGTGAGAAACTGGGATGAACATGGGATGGGACAAACTGTGAAACACTCAACTGGACCAACTTTTTTGGAGCTCAATACAGTCATTAGATTTGACATGAGTTTATATTAAAAAAACATTCACAATAAAAATCAAAAAAATGTGTTAAAGTTTTTCCAGTACATTTAGCACAGGGGGATCAGTATTGACGTATTGCTACTTTTTTTTCTATAATGTTCCAACTTTTTTAGAAATGGTGCTTAATTAGAAAGTTAGTAGTTTTAGTAGCATATCTGTTTTGGTTAAATCACGCTGTAATGTTTTTGGGGTTTTCCTGGCTATGGTGGTTTTGTTCCTTTTCTTAACCTTTTTTGTTGTTTTCTGTCTGTTCTAATTTTTGTTATCATTATGTCATTTATTTAGCATATCACCATTTTGGTTTTCATTGCCATTTCGTGGACTGGCAGCTATGTTCTTTTTCAAGACGTGCTCCTGCTGCTACTACGTGAACTAGCGAGTTGTAACAGCATCTCCTCTCACGCAGACTATAGAAGACAGTGGTGCGATACTCCCGGTGCCCAACATTTTGGACTGCAAACATAAAAGTTTTGCACAGCTGGAAAGTGTTGTAACTTCTCATGTGAGATTGGATTTTGTTTTTGATTATCGTTTTGGGCTTTTTTGGCTTTCATTCATTTGCCATTTGATCTCCCCACACCTCGTTGTTCTTACACAGCAGTGCACACATGCCGCTGATCTACACCATTTTAAACATTTAGGACAGTGTGCTCACTGACCTAACTCTGATAGGCTACCTGTGGCCTCCTAAAGCTCAACCTCAAAAGAAGCAAAGACAGTAATAAAACGTAAAATACGTATAACTTAACCTCAATACGTGACACACCTCTGCTTGCCCATTGGCATAAATCACAGTGCTTTGTTTGGAAGAAAAGCAGAAATGATATGAAAGCAACCAGAAGCAAAACACAGTCAGCATAACTGGCAGATTACATAACAAGTGAGACTATAACCAATAAGCAAATATTAAAATATTAAATGCCAATACGAAAATTGCAGTGAGAAAATAAAGCAAGAAGTCTATCACAAAAATCTGTGCTAAGAAAACACATATACTATGTGATGAAACCCGAGCGTCAGCCATCCCAAACCCCGACACGAACACACAAGCACAGTCCCGGGTTCAAATAAAGGTTGTTTTATTTACCAAATTCCCTTCCAAAATGTCACAACAAACATAAAAACACTGGTTTCTCTCTCTCTCTACAATAATTCTGTCACCACCGCACTGCCCTCCTCCAGTCAAGTGTTGCCTCTCTACCTCCCAGCTCCAACTCGCCTGGATAAGGGAGTGCGGTTCCTTTTATTACAGGCCCGGGAGTACTTCCGGTGCCAGGGCAATTGACCGATTGAAGTACTTCTAGGTCACATGGAAGTCCATCATCACAGTAGGGAGCTTGTTTCTCTGCAGCACCCTCTTGCAGCACCCCGTGACCCCAGCAGGGCTGCCCTGCCGGACTACATTTCCTGGCATGTCCTGCTGACTTCCCACTGGGCACCGAGAACCAGGGCTGCTGCCATCTAGCATGCTGGGGGAATAAAAAACCCCCAGCAATATCTTCTCTTTTTAATGGGCTCTCCATCCACCCTTTCCGGTCCTTCTGTCTGGGTTTTCTTTTTGCCGGGATGCTCGTCCAGCCCATGTTGCATCGACAACTAATTGTGTTTGAGAATCTGTATCTCAGATAATCCAGAATTGTGTGACACTGACCTTTATACTGCCATATAGTGATGTCATGCTCCCTGCACCTCCAGAAGACTTTCTACAGCAACATACAGTCAACTGCTCCACAAAATGGCGGTGCCAAAGGGAAAACTAAATGGTATCAGAAAATGAGGCAAAATATTAATATAAGTTCCAAACTAAAAACATATTCAGAAATAGATTCTGTTTCCTCAAAAGCCTGTATTTGCATACATAAAATTCCAAATAAAGGCTGAAAAAACAAGAAAATAACAGGAAAAAAAGCATCAGCAGCTGTCTCCCTCAACTTCTCCTAACCTGATGTCATTGCTCTGACCCCACTGTAAAAGCTTTTGCCCGAACTCAGGAGCCCACTCCAAGCTCAATAGACTAGTGAATGTGGGGTTTTGGATTACAGTAATCCCTCGCTATATCGCGCTTCGACTTTCGCGGCTTCACTCTATCGCGGATTTTAATATGAAAGCATAACTAAATATATAACGCGGATTTTTCGCTGCTTCGCGGGTTCTGCGGACAATGTGTCTTTTTACTTCCTGTATATGCTTCCTCAGTTGGTTTGCCCAGTTGATTTCATACAAGGGACGCTATTGGCGGATGGCTGAGAAGCTAACCAATCAGAGCACGCAGTTAAGTTCTCCTGACTGAGAAGCTAACCAATCAGAGCACGCAGGAGCTATGCAGTGTTAACCAGGAAGTCTCATCTCGCTCATTCAGCATCAACGTGCTTCGCTGTGTAAAGAGTTGTGCTCTTTAGTGTTTATCTTTGTGCATAGTCAAGCCCTTCATTATGGCTCCAAAACAATCTGCTACTGCTTCAGGTGCCGTGCCCAAGCGCAAGAAGAAGATGTTAACGATTGCCGAAAAGGTAAACGTTTTGGATTTGTTGAAGGCTACGATTCTTTTTATTTAAAAAGTAGGAAAGGAATATAAGATCTACGGCTGCAGTGTCCTTTTAACCAGGGTGCAAAACGAGTTGTAAGTGGATGTAATAAGGCAGTAGTCTGGATGGAATCTGCTTTAGGGATTTGGATTGAAGACTGCCAGAAGAAGAACAACGGCAGTGCTACACAATCGCCTGAAGTGGCTCCTTTACAAGGGCTGTAACGCTCTCCTTTGTTGTGCAGTAAAATTAAACTCATTGTTATCGGACAAGTCATCGTGTCATTGTTGGTGAGTAACCATAAATAATTAATACATTTACTGTATACTATTTTTCTTGCAATGTACGTATTTATTGCTGGTGACCTGTCTATCGTAATGGCTGTAACATATGTGATATCGGAGACACTCAATATCTTTAAAATAATATTTAGGTTTTACTGTATATAAACAGTGTGTGTTTATATACATAATTTCAATGAATCTTACCTAATATCTAAGAGAATACAAAGGGATTATGCTGTATAACGCTGCGGGGAATATTTATAAACAGTGCGGGAGAGTTTATAAGGGCTTAAAATATATAAAAATAACCATACAAACATATGGTTTCTACTTCGCGGATTTTCACCTATCGCGGGGGGGTCTGGAACGCAACCCCCGCGATGGAGGAGGGATTACTGTATACAGAAAGTATTCCCTTTCACAATTGATAGCTTTCTATTAATTTTGACAATGTTGTTAAGTTTTAACGTTGTTTTGGTGATGTAATCACTTCATCATAGAATTTTATTACAATCGCCATGTGGTATAGCAGGTCCGCGGCTTCAGAAGAAAAGGGGCCAGGTTTTAAATCCATAAAGCCATGTCACTCTCCATGGGCGCAATTGCACGGCTGCGGGGAGTTCATTGAAGTAGTTGGAGTGAGTCGCACCTGCACGTGTGGGTGCGATCGTTCGCAATTGCTTCATTGGCTTCCTGCAGTGTGTGATTAAGGATCGAGGAAAAGAGGAAAAAGGAGGTTAAAGGACATGAAAGGCAGTCTTGGAAGGGACGATCTGGCCACTTGGAAGGTGGAGACAGCACGAGCTAGGGCCCTGCGTAGGAGTGTTTGGCTGTGGCGCTCTAGGGGCTAGTACACCCCACTGAATGTTCAGATGGAGTGGGGTGAGGAAGGCAGGTGTCCT
Organism: Polypterus bichir lapradei; assembly: GCA_026402145.1. Classification (NCBI taxonomy): domain Eukaryota; kingdom Metazoa; phylum Chordata; class Cladistia; order Polypteriformes; family Polypteridae; genus Polypterus; species Polypterus bichir. The sequence continues at coordinate 11,694,659 of JANRMT010062798.1, forward strand.
CCCAATGGATTTGAGGAGCAAATAAATGAGTTGGAGGAGAGCTGACCTCAGACGGTCTGGCCATGATGCCTGGAGGCAGCCAAGATGGAGGTCGGCCGAAAGGAGCTCATGGCTGTTGGGTCTCTGCCGGCTACGCGAGCAATGGGTGAGCCGGGGAGAATGAGAGACAGAGGTGTGCTGAGATCGGGATGAGAGAGACTGCATTTTAACTTCTGATTTTAACTTCGGATTTTAACAGATTTATTTGTTTTTTTTATCCTTACTTTGCATTTTTTTTATGGATTAGTTATTGGGATTGTGATACACTGCACTTTCTGTTTTGACACAACGGTTTGTTTAAATAAAAGCACCTTGGTACTTTTTGGAAATATCTCCTGGCTTCATTTGAGAATCAAACTCATTTGTCAGCTCATCTCGGTGACATTACTGACGGTGTCGGGTTAAAGAGCTCCCAGAAGTTGGATGGGAGCATGGAGCAAATCCGCATCGTCACACGACACCATTTTGTATTCTTCCCATAAGGTCAAGTACATGTTGTTGTTGGTGAAATATGACCACAAAGTCTCCCAACTGCAATATTTAAGATGGTGGCTTATCCTTGGTGCCCGTATTTGTGGGTACTAAAATGAAATGCTGCCAGACTGTTTAAAATAGTTAGGGTTGAAGATTCTAGCTGATGAAATGCCTTTTTCATAATCTTTTTGACTGTGATTTTTGGAACTTGGAATTGGAACTTTTTGAAATTCACCAAAGGATGTTGGCTCAGTACGGAAGCAAAAACAGCCTGACTCAGCAAAAAGTTTACGAATGGATAGAAAGGTTTAACGCGGGAAGAACAAGTGTAACCAGTGAAGCTCAATCTGGTTGTCCTTTCAACACTGCAAAAACAAATCCACGTCAGCATGGCAAATGCCTTCATCAGAGAAGACTGACACATTACGTTGTCAACAGTTGCTGCACTTTTGGTTATCATCTATGGATGCACACATGCCATTGTGCATGATGACTTGTGGTATAAATGATTTATATCATTTATGTTAGGTAGAATGCCTAGTTGGGGCTGGGTGGTCTTGTGGCCCCAGAACCCTTGTGTGACGATGCTGGACTCTACAGAGTTCCTATTCCCACATGGGAGTCTGCTGAACCAACATCATCGATAATTATGACCGAGATGAGCTGACAAATGAGGACAATTCCCAGATAATGCCAGAGGATGGCAGAAAAAGTGCCCAAGTGCTTTTATTCAAAACAGTCAAAAACAAAAGTAAAATCAAAAAAGTGTCCATTGTGCAGTGTTCTAAAAACAGTACATAAATAAATCCATAAAAACCCAGTGAAAAGTGGGGGATAAAAATCAATAAATAAATCCGTTAAAAGTCTAAGGTTAAAATGCAGACTAACTCTTCACCTCCTTCTCTTTCTCCCATTGCTCACTTAGCCAGCAGCCATGAACTCCTTTCAGCCGACCCCCATCTTGGGTGCCTCTAGACATCACAGCCAGAGCGTCTGAGGTCGGCTCTCATCCCTTCTTCCTTTGCGCTCACTTGGTCGCATCTCAGAAGCCTAGGGAGGGCACCTGCCTTGCTCACCTCACTCCACCCGAGTATTCAGTGGGGCGAACTAGCCCCTAGGGCGCCACAGCCAACGCTCCATCGCAGGGCCCCAGCTTGTACTGCCACCTCCTTCCAGGTGGCCAGATCGTCCTCCCAAGACTGCCTTTTATGTCTTTTAACCATTTGATCTTTTTCCATTTCTTTGATTCCTCTCCTGTAATTTTGTGCCAGCCAGTATAAATATACGCTTGTCTCCGTGGGATTTTGTTTTTTTTTTCTCCAGCCCTCTGGGTTTTTTTTTTGTTTATTCTGTCCTCCCTGGCAATCGAACCTTACTTTATTCTTTGTTAATTAGTATTGCCTAATTTTTAGATTTTTTCTTTTATCTTTCTTCATCTTGTAAAGCACTTTGAGCTACATCATTTGTATGAAAACGTGCTATAGAAAGAAATGTTGTTGTTGGTACCACAAAGTTTTCACAAGAACGGTGCCCATACAGCTTACTGATCTGCACGAGCCAACGTCCTTTAGTGCAGTTTAGCAGGTTTCATTCCCCCTGCCAAAAGAAATCTCACTACAGTAAGTTGTTCGACCATGCTGCAGTCCCAGGGCATAGCGCCCATATTCATTTGACCTTGGCTGTAACCAGACAAAAAGCAAAGCGCTGTGCTGTGCATATTCAAACTACCCATAAGCCATCGCAAAAGTGTTGTACAGCATGAACTATCTGTTGTGGTTACCACATCATTTTTAAATTGCCTTTATGCTTTGAATTTGACACAAACTACTATTAAAACCAAAAGAGATGTCACTTAATGTAACGCCATGCTAATCTTGACCATTTTCTGTACAGGTGTGATGTTTTGGAGGAGCTGATGGCTGCCATATGAGGGTTAGTAAGAAAAATACTTGTTATGCTTTAAAATGACACATGAAATGCATAAAGCAAAGACGACACATCCACATATATAATAAGACATGGCTGTGGTACCTCTGTGTCCATCTCACAGTGCCCTGTTTATATTTTGGGCTTTTTCTAAATCCAGAAGCACCAGTGATTAACGGCTGGTGAGACAAGGCTTTAGTGCTTGTGGTAGCAACATTGTAGACCACTCGATGTTGTGCACGCAAATGACTGTGTGAGTTCATCGTTTGTGAATCTTTTAAAATAATAACCATCTAACTTAGTCAACAAATAACTTTGGTTAAATTGTTTGGCTCACCAAGCTCATTTGCTTTCAAGCCAAATAGGCGAGGTTGACTTCTTCTTAGCCACCCATTCGTCCATCTGTGTTTTTCTGTATTAAACGACGTCTTTTCATACTGTAATGAGAAAGAACAGAATGAAGTGTGGCAGACCACCCAATATATTGCAACAGGAACAAAAGAAAACAAAAGTTCCCAACTAAATTACTGTTGACATTACATGTCCTTGAGTACCTCAGACTTCTATGGGTGTTTCATTCTGCAGAGCTCAGCGCTCCTCTTCTTTCAGGTTGTCAATGAATGTGACATCCAGTAACAAAGTTCTTTAAATAGCCCACTGGGCGGAAAAGGTGAGACCTTTACAACTGGCATTATATTTTAGAAGAGGGGACCCCTCCCGGTTGGGGTTTAGATTCATGTTTTATGTCGCTTTTGCTCATTCTTGATTCTTTTATTTATGGTAATGTTATTTTTGTTAATTATGTGCATTGAGAAAGAAATATTTAGAATGAAGGTGCTTCAGTCTTTCCAAATAATAAAGTATGGTGCTAATAGAACTATAAGAAACATGTCACTTATGTATTAATAAATAAGGATGTATTAAGCTAACTGAACAAATGTAATCTAATACAGACACTAAGCTGTAAGAGTGTATTCCTGTAAGACAAATGTACTAAACTAACTTTTAAGGTAGCTTTTGATATTGTATAACCAATTATTATGTGTGATGATCATTATGTGCGAAATATAAGCTATAATAAGATTCTTCAATTGTAACTGCCAAGTAGCCGTTGAAGTGTTGTAACCTTGATGGTGCAGAAGAATAGGGAAGTACATGTTTTGCAAAGTGCTGTCTCTGTAACTGTCTTGCAAAACTAGCCATAAATACTACCGTGTACTTCTGTACATAATAATTTAATGTGTCATCTTAAGCTACTTGCAAACTCTGCGTGACCTCAAATTGAACGTCCTCTTTTTGTTTAGTAAACAAACTGGTATAAAACTGAGCTAACTCCCTTCTTAGGACAGGCTGCCTGGTCTGACCAGTCAGTGGCACTGAGCTGGGTGGGGGAGGGCAGCAGTCTCTTTGCTCACCAAGAATAAAGAAATTGCATTTTGCTTTAAATTGGTGTTTGTCTCCCGTGGTTTCTGACTTCAGCGTCCACATCATTATTATTTGGTTTGGATTTTGTTTATGTATTTAAGCTGCCAATGTTATGTGTTTTGTGGTTGGTCCCCCAAGAGGTGGGGCCACCTGCCAATCACCACCAGTAACTACCTTCCGCCTTATGAATCAGCAGAATCTTCCATAGTTCTTGGCAGTTTATTGTGAGTGCACTCTGGAGTTGGTGACTACTTGTGTCTTTTGCTAACTTTCTGAATTTTTGACCTTCCCCTCTTTGTTTTTATTTTGCTATTGGATTCTGTTTTGGGACTGTGTCTACTTTGAATCGCCTTATTATTTAGCCAACTATATTTTTCCATTTGTGCTCCACAGCATTTCCTTAGTGCAACAGAGCATTTTGAGAAAATAAATCTTTTCATTTTTATAAAGATTCTGTGCTTGCTGTTACATCTAGCTGGGGTTGGTGGTATTTCCCCTCGAGTGGTCATTTGTGGAACTGTTAGTTATAGACTTCCTTTGAGACACTCAGTTCATAACACACAGACGTGATGTCAGTCGGATTCATCCTCCAGGCTGAGAGCAAAATAAGAGAGTCTGCTAGCTGGCACCTGTGTCCTTACCTCCATAACACCGCTTGGATGTTCCTGACTTGGTTGTGTGCAACAGTACCCTGTGTCACAGGGCACGGCAATTAACAACGAGGACACACTGAGCCCAAATTGAAAACAACAGGAACTGCAGAAAAGCAATTTTGGCTTATTCAGTTAAAACTGTTATTCTTCCCTTACACTCCATACCCCAAATAGCAGTGTCTATTGACCTCCGATTTTTACACATCCCCAGCCCTACTCATGCTAATGGATCCGCTACTTCTAGATCACTTTACAGCCATTTTATCCACATTATTCTTATTAGTGCTCCTCTGACAAAGTACAGATTATAACAGGCCTACCTCGCACTGTCCTTCCACCTTCTACCCTTCTGTTCCTGGCACCTCCTTGCATTATCACAACTGGTAATCCATCTGAATCTGAAAACCTACCCAGCATTCCCAGCCTGTCCAAGGAGAGGGTGCTATAAAAGAATAAAATGACTTGACATTAGTTGATTGCAGGCCGACAAGACGTTGCAAATATATATAAGGCCCATTCAGATTTTTCCCAACGTTTTCCAAGTCAAATATTGTTATTCTTGTGATTTTTTAGGCAGTGAACCAAAGCTCTACAGTCCCATTAAGGAAACTTGACTCTCATGCATTTCTCACATAATTTATTCCTTTAGATTTATTACTCTAAGATCTCCTTTCTAATGCGCCTTGTTTATCCGTCTCCTTGTATTTATCAGCTTTTTTCTCCATCCCCATCTGGTCCTAATCTCTTGGCATCTACACTGGCCTCCCCGTCTCCCTTCTGTTGGTGTTGATCCTTACTGAAAGGCATCCTGAAGCATGACAAGGTACATCAGTATGCTATGAGTACCCCGGCCCTGCCTGCTTTCCTTGTTTGCTCACAGCCACAGGTCATTTCAGCTCATCGGTGGTCTTCTGCTAAAAGCCAGACAAGCCACTTGTACAGTGCCAAGAAGGACACTGTAGACATTGGCTGTGTTCCTCACTTTCACTGGCACACAACCGACTTGAAATGTACATGCAGAGCCGGCTTAAACAGAAAACTGCTGCACTTCCTTCCCCTAAAGCTATGCCAAATTGACATTCCAGAGTGGATGGACAAAAGTTTGGAAACTTGTTTGAGCTGATGAGCAGATCAAAGGTCCATTTGCAGCCTGTCGCTTCAGCAAACATCTGAGGGCCGATGCTGTATTCTCCTTTCTGAATTTCATCGGTGTGAATCAGAATAAAGCAACATCTATACAGAATGGATCAGACAGAAATTTTCCAAGAATATAATGCAATCAGACCTAACAATGAGTCTGATGTTCAGGATGAAGAAGGGTTTATCTCTTGCCAGCTCTGATGAGATGGGTCTTGTTAAGACCATCCAATGCTCAGAGGCTATAATTTCTTGGAAGCCATCTTACCCAGCCTTGCATTTCCTTATACAATACATCAACAAACTCGTACTGATCTGTCAATACAATAGATTTAATGTTCATTATTTAAACATCCGTAACATAAATTGTCCTTGCAACACAGAAAATAATGAAACATGTGTGAGTGGAAACACAGCAATGAATGATATAACAGGATGGCATACCCTTACCATGTGACCCTTAAGTTTAATTGTCCACTGCTAGGGAAGAACTTTACAGAGGCAGTAAAAAGCCCAAGCCACTAGTGGTTTGCTGCACTGAATACAATATCTGCATAGACCCCTTGTGACTTGGGGCAAACTAAAAGGATCTGGAAATCCAGAAGTGCCAGGAGTAGCCTCTGAATGACCTTCATCTTTTCAGTCAGATGAACTTGAAGTCAACAAAGCACTGGTGGCAAAAAAAGATGAGGATGTGATTTTAGTTTTAGAAGGTCAGCAGATGAGAAAGAGCACATCTACAGTAGATGAAGGGTTAGAAAGGGTGCAGCTGTGCTTCTTGTTTCCATTCCCTTCATGCTACTTCTGCTTTACCCTTACTGAAGGCCTGTAGTGGAGAGCAAAAAGTTGGTAATACAGCATTTAGCATATATGGTGATAATTATTGGCTTTATGGAATACGCTTGAGATCATATTTTGTATTCTAATTTTAAAACTTTTTAGCCTGGCAGGGAAGCTGTATTAGCCAGTTCTTGCTCTGGCACATTTACAACTTGCCAGATCAGATATGACTTCTGCATGTGGGTGTCTACCTACAGCTGAAAATACCAAATTAGAAGAAGCAGGAACTCAATGGCTGGCAAGGAATTGAGGGGTTAAAGGCTTTGCATCGATAACACAACAGTGCTTTGCAATAACTCGCATGAGTGTGAAGCTGCTGCTACTCTGTCTGCAACATAAGAAGCGTTGACTTAGTTGGACATGTAGAATTAATGGGAGGAGGACAAGTTTTAGAAGAATGGGCACTCATCCCCCTTTCAGGAAGATAGCCTTAGGGGATACCCGTGGCCAATGAAAGGATACGGATGGAATGGAGGCTGTGGCTGAGATGAATGGACATGAACAGAAAATAAAACTAATAACACGTACCAGAGGAGACTATTCAGTCCATCTTGTCTGTTTGTATAGCTGATAGTCCAGCTGTCCCAATATCTCATCCAGATACTTCCTCAAGGTTCTCAAAGTTTCTGCTTTAACTCCATGTCTTGGTGGTTTGTTTAAGATTATGACTCTTTGCGTAAAGAAGTCTTCCTGCCTTCAGTCCTAAATTCACCGCTTCGTATTGCTGTGAGTGACTTACCTATAAGTTGAAAGAATTCTGCTGGCTCTAATTTATCAATGCCTGTAAGAATTTTGAAGACCTGGATTAGGTCCCCACTTAGTCTCCTCTGCTCAGTATAAACAGGTATAATTCTGAGAATGTCATAGTACGACATTTCTTGAAGTCGTGGGATTCATTTTGTTGCTCTCTTCTGCACAACTTCAAGTTTTGCTCTGTCTTTTGTGGAAGTTGACCCGGACACAGACAGGCGGACATGTTGTTACTCACCACCACACGTTTATTATATACAATATTTACAAATATGGTCACTAAGACCCAGTCCAAAATAGTGCACAAACCCCAACACTCAGTCCTGGCCACAAAATGTCTTTTCTTCGGGCCGCCTCCACAGCTCTCCTGAGCTTCGTCCTTCCACCTCCCGACTCTAGCCTCGAATGAATGGAGACGGCCCCTTTTATAGGGTTCCCGGATGAGCACCAGGTGTTCCCGGCATTCCTCCTCTGGCCACGCCCCAGCGTGGCGGAAGTGCCGGCTGTCCTCCCGGCTACTCTCCGGGCGCCGTCATAAATCTTCCCCCCAGCACTTCCTGGTGTGGCGGAAGTGCTGGGGTAACAGGTCCCCGAGGCATTGGGGTGCCTCCTGGCGGTGACCACGGGCCCCTACAGGGTGGAGCTTCCATGCCCTGTACCCGTGGCCCCCAAAGCAACCCGGAAGGCAACCCCCACGTGATCCAGGGTGGGCACAGACCCACATCCGGTCCCTCATGACGTCCCGGCCGGGTCATGGCCCCTGGCATCCCTGACACTTTCTTTGTAGAGTGAGTGACCAGAACTGCACACAGTACTCCAGATGTAGTCTCACTAGTCTTTTTAAATTAGTTTTTTGCTGTTTCCTGCCATTCCTCCAATTTCGGTGTCATCTGCAAACTTCACAAGATGTTGTGTCAAGAATGACAGGACTGGACTTAAATTAAGGGCTAAGTGAGAGGGAAAAGTGTCTGTCTTCTGTTGAATTCAGAAGGCCGCACTGTCTGTCTCTACCATTTCAACCAAGGGCCATGCTAGACCACGTCAGATCAGAGACCAATCAACATACTAAGACAGAGAACCACCTGGCAGCCTAAACAAGATGAACCGATTACTGTATAATTTGTATTGATATTATTGTCACACTCATTCTACTCTGCCTATACTTGTTCAGAATTGGAAACCCTAATTTAATCTTCACACGAATAAAAGTGTAACTTTGTTTCATGCCTGTTCTGATACACCGTCTAAATGTCTGGGGTTACAGAGGTAAAAGAACGAAGTGAGTATTGAAATACAACAGCAATCAGCCCTGACAGTAACCTGTCTGATAAGAGCAAACATACAAGGTCCAGATTTGGGATTTGGGACATTCTGTTTAGTTCTATGTAGTAAAAAGTCTGAAAGAGAGAATAGGGTCATCCTAGGACCCTACTTTGACAAAACAAGACCTTAATACTTGAGCTGAGTAAATTACCTTCCTGTTATTTATTGGATTCTTTGATGTCTTTTGGAAATCTAAGGTCTGCTTCAAAGCAAATGCTCCAATCACACATAGCTAATTTACTTACATCTTTAAAAACAGTTTACTTAACAGTTTGTGTACATTAGAACATTACAACACTCTAGACGAGAACAGGCCATTCAGCCCAACAAAGCTTGCCAGTCCTGTCCACCTAATTCTTGTAAAAGAAACATCAAATTGAGTTTTAAAAGTCCCTAACGTCTTACTGTCTACCACACTACTTGGTCACTTATTCCAAGTGTCTATCATTCTTTGTGTAAAGAAAAACTTTCTAATGTTCGTGCGAAATTCACCCTTAACAAGTTTCCAACTGTGTCCCCGTGTTCTTGATGAACTCATTTTAAAGTCACAGTCTCAATCCACTGTACTAATTCCCTTCATAATTTTAAACACTTCAATCATGTCACCTCTTAATCTTCTTTTGTTTAAACTGTAAAGTCTCAGTTCTTTTAATCTCACTTCATAATGCATCCCCTGTAGCCCTGGAATCAGCCTAGTCGCTCTTCTCTGGACCTTTTCTAGTGCTGCTATGTCCTTTATGTAGCCTGGAGACCAAAACTGCACACAGTACTCAAGAGGAGGCCTCACCAGTGCATTATACAGGTTGAGCATAACCTCCTTGGACTTGTACTCCACACATCGTGCTATAAAATCTGACATTCTGTTAGCCTTCTTAATGGCTTCTGAACACTATTGGGAAGTCGATAGTGTAGAGTCCACTATGACTCCTAAATCCTTCTCATAAGGTGTACTCTCGATTTTCAGACCACCCATTGTGTATTCAAACCTAACATTTTCACTTCCTATGTGTAATACTTTACATTTACTGACATTAAATTTCTTCTGCCAGAAATCTGCCCAAGCCTGTATGCTATCCAAGTCCTTCTGTAATGATATAACGGATTCCAAATTATCTGCTAATCCACCTATCTTGGTATCATCTGCAAACTTAACCAGCTTGTTACTTATATACCTATCTAAATCATTTATATATTAAAAATAGCAGCGGCCCTAGCACTGACCCCTGTGGAATACCACTCTTAACATCGGCCAGTTCTGGACCCATCTGAAAACATCACCCTGAACTCCCACTTCTTTTAATTTGATGTCCAAACTTTCATGTGGCACCTTATCAAGCGTTTTCTGAATCTTTTAGCCTCCCTAATATCATACTTAATGGTGGCCCTGCTGTTCTCATATGTCCTATGATTCACTTTGGAATAATTAATCTTATACGCCTTATTTGTTTGTTTTTTCCTTTGCAGCTTTGTTTTTTTAACTCTTTATTAATCCACTGTGGAGTTTTTTTAGTTTCCTATTAATGTAAAACATTTTTAAACCTGTTCCACTGCTCCTCGACTATCTCCACACTTAAAAGCTTATCCCAGTCTATTCTCCTTTGGTTTGCCACATCTGTTCAAAATTTGCCCTACCAAAGTTAAACTTAACAATTTTAGTCTTTGCATCTGCACTCTTACAAAATACCGAAAATTTTATTACATTATGGTCACTTGACCCTAGTGGTTCAATCACCTCTACACCCTCAATTCTATTCTGATTATTACAAAATACTAAATCCAGCCAGGCTTCACCCCGTGTTGGGGCTTTAACATGCTGTGTTAAAAAACAGTCACTGATTACTTCTACAAACTCCTGCTCTTGTGCTGCTCCATTTGCAAGGTTATCCCAGTTAATATTTGGATAATTAAAGTCCCCCATGACTATAATATCCCCTTGTAAACTTCCGTTTTTAATATTACTAAAAAGATGTGTGTTGAAATTACTGTCTGCATTGGGTGGTGTCACACACGTGCGATTAGCAGGGAGCTCAGTGGACCAAGTGGAGGTAATTACCCGCTAGGCCAAATACAGGAAAATCTGCCAGATTTAACATCACTTCCGGTTCCGGCATCAGATGACATTACTTCCAGGTTTTGCCTTTAAATCCGCCATCATTTCCTCAGTCAAATCAGTTCAGTCTGGAACTCGACCTATGCACATCAGTGCTCATTACAAGACCCTTTTGCAGCCAGGGACAATATATGGGTGGCTCCCCCAAACCTTTTTCTGTGTGTTGAGACTATTTCTTTCACAGTGGTCTATAACACACTCCTAAAATAATAATATCCTTCTACTGTATACACACACTCCTAAAATAAGGCCTCTTACCCTTCTTTATATTTAATTTTATCCCAATTTTTTCACTGTACTCTTTGACTTTAATGTACATTTGCTGCAGCACACTGCATGTTATAATTTTGGTGGGCTATATTGGAATATTATTATAACAATATTATTATTATTTTGTTGAACTACTTTATGTATTTTGCAATAAGTTTAATGTTGTGTTAATATATTTTTTCATTATTTTTCTTACATTCATACAGCACGGTTTCATTTTTTTACTTTCTCCTATATAAAATATAAGGAAAGTATTGTTATCGTCCAAAAATTCAAGGTCGAGATTTTGATGAATCTCAACGTTTTAGATCTCGAAAATACTATTTTTGGAACTTTGTCTGTGTGTGTGTGTGTGTATAAACATGACAACTTGAGTACGCTTTCATTTAGGTCAAGCAAATTTTGTATTAGGTACCTTTTATTCATGCAGCTGCAGAATCCGATTTATTCAACTTTACTTTTATAATAATTGTTCAATATATTATTAATTTGATTCGATTTGTTGTTGATGGTTCTTTAATGTACATAATATAAAAATATAATGATTGTCTTGTGGTTCACTCCTCAAATATCCATCCCATATCTGAGTATACAAGAAAGTCTTCCTGTTTTTTTGTAATGGAATAAAGGCGCAGACATTTTATGGACTGTTTATATTGGCAACAACTCTCCTTGCCACCCGGTGAGGTTATTATTAGGATCTTTATAATTTTTTGAGGTATTTCTGCATGTGTTTGTTGTTTCTTTTACCTTCCTATTAAGGTTTTGAAGCTTGCAGAATTCATTTCAGCTCTTTAAATGTTCTTTAAGATGTTAATACTTTTTCACATGTGTTTTTACTGTGGGCACTACTATCTTTTAGGCTGGTTGCAATGGAAAATAGTTTGAGTTCATGACGTGTTGCATCACTGATGAGACTGCATATCGGTCAGTTTCATAAAAAACCATGCTGTCTCTTTTCAGAGTCAGTATACAAGTACATGCAACCCCATAAAGGATAATGCAGGCCCAGAAGAGAAATGATCAGATAAAATACATGCATGCAGTATGTGAGCTTCAGTACTCATGTTAGTCCATTGGATGATTAATTGATTATATGCCATCAAGTCATTTTCAACTCCTAGCAATCACATCGATAGATCTCGTCCAAGATGATCTATCCTTAACCTGTTCCATTACGTCTCCTAACGGTGCACTCATTGCCTCTATAACTGAATCCATGCACCTTGTTGCTGGACGCCCTCCTCTTCTCTTTCCTTCTACCTTTCCCAGCATTAGAGCCCTTTGCAGATAGCTGGTTATTATGTGTCATAATCAGGATAGTTTGAGCCTTGAGAGAACTCTGGATTGATTTATTCAATGATCCATCAGTTTGTTTTCTTGGCTTTTCATGTTATTCTCAGGAGTCTACTCCAACACCAAAGTTTTTCTTACCGTGCTTCTTTATAGTCTAACTTTTGCATCTGCAGATTGTCATAGGCAATACTATGGCTTACACAATTCTAATCTATATACTGTAGGTACAGATACATCATGGCATTCAAATATATCTTTAATGCCTTCATGACTATTCTACTGAGTTCCAGTTTGTAGCATTTTTCTTGACTGTTTGTTCCTTTACTGTTGATGATTGATTATAAAAGGCAGAAGTTATCCACTGCTTCTGTATCTCCATTATCAATTCTAAGTTTGGTTATTCTATCTATTGTCATTAGTTTGGTCTTCTTTATATTTAATTTTATCACCATTTTTTCCCTGTACTCGTTGACTTTAATTATTGGGCTTGACTATCCATTACATTTTTGGCTATAATGGTGGTGTCATCAGCATAGCGCAGGTTATTGATGTTTCATCCTCCAATTTTAAAACCATGCTCATCTTCTTCCTTAGGATATATTCCATATATAGGTTAAACAAATAAAGGGAACGTATACAGTCATGTCTCACTCCCTTGCCAACCTGGAGCTAGTCTGTTTCACCATGTACTATCTATACTGTGGCTTCCTGACCTGTATCTAAGTTTGCCTTAGAGAAAATGAGATGTTCTAGGATTCCCATTTTCCTGAGCACATTCAACTGCTTGATGTTATTGACAAAATCAAAGGCTTTTAATAGTTGAAGCACATACTGACTTCTTTTTGGTGCACTGGCAATAATGTATTGAGTTCCTCTTCCTTTGAATGGTTTGCTTCGACATCTGGCATATCCTTGTTCTTGTAGGGCTCTAATCTGTGCTGCATATCCTAAACATTAATTGATAGCATGTGAAATTAAGGCTATTGCACACTCTATTAAGTCTCATTTTTTGGTATTGGACTGCAGACTGATCTCTCATAATCCATTGGACGCTGTAATTCTGCATATTTGCTGGCATAGGTTGGTTAGAACCTTGATAGATTTTTCTTCTGTTGCTTTCCTTATTTCAGGGGATGTTTCATCAGTTCCTGTAGCTTTCTGACTTGGTAAAGACTGTAGTGCTGATCTAACTTCATCTTCTGGTACTAGAGGTTCTTGTAAGTAAGGTATATCTAATAAGGTATTTTGAATGTTGACATCCCTACTGTAAAGTGTTCCCATATACTCCTTCCATCCTCCTGTGCTCTCCTTTGAATCAGTAACTATCCGTCCATAGGCATCCTTTAGCATTCCAATTTGAGGTTGAAACCTTCTTCTGAGTTCAGAGATCTTTTGAAAGACTTTCTTTGCTTTCCCGTGTTTGTTCCCATCTTCAATGTCTTTACAGATGTTGTTGTAATACCACTTCTTGTCCGTTCTAGCATCCTTGTGAAATATTTTGTTAAATTCCTCTCCAAGATTTTCATAATTTTTGGGTTAAGCTTCTTTATTCCTGGTAATCTTCAAGGTTTATTCTGACATCTCATTTGCTTTCTTCTCTTTCTTCTTTTTGTAGCAATCTCTTTTCGCATTCTTCCTTAACTACTTCTTTAAATTCGTTCCATTAATCCTCTGGTTCTCTGTCAATGAGGTTCACGATTTCAAAGTGATTCCTGATGTTCTTCTTGAAAATGGTAGGTACATGCTCAAGATCATATTTTGGAACCTGAGTGGTTCTCGACTTCTTCTTTAGCTTAACTTGGAGCTTGCACATGAGCAGTCCACGATCCGCTTCACAGTCAGCACCTGGCCATGTTGCTATAACTGAGTTCCTCCATCTCCTTTTAGCAATAATATAGTCAATTTGATTTTGATATTTTCCATCTGGTGATGTCCAGGTATAGAGGCATCATTTTGGTTGTTTGAAGACAGTGCTAGCTATGAAGAAATCATTGGAGTGGCAGGAATTTATAAGTCGCTCTCCTCCTTTATTTTGGTTTCCTAAATCATACAGTTGAACTACGTTTTCTTCTTTCAAGTTCCCAACTTCGTCATTCCAATCACAAGCAGCACATCTTGCTTGCATATTCAATTGATTTTGAATTGAACCTGAAAATAGAAGCCATCAACCTTCTCTTATTCTGCATTGATGATTGAAGCATAAGCTTCAATAATCATTATCTTGAAGTTGTTGTCCACAAAATCTAATCGATATTATTCGGATATTAATTGCATTATAGCCAAGGACTGTTCCTGCTATATATCTTTGTTAACTATAAAAGCAACACAATTTCTTCTTTCTTTTTCGTGTCTTGAATAATAAGCAGTGTGATCTTTTGCCAGAAAGTCCGATCCCAGTCCATCTCAGTGTGCTGATGCCCAAGATGTCAAATTGGAGTTGTTCCATTTCATTTTTCACTGTGTCGAGCTTTCCTGTGTTCATGCTTTTACATTCTATCTTTACAACTATAGATTTTCTTTTCCTCTATGGCAACCTCAGCAATCAGACATCCTGAAGGCTTTAATTTTGCCAAGTCATAAATGGCATTAATACTCAGAACGATTCTTGGCCCTTCCTCAGTGGCATGTTGAGTGCCATTCGACCAGAGGGGCCCATCATCCAGTACTATATCATCAATTATTTTATATTTTCCATCCATGTGGTTTTCCCTCCAAATCATATTATGTGATATCATCTACTGTTAGATTCTGCTCTGTACTTATTTTTATTTTACTATTATACTGTATTGAGGATTTGTTCTGTTTTGTGTAGTATATTGTATTGACCCCCTTCTTTTTGACACCCACTGCACGCCCAGCCTACCTGGAAAGGGGTCTCTCTTTGAATGGCTTTTCTCGAGGTTTCTTCCATTTTTTCCCTACAAGGGTTTTTTTGGGAGTTTTTCCTTGTCTTCTTAGAGAGTCAAGGCTGGGGGGCTGTCAAGAGGCAGGGCCTGTTAAAGCCCTATTGCGGTACTCCTTGTTTGATTTTGGGCTATACAAAAATCAATTGTATTGTATTATATTTTCTTAGTGAAAAAAATACAGGAGTGGTTTATCATTGCCTTCTCCTGCACGGTATGAACCAATGCCTTTTCCATTGTCCCCAAGGTGATAGATAAACTGTCTCCAGTATCTTCCTATATCACTGCTGCCCAATATAGGTGCCTGCTTGCTTTAGATGGGCAGCTGGGATGACCTTCATACCTTGGGTGACGCTGTCGGGAGTAAATACATTCAACACGCACTCCCAACGTTCTTCGCTCACCCCTCTCAAGATGGCTGGGGGATCAGAAATCCGGGATAATGAAAACAGGCTGGAAATTCCTCCTGTTCATGGCAGTGTCAGCCATACAATGGGATGTGAATTTCTGTTTTCTTGTCTAACTCAATTTGTTTTCTTCACACCAAAGGTCATCGCCAGTTTCCCTTCATTAGTAGGCCCTTTCATCCCCTCTGGCGTGATATGGAAATGAAGTGGTTTAACTAGAGATTAAGCAGAGTGCTAAATTCAAAGCCAAGAAGACTCATAACTGAGCATTCCCAAAATATAGCAAACTCCAAACTGCATTGCATGCCACCAAAATATGTTTGGCAGCAGCTGGAGGAAGTGGAACCAAAGCTGTCCCACTTAATTCAGCCTGAAAGTCCGGATCAGAGACCCAAAATCAAGCACACATTTGTACTGCCAGTAGAAGTGGGGAAGTGCGGACAACATTTAAAACCAGTAACCACAAACCAATAGATCTGCTGTGAGGGAAGGAACCCATCTAAGGTTTCACCAAACTGGTAATGTCTTAAAAAAAAAAAGAATGATTTATAGCGATATGTTTTAAAAGCATATGCATTACATGACAACAATACAATTATTTTAAACAAGAACCTGCTGCAAATTCCTCCTTCTAGTGGTTAGCGACGAACTGAGACTTACATTTATCAGTAAGAGTTTCACTCCCTCAGGCTGGGTAACAGATGTTACGCACCACAAGAGAGCGACATCTTGTGTGGTTCTGTATGGTGGCAAACCAACAATCACATAAGCCCTGTAATTAGAAGTAACAGAATACTGTTGAGTGCATTGTTGGGATACTGAGAAATATCAGCTTTGCAGTCTTAATACAGTCCAACTTACACGACGATTGTTATCACATTCATATGTCGCAGAGCAGCACAGAACAAAACCTAAATGATGTGGTTTCTGTTTAAAAGATTTGTAGAGTTACTGCTAATTTACACTTACAGAAGACACTCCGCACAGGCAACATTTGGAAAATGTTTCAAAAAAGGGAAAATTAAGACAAATCTTTCACCAACGCATCTTCGCTAATTAATTTATGTAACTGCATCTGTTCCTTAAAACTAGATGTCATCACAATTATTCTAAGCTCATGAAATATGGCTCAAATGTACAATTAAAGGGATGGCTGATTCTTTGGTTTGCTTGGTTGCTCACTGGAGGACACCGCAAAAAGCGACGGGACAATAGAACAACTTTTGTTCAAAGTCTTTCTCGATGTTTACAACTATTCAACATCCACCATCATTTTCAACTGTGGCAAAAGGTTTCACCATGAAGACGTTTTAAATTTCAAATGACAGTGGTTGGGAATAAAAATATTGACAGAATTCCTCTGAAACAAATCTAAAATAGTCCACTTTTTGTGAAACATCAAAGGAAACCATCTGTAAGAAAGACCTGACGCATCTACTTGGCAGTCCTCCCCCTGCACATAATGGATATGTATTCCCCTCTTTGCTTTATGTCAAGAGCACTGATGTTGGTTTCTATAAACGATACATATGGACCATGCAGCGTACGAATGTCCTGATGATAGCCATCAGAATGTGAAAAACTCTGTTATCTCTGGTGCTGGAACTAAAAAAGGAAACATTCATATGCAGTAGATTCACTTTCCATACACTTCATTTATTGTGTGTGAAGAAAACACAGTAAACAACCGTTAAGGGTTGGGGATTCCATCCCCGTATACTGTAGATCAAAAATAGCAAAGCCAGCCGTCAGTCAACAAACTGTGTATAACGACAAATAATTGAGATGAAGCACAAACATTTATGGAGGTGGGAATGGAAATGGGGAAGCTGGGAAAGGAGGCGCTGAGGATCTGGGGATGGAGTGACGTCATCAACGTAGGACCGGAGGGGATAAAGGAACCCGGAAGCGGCTCGGACTTCTGGTTAGGGTATTGGACACAAATTCACGGTGGTGTTTTCTCATCTTTCCTGTTGAACTAAAGAGAGATCGGTTAGTACACTGTCACTGTCCCCTGCCTTGCGGTTTCACGCTATGGTCCTTTAGCTGCTCCCTAATCGCTCGTGTGTGACATGTGTTAAAGATTTAATTAGAAATGGAAAAATTTGCCATTTTGCTCATCATTCTATAATCAATAACCCATATGTCAGAGGGGGACATTTTTTTTGATTTTCTGGGTAGTCCCATTACTGGTTGTTGCCATGGCTGTCTGCAGGATGGAGGTATTTGCTGTCTTGCAAAGGAGTCACCGCTTTGAAGTTTTGGCTGGTTGAGTATAAAAACAATACAAAGTTGTGATCACAGACCTGCTCCTTCCTTGGAGGATGTTTGTATTTACCCGACTTGGAAATTACATGTCTGACAATATTGGTTTCTAATCAGCATATTTGTACTCATTCATGGTTGGTAACAATACATTTTGTTAACTTGTGTTTTCATTAATTGTTAAACCCAGGAAATTTAGATGTGCCATTGTTTAATCTGATTGTCCAGGACTGACAACTGCAGGGACTGAAGGAGATTTAAACTTCTGGGCAGGAGAAGGCAGGAGAGGGACAGTCCACTGAGAACGCCGCCAAGACACTCGGACAGAGCACAGGGGCTCACAGGCAGACGATGGTATGTGGCTGGCACGACGTGAGGCACAAGGACGGCAACACTTACTTCCAGGGAGGAAGAGACAGATCCACAAGGAGACAGCGGTTGTGGGTCCAGCGAGAGAGGGAAGCTGCATGAAAGGGCTGAGCAAAGCTGGCGGACGAGAAGTGAGGCGTGCCTAGATCACAGCAACACAAGGAGCCCAGAGTGGAGAAAAAGAACGACGAAGAGACGCTAACAGGGATTCCACGATTTTGACAAAACCTCTGTTGGAAAACGAGTGTCCGGTGAACAGAGTGGACAATTAATTGTTCGGGTAACACAGTGTGCAAACTAGACTCTGCACCACTAAACGTTGCATCCTCCAATCTTTGTTTTTGACGGACTTTTAGAGTGTGGACTGTGTGCTTTCCTTTTTAAAAAGGGAAATGTGTTCCTGATGTTGTTAGATTTTTTTATGTTCATCTATCTTTTTAATGTACTTTATATTGTCTTGTGTAATAGAAGTTACTGTTGCTTTTCCTGAAATTACTGTTGTGTCTTTCATTGTGTGTTTACTCACCGCCCAATTTAAAGAAACCTGTGTGCTATTATTGGTAAATTTCAAGAGTTCCCAGTCTCTTAATAAAACTGGGTGGCGTAGTTGGATATTTTAATGGTGTCTAAGTTAGATTACCTGTGAGTGTGACCAGACACCTGTTACACATAATGACAAAGTACAAACAAGTTTTCAGAAATATTTGCAAATTTATGAAAAATTTAAAAACTGAAATCTCTCATTCCTAGAAGTATTCCGACCCTTTGCTATGGATCTCCAAATTGTGCTCAGGTGCCTCCTGTTTGCTTTAACTCTACTTGAAATGTTTCTAGAATTTGACTGGAGTAAACCTGTGGTATATTGAAGAGATTGGACATCATTTAGAAAGGAACATGTGGTCCCACAATGCAGGTGAGCACAAAAACCAAGCCATTTAGTCCAAGAAACTCTCTGTAGCCCTCCGCCATCAAATTATGATGAGGCATTGATCAGAGCAAGGGGATCACACCATTTCTAATGCTTTGAGTGTTCCCAGGAGCACAGTGCCCTCAACAATTGTGAAATGAGAGAAGTTTGGAACCACCAGGACTCTTCCTGGAGTTGACCGTCCAGCTAAAAACTGAATTACCAAGCAAAAGGGGTCTTGGTCAGGGGGATGACAAAAACCCAATGATCACACTAACAAAGCTTCAGAAATTCTCAGCTGAGATGGGTGAACCTGTCAGTATGACCATCTCAGCAGCACTCCATCAACCAGGTGGCTAAATCCTGCTTGAAGTTTACCAAACAGCATTTAATGACTCTGAAAACATGATGAAAAATGTTCTTTTATCTCTAGTCTGATAAGACAAAATCTGAACTCTTTGGGGAGAACTCCAAGCACTATGTCTGAAGAAGTCACCTGCCTAATACAATCTCTATGGTGAAGCATGGTGGAGGCAGCATCACACTGGGGGGGTGAAGGGACAGGGAGATGGCGCAGAACTGAGGAAAGGATGAATGGAGACTAACACAGAGGGAGGTCCTTCAGAGTGCACACTTCCTCAAATAAATACCGTCTGTCCATGGGGTCAATGTGGTGCCGTTTCCTTACTTGGTGGTCCTCATGGGCTCCATTATTATTTTTGTTTCCGCTATTAATTTTGATGTAGCTTATGGGTTATGGAGTGGTAGGGGGATGGCTGGACATCAAGCATGGGGATTTATTTCATTGTAATTCCTGCTAGAATGGCTTATGTTCTGCTTTAAAGTGTTTGATTTGTATTTCAATAAACAATTGATCACAATGAAAAAGAAATATTGTCCACCAAGGTAAATTTAAATCAATAAACTCTTTAGTACTTGAGGTCGCACAGAATGTTTCTTTTTTCCAAGATAGAAAATTTACCAGTGCTTTTATGCCCTGAACTAGTTTTTTAGGAGATTTTCCCTCCTAATGCCACCTTCCTCCAATGATCAGTAGTCTCCCCACACCATCCCTGCTACATCAACAACTCCTAAAACATTAACTGGAATGGCAAGTGACATGTCCATCTCTGACTATCTGTATGGTCTGTCCATTACTGAAGAATAAGGGAGAAGACAACTCAGGAAGCTACACACAGGAAAAGCCAAAGGACCAAAATGGAGCCAATCTTCGTGTTCTTAAGGCCTGTGCTGACCAGCTTCGTGGTGTCCTCCATCACCTGGTCAGTTTGTCCCTAAGGCTTAAGGAAGGATCACTGCTTTGGAAAACATCCTGCATTGTTCCTGTTCCAAAGAAGGCAAACACTTCTTCCCCTAATAACTACAAACCAGTGGCGCTTACATCCCATATCATAAAGACCTTTGAGAGACTGGACCTGGACTATTTCAGTCCTCTTGTGGTAGATCACCAGGTCCCAGTGTAATTTGTCTATTAGACAAGATTGGAGTGGAGGATGCAATTATTTATCTGGACCACAAGGCTTATTCTCACCAGGACAAAGCTGGCAGCACTGTGGTGATGATGTTTTTTGATTTCTCTAGTGCCTTCAGTACCCATCCAGCCATTCCTGTTATGGGGCAAACTCAGAGATATGCAGGCAGATGAGCTTATGGTGTCATGGATAATGGACCATCAGGTAGAATGCACTTTGAGAGACTCCAGGACTGGGTTTCTGATATGGATGGAGCACCACAAGGAGAAGTCTTGTCTGCTTTTCTGTTCACTCGGTACACCTCAGACTAAAAATATAACAACAGGTCATGTCACTTGCAAAAATTCTTAGATGATTCTGCACTTATGGGGTGTAATGATAAGAGGGATGAGGCAGAGCATAGGTGTCAGGTAGAGAACTTTGAGAACACCAACAAAACCGAGGAACTGATCGTTGACTTTCACCATACCAAAGAGCCTCTATGTCTGGTCACTATTCAGGGAGCTAATGTTGAGGTGGTCCACATTAATGACAGGCTCAACTGGTCTCATAACATAGAGGAGCTAGAGAAGAAGGTGCTGAGTCTCTGACACTATAATACCAAGGACTGAGCACTTTTAGCCAACCAGTTAGTCAGCAGGTATGTTAAGAAATGCTACTGGGGCTCCTTTATACAAAAGGGTATAGGAATTTATACTACTTTACTGTGAGTGTGACTGCCAAGTTTTAATGTTTTCCCTTTTTAGCTGCTCTTCTGTATGTTCAGTCCATATTGTGTTTGTTTATATTATTTATTGTGATGCCCAAGGGTGCATACAGCCGCCCTATCCCCGACACAAACAGGCAGGACACCAATTGTCACACAGCACACGGTTTACTTACAACTGGGGAGCGTTTCACCCTGCTCCCCACAGCACAGTACATGAAGCCCACTCAGTAAAACAGCACCAACACAGTCCCTTTGCCTCCAGTCCTTCCTCCTCTACTCCTCCTCAGACTTTGTCCTCTTCCTCCCGACTCTGGCCGTTGACTTCTGGCGACTGGAAGGATTCTGGCCAAATAGGACCCTGAAAACGTCCGTGCACCCCCCGGCGATGGCCACAGGCCCCAACAAAGTTGAACTTCTATGTTCATGACCCATGGCCCTGCTGCAAGCCAAGGGGGCTGCCCTCTGACAGTCTGGGGGCGAAACGGTCTTAGAAATACTCTCTCCCCCGGCCCTTCCATAATCAGGCCATCCGCCACATTATCTATGTATGTACGTATTTATTTATCTAAAGAGCTTCTGTAAAAAGCCAGATTATATATTCTATATATTAAGTTTCATATAGTGATCTAAACATTACTGGTGTAATACAGGAAGAATGTACAGGAGAGGATGCCTTCAATGTTAATTGCAATGTAAATTCTATTCATCCTGGTTTATTTGAACAAAATTAAAACTTAATATGAGCAGTCTATAGTTTTAAAAATATGACAATTTTACACTGTAAGACAATTAGCAATAAAAAAAAAATACTATGGCCTCATACTGGCAAGCAAAACCACATTTGCTAAAATCACAAACACAAAGACAGAACAGGTAGGTAAGAGGTAAGAAAAGGTGTAAAATAAATTCTAAAATAGTACTTTATCCCTAATTCGACCCTCAGCCATGGTGTCATCTGCCTTCAATACAATTGTTCCGCGCAGGCTACAGAAATGGAGTTAAGTGGATTGATGATATGTCACTGAACCAGTGTGCGAGTCTGCCCTGTGATGGACCAAGGACTCTGGCTCAGGACAATCTCATAGCAGTGAAAGTACCCGGTGCCAGAGGAAGATGAATCTCCTCTAGCTAATAAATATTTTGACTTTTATATGGCCGTGCTGATGATGTCTTCATGCGTGATGTCCATGCCCTTTTCTCGTGCTGATGGCTCACTGTGTCATAACGGAGGATGTTATTACTTTCCAGCTCTACAACTCAAGAGCAGGTTTTAAAACAAAGATCCAGGTATAAACACTCCTGGGTGGTCTCAGAACAAGAATCAGCCTGGCCTCAAACTCACAATGCAGGCTTCACAATGGAGGAGGTTTGCAACAACACTGCTATGCAAGATCACACCGAGGTGTGTGGTGTAGACACCATTACAGGGTAAAAGGTTACCTCCATGCACTTCCTGGTCATCTGAGGTTGAGGATAAAAGAAGTCTCTGCAAGGTTGTTGTTTGTCATTATTATTAGTGTTACAGTTTTTTGTCTGGCTTTGACTTTCTGAGTAGTTATTAGCTTTAATAGGACAAATTCTTGGTAATGATATTTTGCTGGTATTGTTTGGCGTTTCTTCTCTTGGTCAGCTCTGTTATTCAAAGTTTCCCACTCTGTTCATGGCAAACATAAGAGTTATGACATGCAAGTCCCCTAATTGGGTAAAAGGACCTCAAATGATATAGGCAATAGTTCCAAAATTTACCATAATACACTCATAAAAAAGTAAGAAATAAATCAAACCATATTCATTAAGAAAGAAAGTTTAGAAACTATTTAAAATCTGTAAAGAACATGAAAGTTTGGCCTAGATGAACAACAAAAAAAAACAAAAAAAAAAAACAGGAGATGGTAAGGAGGCTGAAAGATGGTGTTAAGGAAAGCAACATGATGCCACGATACTCTCAGTTGTTGGCACCACTGTCAGCTGGGACATCTGTAGACTGTGGAAGGTAGCCTCGGACACAAGCAGGCAGACACAGGAAGCCCCGAAACACACACATTTATTAACAATAAAGTCCACACACAACACAGTGCCTTGCACCAAGCACCCTTGTGTCAGTTCCTTTCTCCTCCACTCCCCAGACTGCTTCTGCCGCCTTTCCACCTCTTCTCCTGAGCATTGCCTTCTTCCTTCCGACTCCAGCTCTCTCACTCGAGGGAGATGGCCTCTTTTATAATCACACGGACGTGCTCCAGGTGCTGTCCCTGGAATTCCTCCGGGTGTGCTGGAAGTGCTGGCCTCCAGGGCTCCACAACTGTCCGGGCCCCCCTGGCGGAGGCCCTCCTGTGCTCCAGGGGAGGTATCGTTCCTCTCCCTGTCCTTCCAGGCGTCCCGGCCAGGCACGGGTTCTGGCCGTCCGCCACAAGACATTTACCAAGATGGACCAGGGCAAGTGAAAAAGAATGAAAGTCTCCACGAGCTCAACAATGCATTCATTAAATCAATTAATAAGTCTTCTTTAAGATTATATCCATAAAATAAAGTAGTGTCCTCAGGTGCTCCAATAAATGAATACATATTTTTAAAATCCCAGCAATCTATCACAATGTATTCCCTCCTTCCTTCATCATGACATCCTCAAGAATCTACATCATGTAGGTTGCCACCCGCAGACCCGAACTGCCACCCCAGCTGGCAACCCACAGCTCATAGCCTTGTCCTCTCTTATGAATGCTGCCCCACTGCAGATTCTCCTGAGTCCGCGTGGCCTCTCTGTGTCCTCATCTGCTGCACTGCTCAACAGATGCAAATATCACCACCGCACAGAGCCATCAGTCCTCCTCCTTGGGATAGATCGACAGAGCCAATGCCGCTTGTCCTGTTCCATCGTTGTGGAATACTTGTTACACCAGGTGCCTCGCGAGTGATCGCTTGTTGTCTATTTTCGTTTAATTCTCCTTCCATTTCCTGTCTTTCTAGATTCATCCTTAAAACTATTATCTCGTGGCCTCCACACCTGACTCTAGCTAGTAATACAATGTACCTCTTCTTCCACAATTAACTAAATCCCAGCAATTACACATATTCATGTGGGGACAGGTCATCAATGGCCATGCATAAAAACCCTTTAAAATTCAAAAAAACTAAAACATTAAACAGTCTCTCAGACTCGTCACAAGATAAGCAATAGGTCAATACCTGAGGGACAATCAGTTTCAAGCAAGCAGAAAATGAAAAAAGTAATCAAGTTGACCTCAGCATTAATGTTTGCAGTGCACTTTCCATTGGAATGTATTTTGCAATGCATGTAGTAATAAAATGCATTACATTTGTGATTTCAACGGATGATGCATCACAAACATTAGTACAGTGGTACCTCGGTATACATCCTTAATTCGTTCCAGATCCTTTGACTTATACCAAACAGGACGTATACCAAACACATTTTTCCCATAAGAAATAATAGGAAAATGATTAATGCGTTCCCATGAAAAAAAATCATATTGTTATTGGCATATTATACATTGATGGGGTTGTATAAAATAATTTAAACACTGCTTAATACTAAAATACATAAATACAAAAGCAATTAGATAAAATAAATTCAAATTTAACCTCACTTTACTTTTTAATAACGTGTTTGTTTTTCACAATTGTAGATACCGTCGTTCTTGGCATACGGTATGCAGCAGCCATGTCCCGGATACGCATGCCACCTTCATACTTTTCAACAATCAATTCAAATTTACGCGAAAAAACAAAAAATCACGTGAAAATTCACAGAGTTATAGCACAGGTTGTTCACTGAATGCTAGCAACTGGCGCACTGACACTTGTGGGCAGTCGTGGCTTTGCCTCGAGAGAGGTAAACAAGGGTAGCGCGTGGTGTTCCTGCACGCAAGTCGTATTCCAAACAAAGGCCGTATACCGAGTTACCACTGTAATTATAAAATGCAATACCACAAATGTTTCTGATGCACATTCTGACATGACAATGACAATGACAATGAAATGACAAACGCAATGCATTTTATTACTACAGCTGTTGGTGATGTGCCATCTGTTGGATTGACAGAAACACAGCAACCAGATGAACACAGAGATACACATACACTTATCATTCTATTAAGGTAGATTCCTGGCACTTTTGTTTCTATTTTGGTAAGGGTGTGTTTTCTATTCTCTTGTGTGATTGAAGTGGCTTTCCTGGGAAGAGTTCTTACATAAATAGGGATGGAAATCAAAATGATACCAAGCATGACATGTGACATAAACAGTTTACTTGATTTTTCAGCCCAAGGGGATAAAAAGCTGTTATGAAGGAAAGCAAGTGCATAACTTCTTCTTATAAAATGGTTTAAACTCATATTACTGGTGTTGTTTTATTTGAAAATGGCATGCTGTCACACACGTGCAACTAGGAGCGAGCTGAATGGACCAAGTGGAGGTGATTACCTGCCGGGCCAGGGGGTGGCGGGGTGCTCTAAACCTGTTTCTGTTAATTCTGCAGATCAAATGTGGGAAAACCTGCCTGATTCAACGTCACTTCCGGTTTTGGGTCACAGACGGATGTCACTTCCGGTTCCGGATCCCAGACTGAAATCACTTCCGGGTTACAGACTATAAATCCTCCATATTGCCAAACCAAGGGCAGTTCATACTGGGAACTGTGACGATGCGGGTTCTGGCTCCACACTCCCATTGCTATTTGGAAGCCTTAAACCCAACACCGTCGGTAATGTTACCGATAAGCTAGTCAGTGAAGGCAATAATTGAGCAACTGAGCAAGGGGATGGTTAAAAGTGAAACAGTGCTTTTATTTAAAACAGTCAACAAAACAGGTGTTCAAATAAATAGTGCAGTAATTTAAAGTTCTTCATTAAATAAATAAATAATCCATAAAACGTGGAGGTTAAATCAAATAGAAAAAACACAGTCCTTTAAAACAAGGTAAAATGTTTCTTTGGGAGCAATCTTTAAAACAAACAACAAGCCCGGTGCATCATTTAACTTGTGACTCCCCTGCTTCTCCCTGTCCAGGCTTCGCAACAGGGGAGCCACTCTCATGCTGCAGCTGCCCTTTTCCCTTCACTCTCACACGAGACTGGAGACCTCCCGATCCCTGGCTTCGATCTGGCACTCAACCCAGCCTCGGAGACTTGGATTCCCACAATGGCCAGGTCGCCCACGTTGGGGATTCCAGCACCAAGTCTCCCGACTTCCGCTGCCTTTCCGCGGCCTCTCTGCGGCCATTCGCCTTCCCTTGGTCACTCCCGCTACCTGATCGCTCAGCGGGAGCGACATCCAACTCAAACACCTGGGTGTAGGCCCAACACCCCAGGCCCTCGCAGCTGCCCGTGAGCGCTCGTTCGCGGCTCTCTCTCTCTCTCTCTCTCTCTCTCTCTCTCTCTCTCTCTCTCTCTCACCGATCTGCTTCCTCTCCTGCTCCCGGTAACCTCCGTCCTCTTTCCTTTCGTTCTTTTCTGATCCTTTTTTATAAAGCGAGGGGCCATCACAGCCGTAGCATTAGCCACGGGAACAATCACGGATGTGGGCAGTTCCTTACCTGTGCACTCGGTGAGAAACGCCCACACTCCCGAGCGTCCCGTGGCTCGCCATGCTCGCAACGCCCCCCTCACGAAGCCGCCTCGAGTACGGTGATTATTTATTTAAAAGAAATGGCCTTTGCTCAACGAGCTGTGGACCCACTATACCACAGGAACTCAAACAAACAACATCAGTTGTTCACTTTAAATCCTTTTGCAGCTAGGAACAATATATGGGTGGCTGCCCCAAACCTTTTTTAATGTGTTAAGACTCGTTATTTCACAGTGGCGTAGTCGGCAGGATGGCCTCCTGGTGGAATCGGAAGCCAAACCAACCTTATGTCTTAATACACCATCGTGATGAACCACTCAAGACCTATCAGGAAGGAAAGTACTGTTCTTGTGTTGCCGATTTGGGGTCAGACGGTGTGTGTTGGGGGAATCTGGAGTATTTTCTGACCCAGTTCTCTTTAAAGAGAACCTGGGAGCATAGGCAGAAGACCTACAGACGAGGGCCAGGTTCTGAAAGGAACACAGTGGGGACCTATTATGGGCTCCCGAGGGCAGAGGCCGACCCAAAGAACCCCACAAAGAAAAAATTCTTTGAGAAAGGTGGGGGTGCCCTGGGTCGGCAGGTGAGGGAAATAATGACTTGGGAATACAACCCAGAGGAATCTCTCCAAGAACAGGCCATGACACTATGGCAGAAAGTCAGGTGATTGCTACGGCCATATAATAAAAATGCCCGACTAATTGTGGAAAATGTGGCCTGTGCCATAATAATAAAGGGCCTACCTGCTAAACTCGCCCAGCTGACCTGGGGACATTCATATAACAACATGGTCACCCTCGTGGGGATCATTAACACCTTGCGGGAGGAAACCTACTTGGGAGACCCAGAACGGATGCCCTGTGAACCCAGAGGGAGTTGTGCCACTAAATTAGAGTCTTACTCTTACATTGCCGATCATGCTTTGGAAAACTCCAATGCATGGCGGATGGCTTCGCGAGGTGACACGAGGGTCTGCGGAGAAACACAGAGCAGGGGGCAGGGTGCTCCTACTAATCCTCTGGCCTTTTCTCATACGGGAGAAGCACTGGTCAATGGCTTTAAAGTACCATCTTTATTTGACTCTGGCAGTAACATTACCACTGTTGCTCGCCATTTAGTGTTGTCACGACAAAGATTAAAAATAAAGACCTGTCTAACCTGTATTCATGGGGACGTCCGGTCGTACGAGTCTGCCCGCTGTTACATCTGCCAAAACGGCGTTATAAAGAAAATAACAGTGGCGGTGCACAGCAATCCTCCATTCCCCTTGATACTGGGTAGAGATTGGTCAGATACAAACTGTGGCATAACGCTCGCTATCCCTACTAAAGCACTCTGTCTTGTTATGGACGCCGATTCTGCGTCCTCAGCTACCTCCACGCCATGTACACAGCCGGTAGGGGAACAGAATGCGCCCTTAGAGAATGACGTGGAAACAGCCAGACCGTCACAGAGGGAAACGTCATCCCCAAGCGCTGCGCAGGCTCAGTCTGAAACCACACCCCTTGAGGTTGAATCTGATCCCCTCAGTCATCTGCAGTTTCAGTTTAGGCAGACACCGGCTTCATTTAAAAGGGAGCAATGGAATGATGACTCCCTTAAATTTGCGAAAAATGCAGTGGTCTTAGTAGATGGCCAGCGCACCACACATCCCATGCCACAAGGTTCCCACTTTGTATTAAATAATGACCTTTTATATCAGGTGGCAGATCATGAAGGAGGGGTGAGGTCACTGCTCTTAGTTCCACGGACTTACCAGTGACAAGTCTGTGAACTAGCTCATACCCACATCCTGGGAGCCCATCTGGGTCCCAAGAAAACTTTAGAGCAAATCAAGCTCCGATTTTTTTGGCCTGGGATTAATGAGGAGGTCCGCCGCTTTTGCATGTCCTGTCCGGAATGTCAATAATGGCAGAATCCTAGAAGGGACCGTGCTCCTTTAATCCCTTTACCCCTAATTGATGTCCCTTTTGAATGTATCGGGGTTGATCTGGTGGGACCCCTAGAGCCTTCAGCCAGAGGACATAAATATATAATGTTCCTGGTGGATTATGCCACCCGATATCCTGAAGCTGTTCCATTGCGCTCAGCCACTTCCAAAAATATCGCACGGGAGTTGGTAGGAGTATTTGTATGAGTCAGAATCCCTAAAGAAATCCTGATGGATCAAGGGACTCCATTTACCTCAGAAACATTCAAGGAAACTGCTAAGTTACTGAAAATAAAACATTTAAAGACCTCTGTATATCATCCTCAAACAGATGGTCTAGTTGAGAAGTTTAACCAAACTCTCAAGCAGATGTTACGCAAGGTAGTCGATGAGGATGGAAGGAACTGGGATCAGCTCCTCCCCCTCATCATTTTTGCATACCGGGGAGTCCCACAAGCCTCCACGGGGTTCTCACCCTTTGAATTATTGTAGGGACGACAACCCTGGAGTTTATTGGATATATTAAAAGAAGGCTGGGAAGAGGAGGTCCTTCCCTCTGTAAATATACTTGAATATATTGTGCAATTACGCAATAGATTTGCAAAAATTAGACCTATCCTACATTCTCACATCTCTCCGGGAGTTCCGCCCAGGGGATCGAGTCATGGTATTAGTTCCTACCTCACATTCCAAATTACTGGCCCATTGGCAAGGCCCATATGAAGTTAAGGAGAGGAAGGGTTTGGTCGATTATTTAGTTATCCAACCTAATCGTCGACCTAAACAGCGGATTTATCATGTCAATTTGCTGAAACCATGAAGGAAAGGGATCCCGATCCCTCCTCTGGACAGCCCTGCTCAGTCTTCGCTCATAAATTACACCTTAACTTCGGTGATAATTTGACTCGCCAACAATGACAGGAGCTTGAAGCAGTTATCCTGTCTGTCCCAGAGGTAATGAGCGAAAATCCTGAACGAACCTCCCTGGTTGCTCATGACATAGTGACGAAACCAGGGGTTATAGTCAGAGAACGCCCATATCGGATTCCCGGAGCAAAAAGGGCAGAAGTGGAGTTGGAGATCAAACGAATGCTGGACCTAGGTATGACAGAGGAAAGTTTTAGTCCCTGGTCCAGTCCCATCGTATTGATTTAAAAGCCGGACGGAAGTTGAAGGTTTTGCAATGACTTCCGTCGGCTTAACCAAGTCTCCCAATTTGATGCCTATCCGATGCTGCGAGTTGATGACCTTCTCGAGCGGCTAGGACATGCCAAATTTTTGACTACTCTTGATATGACCAAGGGGTACTGGCAGGTTCCCTTAACGGATTCTGCAAAGGAAAAGACTGCATTTAGCACTCCTAGCGGACATTGGCAGTATCGTGTACTTTCATTCGGATTACATGGGGCACCTGCTACCTTCCAACGTCTGGTTGACAAAGTGCTCCGACCCCATAATTTGTACAGTGCTGCCTACTTGGATGATGTTGTCATCTATTCCAGCACCTGGAAGGAACACCTACTGCAGATTGATGCTGTATTACGGACACTAGCGAATACCAGACTTCGTATTAATCCTAAGAAATGCTATTTTGGGTTGGTCGAAGCCAAATAATTAGGTTACCTAGTGGGCCGGGGTATGGCCAAACCACAATGCTCCAAAATAGATGCCATAGTAAATTGGCCCTGTCCGATAACCAAGCGGCAGGTACAAGTATTTCTCGGCTTAGTGGGTTACTATCACCGGTTTGTACCCCGGTTTTCCGAGAGAGCAACGCCCTTGACAAACCTGACAAGGAAGGGGAAACCTAATCACATGGTTTGGGATGATGATACTGACGCTGCATTTAGTGACCTTAAGCAGGCCCTTACGTCAGCTCCTATTTTGAAAGCTCCCCATTTTACTTTGCCTTTCATTCTCCAGACGGATGCTTCAGACACAGGTCTTGGTGCCGTGCTGAGCCAAAGCATCGATGGAGTGGAACACCCCGTTATGTACCTGAGTCGGAAACTGTTGGACCGAGAGACCAGGTATGCGGCAGTGGAGCGGGAGGCTTTGGCGATTAAATGGGCGATTACGCAGCTGAGGTACTACCTCCTGGGTCGGGACTTCACCCTGGTGACTGACCATGCACCATTACAGTAGATGGCGTTACATAGGGATTCAAATCCACGAGTCACAAGGTGGTTTCTAGACCTACAGTCTTATAAGTTTTCAGTCATTTAGCATCGAGGTCTGTTGCCACGACCTCACGAACAGGTACACCCGACCCGATAGGTCTGGGCTGAGGGGGGGCTGTGTCACACGACTAGGAGCAAGCTGAATCGACCAAGTGGAGGTGATTACCCGCCGGGCCAGGGGGTGGCGTGGTGCTCTAAACCTGTTTCTGTTAATTCTGCAGATCAAATATGGGAAAACCTGCCTGATTCAAAGCCACTTCCGGTTCTGAGTCCCAGATTGACGTCACTTCTGGTTCTGGAGCCCAGACTGGCGTCACTTCCGGTTCCGGCTCCCAGACTGAAATCACTTCTGGGTTACAGACTATAAATCCTCCATATTGCCAAACCAAGGGCAGTTCATACTGGGAACTCAAACAACCAACATCAGTTGTTCACTTTAAATCCTTTTGCAGCTAGGAACAATATACAAACCTTTTTTCGTGTGTTGAGACTCGTTATTTCACAATGCTTAAACTATTTTATAATGTTTGTGTAACCTCAAGGCACAGATCAACGTTCAATTGCTTTCTTGAATTGAAAAATGAAGGCATTCCGTAAGTTTTTAGGCTTTTGTTCTTTAAGTATCCCATGCCCTGTAGCTTCAATTATAAAATGCCCAGACTGGGTATGCATTTATAAAAATTTATAGAAAAACGCTTACTTTAGAACACAATTTTGCATGTCAAATGCATACATACCATGTCTGTGAAGGAAATAACTTGAAAAATGTATTTTTAAATAGATAGATAAATATATATTCACAGACACTTTAGTCTAAGCATACATCAAATGACTAAAATGGAAGAAATTTAAACAGAAAGAAAGTTCTGACTTCGAAGTCACAGTCTAGTGAGGTATTATGCAGGCGTATTCCTGTTGGTATAAAGGAGCACCTTGCATTTCTTGACACACTTCTGCTGAATAATTCATTGGCTGAAAGTCCTTAATGTTAGTGTGTCAAAGAGAGGATGTGCAGCATTGTTCATAATGGCACTCAGTTTTTGTTTTCATTCTCTCTTTTGCTACGACCCCCCCACAGGTCCCATAACTGAGCCTGCCCCTTTAAATAGCTTTCTGATTCGGTGGGCCTCTCTTGATGTGATGTTACCAGCTCAGCAAAACACAATGGCCACCACTGAGTTGTTGAAGATATGAAGGATGTAATTTCCCATATTAAAGGAATGGAAATCTCCCAAACAAAATGAACCTGCCCTTTCTTTTCTAGTTCCTCTGTGTTATGAGACCAGTCCAGCTTGTCAATGATGTGAGCCCCAAAGTACTTGTAGCAGCACACTTCTTCTACATTTACTCCCTGAATAGTAACCGGACATACGAGCTCTTTAATGTGGAACAATTCAATGACCAGTTCCTTGGTTTTGCTTATGTTAAGTTGAAGGCACTTCTTAAAAGTTCTCCACAAGTGTCCACTTCTCTGTCAATATACCCCATTAGCGAAGAAACCTCAGAAAATCTCTGGAAGTACTCTCCTGTTATTTTTATAGTCCAAGGTTCACAGGGTGAAAAGGAAGGAGACAACGAAGATCAACTCTAATCTAATGATACCATTAGCAGGAATTTCCACCTGTTTATTCACCTGTTTAATGCGGGGAGTCACTGTCCAGACTTCTCCCAGGCCTTTGCCTTTCCATTCATCATGTAAATTTACTGGTGTAACAAATTAAAGCCAAAGCAGGGTCTAAATCAGAACAAACAAAAAACAGACCCCTAACAAATGAATGTTCACTAGAACTATCAATTTAAATGTATCCTGAAACGTGGGTACCTCATTCCAACAGCATCATCTTCTGCACCAACTGATCAGTGATGTCATGTATCACAATGGGTCACAACTGGCATCACTGCCATGCACAACTAGGCAGCGGCCCAATTCAAGCAGGTGGCAACAACACTACAAATAAAGGACAAAAGAAAATGTTATAAAATGATAGAGAATGAAAAAAATGTTAAAATATGAGGAACTATGACATGTACTGTCGCCTTCATTAGGACGAGTAGTGTGCTGGATGGAAAAGGACAAGCCGAGTCATTCCCATGCATTAGAAAATAAATACATACAAAGACATAAAAAATAAGCAGAATTTGTCAAAGCCAGTCTTTCTTGTGCAAACCATCCTAGCTAAAGGCTGTGCTGTGAGAAAATTCTCGAAGCAAGAAGATCCACTCTCTTGTGCTCCCAAAGACAGAACCACCGTCTTCACCAGGAAGGAGAAAAAGCCAAATTTCTGGATCTGCAGACGACAAACCCCAGGATGTCATTAAATGTTCCAAACGTTGCAATTATTGTAAACACACCAGTGAGCCAAGAGTTTAGTTACAAGAGCCTTAAACAATTAGACTGCACAAAGTCAGTTAAGAGTGCCCTTGAGAGATCCCTTATTTGTAAATAAATACATGTACTGTGAGACAACACTTTGCAATGGGGTGCTGGCAGACATGCAGCAGAGAGGGGGCCTTCTGGGAGTTCTTGGCGTTCAACTCTTCATTTCTTCCCCTGTCACTAAACTCTGTGGTGTGTCACTTGACTTTTGGCTCGTCATATCTGCTGCTGTACTTTACTTGACCTGCTGACCATTTTTCCTTGGGTGTCAATTTACAGAGCGGAGCACTACAGATTTTCATGAGAGCGCGACTGCACAATTTCTGAGAAGGATTGCAACTAAATTTCTTGTAAGCCATGACCCTTAACAGGATGAAATGGCTTGAAGAAAATGCAACATCTGTCTCTGCCTCAGGTGGTGTGTAGTGGACTGTAGTGATTTTACTGCCAGTTCCAAGGATAGATAACTCATCTACCTGACATACAAAAATTTCTTCAAAAAAAGAATCCAGTGAACTATTGGGCTGTTTTATGGTATTTACTGTATATTACGAACATTTGAGTAATCTAGACAAGAACAGGCCATTCAGCCCAACAAAGCACACCAGTACTATCTACTTAATTCTACTAAAAAAAACATCAAGTGGAGTTTTGAAAAGTCTTATGGTCTACCATGCTACTTGGTATCTTATTCCAAGTGTCTATGGTTCTCTGTGTAAAGAAATTTACCCTTAAGAAGTTTCCAACTGTGTCCCTGTGTTCTTGATGAACTCATTTTAAAATAACAGTCTCGATCCACTGGACTAATTCTCTTCATAATTTTAAACACTTTGATCATGTCACCTCTTAATCTCCTTTTCCTTAAATTGTAAAGGCTCAGCTCTTTTAATCTTTCTTCATAATTCATCCCCTGTAGCCCTGGAATCAGCCTAGTTGTTTTTCTCTGGTCTTTTTCTAGCACCACTATGTCCTTTTTGTAGCCTGGAGACCAAAACTGCACACAGGACTCCATATGATGTATTATAAAGGCTGAGCAGAACCTCCTGTGACTTAGGCGCAATATAACCTGACATTCTGTTTGACTTCTTAATGGCTTCTGAACACTGTCTGGAAGTCGATAGCATAGAGTCCACTATCCATCCATCCATTATCCAACCCGCTATATCCTAACTACAGGGTCACGGGGGTCTGCTGGAGCCAATCCCAGCCAACACAGGGCGTAAAGCAGGAAACAAACCCTGGGCAGAGCGCCAGCCCACCGCAAGAGTCCACTATGACTCCTAAATCCTTCTCATATGGTGTACTCTTGATTTTCCGACCACCCATTGTGTATTCAAACCTACAATTTTTACTTCCTATGTGTAATACTTTACATTTACTGACATTAAATTTCATTTGCCACAAATCTGCCCAGTTCTGTATGCTATCCAAGTCCTTCTGTAATGATATAACGGATTCCAGATTATCTGCTAATCCACCTATCTTGGTATCATCTGCAAACTTAACCAGCTTGTTACTTACAGTGGTGTGAAAAACTATTTGCCCCCTTCCTGATTTCTTATTCTTTTGCATGTTTGTCACACAAAATGTTTCTGATCATCAAACACATTTAACCATTAGTCAAATATAACACAAGTAAACACAAAATGCAGTTTTTAAATGATGGTTTTTATTATTTAGGGAGAAAAAAAAATCCAAACCTACATGGCCCTGTGTGAAAAAGTAATTGCCCCCTGAACCTAATAACTGGTTGGGCCACCCTTAGCAGCAATAACTGCAATCAAGCGTTTGCGATAACTTGCAATGAGTCTTTTACAGCGCTCTGGAGGAATTTTGGCCCACTCATCTTTGCAGAATTGTTGTAATTCAGCTTTATTTGAGGGTTTTCTAGCATGAACCGCCTTTTTAAGGTCATGCCATAGCATCTCAATTGGATTCAGGTCAGGACTTTGACTAGGCCACTCCAAAGTCTTCATTTTGTTTTTCTTCAGCCATTAAGAGGTGGATTTGCTGGTGTGTTTTGGGTCATTGTCCTGTTGCAGCACCCAAGATCGCTTCAGCTTGAGTTGACGAACAGATGGCCGGACATTCTCCTTCAGGATTTTTTGGTAGACAGTAGAATTCATGGTTCCATCTATCACAGCAAGCCTT
Organism: Polypterus bichir lapradei; assembly: GCA_026402145.1. Classification (NCBI taxonomy): domain Eukaryota; kingdom Metazoa; phylum Chordata; class Cladistia; order Polypteriformes; family Polypteridae; genus Polypterus; species Polypterus bichir. The sequence continues at coordinate 11,730,176 of JANRMT010062798.1, forward strand.
CCAGGTCCTGAAGCAGCAAAACAACCCCAGACCATCACACTACCACCACCATATTTTACTGTTGGTATGATGTTCTTTTTCTGAAATGCTGTGTTCCTTTTACGCCAGATGTAACGGGACATTTGCCTTCCAAAAAGTTCAACTTTTGTCTCATCAGTCCACAAGGTATTTTCCCAAAAGTCTTGGCAATCATTGAGATGTTTCTTAGCAAAATTGAGACGAGCCCTAATGTTCTTTTTGCTTAACAGTGGTTTGCGTCTTGGAAATCTGCCATGCAGGCTGTTTTTGCCCAGTCTCTTTCTTATGGTGGAGTCGTGAACACTGACCTTAATTGAGGCAAGTGAGGCCTGCAGTTCTTTAGACGTTGTCCTGGGGTCTTTTGTGACCTCTCGGATGAGTCGTCTCTGCGCTCTTGGGGTAATTTTGGTCGGCCGGCCACTCCTGGGAAGGTTCACCACTGTTCCATGTTTTTGCCATTTGTGGATAATGGCTCTCACTGTGGTTCGCTGGAGTCCCAAAGCTTTAGAAATGGCTTTATAACCTTTACCAGACTGATGGATCTCAATTACTTCTGTTCTCATTTGTTCCTGAATTTCTTTGGATCTTGGCATGATGTCTAGCTTTTGAGGTGCTTTTGGTCTACTTCTCTGTGTCAGGCAGCTCCTATTTAAGTGATTTCTTGATTGAAACAGGTGTGGCAGTAATCAGGCCTGGGGGTGGCTACGGAAATTGAACTCAGGTGTGATACACCACAGTTAGGTTATTTTTTAACAAGGGGGCAATTACTTTTTCACACAGGGCCATGTAGGTTTGGATTTTTTTTCTCCCTAAATAATAAAAACCATCATTTAAAAACTGCATTTTGTGTTTACTTGTGTTATATTTGACTAATGGTTAAATGTGTTTGATGATCACAAACATTTTGTGTGACAAACATGCAAAAGAATAAGAAATCAGGAAGGGGGCAAATAGGAATATACAGTGGTGTGAAAAACTATCTAAATCATTTATATATTAAAAATAGCAGCGGCCCTAGCACTGAGCCCTTCTGAACACCACTTTTAACATCGGCCAATTCTGATGAGGTTCCTCGCACCATCATCCTCTGCTTCCTGTGTTTGAGCCAGTTCTGCACCCATCTAAAAACATCACCCTGAACTCCCACTTCTTTTAGTTTGATGCCCAACCTCTCATGTGGCACCTTATCAAATGCTTTCTGAAAGTCCAGATAAATAATATCATCAGCTCCACTTTAATCGTATCCTTTTATTGCTTCTTCATAGAATTCCAATATGTCAGGAAAACACGACCTCCCTCTTCTGACCCCATGCTGACTTTTCAGTAAAACTCCTTGCCATGTGCTGTTCAATCTTATTCTTAATAATTCCTTCCACTAATTTTCCTGTGATGCATGTTAAGCCTACTAGCCTATAGTTTCTTGGATCTGCCCGGTCACCCTTTTTATATAATGGGATAGTATTTGCCATTTTCTAGTTCTTCAGAATTTGCTCAGAGTGTTGTGACTTCCTACAATTATGTGTCAAAGGTTTATATATGTACTCACTAACCTCCTCAAGAACTTGAGGGTAAATGTTATCTGGTTCTGGAGATTTACTTGATTTAAGCCATTTAATATGAGCAGCACTTCTCCCTCTAAAATTTCTGAATCACTCAGAAAATCCTTAGTAGTCCCGTTTACCTCTAGGAGGTTATCCACTTCCTCATCTGTGAAGACCTCAGAAAAATGCAATTTTAGAGCATCCGCTGTTTCACTGTCTGTGTCTTTTAATTCCCTTTTACTATTTCTGATGCCTTGACTGTTCTTTTACTACTAAAATACTGAAAGAATCTCTTAGGGTCATCTTTTGCCTTATCTGCGATATTCTTCTTCAACTGTCTTTTAGCCTCCCTGATATCCTTTGTGACAGATAGGGGGCGCTATCGCTCCCTTGAACCCCTGTCCACGACTCCAAACACCAGGTAAAAGTCCAATAATCGACTTTATTAAATTGCCACAGTGCACAAAGCACCCTCTCCTCCACTATATTCATAAACAATCACAATTACACAATAATCCAATCCTCTGACTCCCAGACGCGTTGCCACCCTTCCACCCAGCTCAGCTCGCCTTCTGGGAGCTCCCACAGTCCTTTTAAATACCCTGACCCGGAAGCCTTCCAATCCCCAGTCCATGTGACTCTCAATCACTTCCGGGTCAGGTACAAGTCCTTTTCTTCAACCCGGAAGCACGTCATTCCCCTGTCCATGTGTGCTTCCAGGGCGTAGGGAAAATATCCGTTGTTCCTCCCTGCAGTGTCTCCTAGTGGCCCCCACGGTATCCAGCAGGGCTGTTTATAAAAACTACAATGTCCATGATGCCCTGCTCGTCTTCGGGGAACCTCCATACTGCAGGGAGGACTCCACCTGGCGGCTTGGGGGTATTGGCCGGGATAAATGGCCGGCCATTCACCACACCTTCTTAATGTTTGCCCCCATGTTCTCATACACTCAACGATTCACATTGGAGTTATTAGTCTTCTACGCCTTATTCGTCTGTTTTTTCCTTTGCAGCTTCTTTTTTTAATTCTTTATTAACCCACCGTGGAATTTTTTTAATTTCCTATTTGTTGTGATGTGAGATTTTGCATATAACTTGATAACTGTTTTATATGTCTTTATATATAATTTAGGCAAACCAATGTAATTTAGTGTTACTTTGGTGAGAGGTATTCGTGTTTGTCACCAATTTACGAATGTCTCTTTGTAATTTTATGACAGGATTTGGGGGGATGTTTCTTAAACCAGTTTGAGGAGTATTTCTCTGCTAAAGTCTTTCAACCCCCCTGCAAGGAAGCCAGGATGTTTAACATAAGGTTTTGGGGCAGGAGATAAGATGTTCTATTTCACCCATTGGTCTGAGATATGGCTGTCTGGATTGGCTGGAGGGGTTGGACAGAAAACCTATACATTTGCTTGCTCAACCACATTCTCTCTCTCTAACCAACATATGATGAAAGAAGCATCTCTCTTACTAACCTGTGATGATGTAGAAGTACATTTCTCTTGTTAGCTAATGAAGACCATCATACCATAAACTGACAAGAACAACACAATGAAGAGCACAGCTTCAGCCATATTGAGACAGGCTTGAGGCCTGTTCTGAAGAAATCTGAGCACTAATAATGCCTTAAATAGAGACATTTTAAGTAACTACAAGTCTGTGTGCCACCTGAGTTACACATCACCATTTAATCAAGTTGTATGGTTGCCAATATTCAAATGTACTTTGCATTTTGTTATTATTTATGAATATTATCAGTAATACATTATTTTATGTGTAACTTAACTCCTGCTTGTCTTTTTACTACATCTAATTGCCTGAGGTTATAGATATAGAAGGAAAGGTGGGGTTAAGTTATATACAATAATACCTTATAAATAGTGGTAAATCTGTGAGATTAGGTATTCTAAGGCTACATGTTAATAATACAATAGGGGTAAGTAGAGCAAAATATATTACTCTACCAAGATAAAACACTATTAATTCCAAATTTAGGTATGTACGTGTCCTGCATTACATGTAAAACATTTTTAAACCTGTTCCACTGCTCCTCGACTGTCTCCACACTTATACGCTTATCCCAGTCTATCCTCCTTAGATTTGGCCACATCTGCTCAAAATTTGCCCTACCAAAGTTAAACTTAAGAGTTTTAGTCGTTGCATCTGCACTCTTATAAAACACTGAGAATTGTATTATATTTTGGTCACGTGGCCCTGGTAGTCCAATCAGCTCTACACCCTCAGTTCTATCCTGATTACTACAAAATACTAAATCCAGACAGACTTCACCCCCATGTTGGTGATTTAACATACCGTGTTAAAAAACTGCATTATAATATCCCCCTGTAAACTTGCCTTTTTAATATTACTAAAAAGATGTGTGTTGAAATTACTGTCTACATTGGATGGTTTATAACACACTCCTAAAATAAGACCTCTTTCCCTAATGCTTTCCAGGCGAAGCCAAACATCCTCACTAAGATGGGGCTCATCGTCCAGCCAAATAGGATTTGCGTTTAAATTCCATTTGACATTAAGGCCTGCTATTTTTAATGCTTTACTCATTTTTCCTCTGCATTTAAACTTTGGGTTAGAATTTACATTACTATGCATATTTGTTTTAACACCACTGTTCGTCACCTAATTTACAGTTGTCTGACAAATGTCTCATGACATAACATGTAATGCGTAAATAAAACTGCATAGTCACAGAGATACATAGTTTGTGAGGCAAATAAAACAGCAGACTTCCTTATTCATGGAGCATGTCCTCACTAAGATGGAACTCATCATCCAACATTTACATTCTGTTTGACATAAATAGCAACCCCACCTCCTTTTCTGTTCTGTCTCTCCTTCCTAACGATGTGTATTCCTATATGTTATATTTGTCTCCATCTTTGTTATTTTAGCCAGATTTCTGTTTTTGCTATAATATCATAATTATGCTCCTCTACACACGACTCCAACACACTAGTTTTATTTTTGATACTTCTAGCATTATGGAAAGCTATTTTTAATGTGCTGCTCCTTTTACTTTTACATTTAAATACTGGGTTGGAATTTACATGACTATTAATTTTTTATTTTTATACCGTTGTTTGTTCCTTCATGTACTGTTCTAAACATGACCTGTCCTAAACTCCCTGCCCCCCATTCCCTCGTTTAAATAATCCTCGATCAACCTACTCATATGCTTCCCCTAAACATTGGCACCCCTCTGGTTAAAATGTAACCCATCAAGGTGGAATAGGTCCTATCTGTTCCCAAAGGAGCCCCAATGCCCCATAAACCTATATCCTTCTATCATGCACCAAGATTTGAGCCACAGAACTTCAGAGAAGACTACCTTGTCAGTTTTGCTCCTCAGCCTGGCACTTAACTCTTTGAATTTGGATTGCAGAACTGACAGACTACCCTTATGTATGTCATTTGTTCCAACATGGACAATAACAACTAGATCCACCCTCCCAGTAAGGCCAAGAGCTGTTCCATCCTTTCAGGGAGGTCTCCCACCTGTGCACCCAGAAGGCAACACACCATGACAGATTCTCTGTCGCTGGAGCAAACCTGTACTTCACTACCCCTAATGATTGAGTCCCGCAACTATCACTACCTCTCTCTTTCTGGGAATTGTTTTTGAGTTGGGGCTCCTCATTCCTGTCTACCACCTCAGAATGTTCAGAGATACTGTCTAACTGTGCAAGAACCTGAAAATGGTTTGACACTTTCGATTCTGGGGTTGAGGTCCCCGGAAAGTGTGAACCCTTTACCTTATGCATTGTGACCGTGACCCACCTATCTCTACATGTCTGGTCTGGATTCTCCTCCTGTGCCACATCAAGGTGCACGCTATCTCTCTAAAGGATTCCTGGGACAGATCCCCCAATTCTCCACTACAACACAGGTCAGCCAACTCCTCCTCCAGTTCAGCAACCCAGAGCTCAAGGTGCTTGATCAGCTGGCATCTCCTGCAGATTTAGCTCTCACAGAGAATTCTGACTCTCCAGGCAGTCATCTAAAAAGTCCAGCATCTAACAGGACTTGCATTGCTCTGGCCTCCTTGTTAAAATTTGAGTTTGGATTACTACAACTGCCTTAACTTTTTTTTAGTTTAAAAATTAAATAACTTAAATGGTAAAACTAAAGAAATTAAAACAAAGAAATTACATTATAGAACTTCTATAGCTATTTTACTGGCCTACTAAGCTCCTGTAATCTTTGCCCTCTTCTGTGAGGTTATTTTACTCCTCTTATTCCTTACTTAAAAGCTCTCCACTCGCACTATTTGTACTCCTTCATATTAATTAACCTTTACGCTGTCACCCTCCTTAAATTCTCTACTTCCTGACAACTAAGAACTGTTCAATTAAATAATAAAAAAATGTGTTTAATGAGTATCAGTTTATTTCCTACAGTCTTATCTGCTCCATTAGTGCCGGTTTGAGCATCTTAATGCTAGCCGCCTAGCTAGGCACCGCTGAGCCTTCTCCTTTATTACTTTGAAGTCAGCCACTGTCCCGTGTTTAAACTAAGGAATTGCTGTTTCTGTTACTTATTGTTGTGATGTGAGATTCTGCATACAAGTTGATAAATATTTTCTATGTCTTTATTTGTAACTTAGACAAAGCAATGTAATATTAGTGTTACATTATAGATAATAACAGCAATGGTTTGATGGTCAGTATTTTAAAGTCTATTCTGAATGACACAGGTAACCAGTGTAGTGAAAAAGAAACCAAAAGGGAGGATATGGAGTTAATACTTACTATTAAAGGAAAAAAAATCAGTTTATACTGATGCTGTTGGTCAGTTCATATCCTGTCTGGCCTTTGCCGAGTCCTGTGTCATCTGTAAGGTGTTTACACAGTCCAATGATCACTCAGCTTGGCTCTGAAGAAGGGACGGTTAGAACCCGAAATGCGTTGGCTGTTTCACTTTATGGTTACCTTCTTCATCAGCCTCAAAATGTTTGAAATCCCTGAGGCATCTCTTGATTTTTCCAGTGTCCATGCCCTGTGTGCTCAGGATCGAACACCTCTTCACACACACCATTTTACGAAGGACTTCTTCTATCCACTTCTAATTCTTTCCCTGGAAATACAACACTGAACTGTTTGACAATTAACTACATGCTAGTTATTGTTGATGTACACAGTTGTGAATACAATTATTGCACTGTTCAGCTAATTTGTTTGCATTTTGCTTTCATATTAAATTCATCTACTCTCTTTGGTTTTGTCTCTTTACTATTTGGGAGTAGCTGTTTTTTGTTTTTTCTTAAAAAAAAAAAAAAGTGGCAATTAGTGGGGTGACCTTAGGATGCAAGACAAGACGAATCCTCGGACACTATCACTGGTTCACGTTAACTGGAAGCATTCTGTGTCATCTGCATATTCATTTACACACATCCTCTCAAGGCAGACAACCTGCACACACCTGGATTCAGGGATTTTCTGCCCATCTTCTCTTCAGATTCTGTCAAGATCTGACAGGCCAAACAGCTCTTTTCAGGTCTCTCCAGAGATGTTTAATTGGGTTCAAGTCTGTATACTCCAGCTAGGCTACTCAAGAACTTTCACAGAGTTGTCCCTCGGCCATTCCAGTGTTGTCTTTCCTTTGTGCTTAGGGTCATTGTTGCATTGGAAGGTGAGACTTCAGTCCAGTCTGATGTCCAGAGCACTCTGGAGTAATCTCCCACTCTCAGATGCTTCCACCACCATGCTTCACCATTGGAATGATAAGTGGTCCCTGGTTTCCTCTAGACATGACGTTAATTGTTCCATCAGACCATAGAATCTTGTTTCTCCTAGTCTGAGAGTCCTTTAGGAACCTTTTTACAAACTCCAAGTGGGCTTCCATGTATCTTTTACTAAGGCCAGGTTTCTGTCTATTATCTCTGTCATAACGCACAGAAAGGTGGAGTGTTGCAGTGGTGGTTGTCCTTCTAGAAGTTTCTCCTGTCTCCTCATATGTTCTCTGGAGCACAACCAGAGTGACCATTGGGCTTTATGTCACCTCTCTTACCAAGGCCCTTCTCTCCTGGTTGCTCCATTTGGTCATCTCTAGCAGAAGTTGTAATTGTTCCAAACTTCATCCATTTAAGAATTATGGAGGTCACTGTGTTCTTGGGATCCTTCAATGGTACAGGAGTTTTCTGTAGCTTTCCCTAGATCTGTACCTCGACACAATCCTGTTGTCTAAACTCTGCAGACAAGTCCTTCAACCTCATGGTTTGATTTTTGTCAGTTATGCGACCTTCTATGGAGAGGTGTGTGCCTTTTACTAATGAGTTCAATCAAGTGAACTGACCAGAGGTGGACTCCAAACAAGGTGTAGAAACATCTCAACGATGATTAATAGAACAGAATGCACCTGAGCCAAAGCAAGAGGTCTGAACACTTGTGTCAATATGAGAGTTCAGGTTTTTAGTTTTTTAATTAAAATTACTAAAGCAAGTAACTTTATTTACAATAAAGTCAAACTTAGCAAACCTAAATTCAACTCAATCCCCATCCAAGAGAAAGAGAGGAAGGCCAACAGCCAGAGTAAAACTTAAGAGTAGAAAAGAGGGAAGAAAATCATTTTCCTCAATTTAAATGCTTATTCTAAAATGTTATTGATTAGATCCTGCAAGGTTTTAAAAACGTTTTGAGCAGGTCATCTAAGGGAGAATTTGATTTTTTCCAATTTCAAATTATATAGAATATCAGTTACCCACTGACTTAAAAGTGGTGGGGTGGGATTCTTCCAAATGGGCAAAAGTGAAGTAAAGGCAATTACAGTTTGTTTGTCCTTCTCCACTTTAAGACCCTCTTTGAGCCCACCAAACACAGCTGTTAGTGGATTAGGAAGGATTGTGACACCAAGGCTGTCTGAAAGGTATTTAAAGATTTTGGCCCAAAACATGTGGCCTAGTGAGGCTGGAGCTCGATTGCAACGTTCACAGGTTGGATCTTGCCCAGTTTTTAAATTTTTAACAGATTTGTAGAAATGACTACAATCTTGTTTTCACTTTGTTTTTCTAGAGTATTGAGTGCTGCTTTATAAGGGAAAAAAAACAAATTTAAATGATTTAAGTATAACAAAATGTGAAAAAGTCAAGGGGTCTAAAGACTTTCAGAAGTCACAATATATCACAGGACACAGCTTTCTTTCTCTAGTATCCAAAATTCACTCTAACAAAGTCCCACATGAGGCTGAGATTGGAGATCTGTGCACTGGGCTCCATTTAAGGTGGTTTACCTGCCTTTAGAAATGATTTATACCCATGCTGTGTGAAAACCGTTAACCACCCTTTTCATCCGTGTGTGTTTAGAACATTAGAACAATTATGATGAGCACAGGCCATTCATGTCAACAAGCTTGCCAGTCTTTTATTGTCCAAAAAAACATCAAGTTGAGTGTTGAAGGTCCCTAAAGTCCCACTGTCTGCCACACTAGCTGATAACGTATTCCATCTGTCTGTGATTCTCTGTGTGAAGAAAACTTCCTACCGTTGTCCAAAACGCTGTTTTGGTATTTGCAAGTTTCTGTTACATAAAGTAACCATTTTTGTTGTTGAAAGAAACTCAACACTTTTGGCTCATTTTTCCAGATGTAAGCATAAGGAAGCTAAATCAGTACATCAACATTTTGAACTTTTTTGATCAGTTTATTTTTTTTCCAGTGTTTCTCCTGTGTCCTTCCACTTCAAGTAATCTTTATTTCCTGGTCCATTAGGGAAGCTTCATCCCTATGGACAAGCTTTACCACTCTAAAGAACGCAACCACGACCATTCACTATAAGCTTATGATTTCTCATTATCCATCTAAACATTTCTTTGAGTGCTAGTAGGCTCGATCAGCTACGGTTATTTTCTTCCATTTATTTGTATTTTTATTTTATTTCCACCTAATTTACATTTCCAGTAAGCAGATGTGCCTTACAGGTCTTGTTGGCTCATACAGCAGATGCATTTCAATTGCGGAAATAAACTCAAAGTCTTTAAGAAAAAAAAAAAATATATTTTACTTTTGAAGTACCTTTGCGTAAACTGCAGTGGGTAAATTGAATCATGTCGCCCTTAGTTGTGTTTCCCTAAAAGGTCGAAGAGCTTAGTGGAAACAAGATGTGCTTCTCATTGCCTTTCACTTTCTGGTGACGTAACCCCTAATGAACTCTCTGCAGGCAGCCACTGACACCCCCCATCCCAATTCCCTTTACTTCTTTCCCTCGGCCGTGCGTGACAGAAGCTCACTGAGAAGTGGAAATGAGACTAGTAAATGGTGATTAGCTCCAGAGCCGCTTGCAGCCACAGCACCTTGGTTCGTCTCCACACAGAGAGCAGTTTCGCATGAGGCGCAGGCCCCATGTCAGCCTGAGGTCAGGCACGTTTTCACAGCCAGGTCAAAAGGGATAATCGCAGGCAAACTCGGCATCCTCACGCACACTGAAACACATGAGATCTCAGCACCAAAGCTGGGACTAATTTGGGTTGTCAGTGGAGTGTGCGTGTGTTTCTGTGTTAAGACCTTTGAAAAGGAAGTTTAAATTATAAGCTACAAGGAATTGCCTACTGGGTAGCAATCCGCAATAGTCCAAAAGACAGGCAGCACTCCAATCTGCGAAGCACTTTGCATTGCCAGCATTCTCCTAAATAGCAAAGAAAACTCCTTGTCTTGGATACTTTAGACATTATTCAAAGTCCCCATTCTCATAAGGAGAAAGCAATTGTTACAGCAAAGGTAATGATAGTTATTGAGGTATTTTGGGCTTTACAGTTTAAATTAGTACAGAAATCATCACAAGCACACAGCACCAGCAGCAAGCAAATGCACAAAATAAAAAAGTGTATGCCATGCATTCCATCCATTCATCCATTTTCTTCCACTTCTCTGGGTCCTGGTCATGGGGGCAGAAGTGTGAGCAACAAAGCCCAGATGTCCGTTTCCCCTGCCATATCCTCCAACTCCTCTCAGGGGATACCAAGGCGTTCCAAAGCCAGGTGAGAGAGATATAATCTCTCCAGCGCAGCGTATCCCTTGTCTGGCCAAAGGTCTCCTCCAGATTGGACATGTCTGAAACACCTCTGCAGGGAGGCATCTTAATTATCTGGTTGCTTTCGATGCGAAGGAGCAGCGGCTCTGCTTTGATCTCCTCCTGAATGTCTGCTCTCAACACTCTAGGTTTAAGGCCGAGCCCAGACAGCATGCAAAAGATGATTATTTCTGCCACTTTTATCCATGATCTAGTTCTTCCGGTCACCACCCACAACCTGTGACCATCAGCGAGGCCAGGAACACGGAAGACCGGTAAATCAAGATCTTTGCCTTTCAGTTCAGCTCTGTCTTCACCACAACTGACCAATTTACAACATTCACTGCTCCAATCTGTCTGTCAATCTCCTGCTCCCTCCTTCTACCACTCGTAAACAAAACCCCGGAATAATTAAACTCCTCCCCTTGAGACAGCACCTCATCCACAATCTGGAGAGGGCACTCCACCCTTTATCAGGTGAGAACCATGACCTCAGACTAGAAGGCACTGATCCTCATTCCAGCCGCTCCACACTCAGCTACAAAACCGCCCAAGTACCTTTCTAAGGTCTCAGCCCATTGAAGCCAGTAGGACCATGTCATCTACAAAAAGCAGAGATGCGATCCAGAGGCCACCAAATTGGACACCATCCACACCTTTCCGGCATCTAGAATTTCTGTCCTTTAAAATTATAAACAGAGTCAAAGACAAGCGGTAGCCCAGGTGGATTCCCACACTCACCAGGAACAAGTCTGCCACAATGACAAAACAAGCTTTCACTCTGGCTGTACAGGGACTGAAAAGCCTACAACACCTGGCCCAGAAATCCATAGTACCAAAGTAACCAAAGGACACCCCGAGGGATGTAGTTGCATGCCTTTCCAATCCCATAAAAAACATATATAGACTGGTCATACTCCCATGCACACTTCAGAATCAATGTGAGGGTAAAGAGCTAGACCAGTGTTCTGCAGCAGGGCAACATCTGCATTGTTTCCTTCTGGTTCCAAGGTTCAACTAAAACCCAGACTCTCCTTTCCAGAACCCTAGCACAGACCTTCCCAGGGAGGCTGAGGAGTGTGGCGCGGTACAATCATTCATCTATTTCTCATATCTGCTTTTTCTGATACCATTGAACACAATATTCTTAGAAATTGCCTTAGTCGGTGGGTGGTCCTCTCTGGCAGGGTATTAAATTGGTTTGTCTTACCTGGCAGGTAGAAAACTCTTTGTTAGTTATGGTAATTATACTTCAAAGACCCATGATATTCTATATGGTGTTCCACATGGCTTCATCTTGGGTCTGCTGCTCTTTCTGATTTACATACTTCCATTAGGTCAGATTATCTCGGGGCATAATGTGAGATACCACGGCTATGCCGATGACACCCAACTGTATGTATCAATAGCGCCTGATGACCCCGACTCTCTTGATTCACTGACCCCCAATGTCTTACTTGTGTCTCTGAATGGATGAGTAGTCATTTTTTCAAACTAAATAAGGAGAAAACAGAAATTTTAGTGATTGGCAAAAATTTATATAATGAGGGTATTAGAAATAAACTTGATGCATTAGGCTTAAAAGTCAAGACGGAGGTAAACAATTTAGGGGTAACTATTGAATCTGACCTGAATTTTAAATCACATATTAATCAGATTACCAGGACAGCATTTTTTTGCTTAAATATAGCAAAAGTTAGACCTCTTATATCATTGAAAGATGTTGAGAAATTAGTTCACGCTTTTGTTTTCAGTCGGCTAGATTACTGTAACACACTCCTCTCAGGACCACCCAAAAAAGACATAAATCGATTGCAACGAGTGCAAAATGCAGCTGCTAGAATCTTAACAAGAAAAAGAAAATCCGAGCACATCAGCCCAGACTTAGCGTCACTACACTGGTTACCTGTGTCATTTAGAATTGACTTTAAAATACTGCTTATTGTTTATAAAGCCTTTAATAATCTGCTCCATCTTATATTTCAGAATGTCTCACACCTTACACTCCAAATCGTAACCTTAGATCTTCAAATGAGTGTCTGCTTATTATTCCAAGAGCTAAACTTAAAAGAAGTGTCGAGACGCCATCTGCTGTTATTCACCTAAAATCTGGAAAAATTTACCGATAGAAATTCGCCAGGCTAATACAGTGTAGCACTTTAAAACACTGCTGAAAACACATTACTTTAACATGGCTTTCTCATAGCTTGATTTTACTTTAAGCCTGATGCTCTGTACATTCAATTAATTATCGTTATTATTTATGGTGGCTCTGTAATCTGTACTAACATCTACTTTCTCTGCTGTTCTTTTTCTGGTTTTCTGTTGTGGCGATCTGCGCCACCACCACCTGATCAAAGTACCGTGATGTCCTTACATTGATGAATTAAAGGTCAGAAGTCCACATGACTGTCATCATCAAGTTCTTCCGTGTGAACCCTGAATACAATGAGGACTGATTGAGGTCATTTACTGTATGTTACGTAGTTTTCCCTAATTCTATTATCTTATATATTTTGTCTTTTTCCTCTTTCTTCATCATGTAAAGCATTTGAGCTACACCATTTGTATGAAGATGTGCTATAAAAATAAATATTGTTGTTTTCTAGAACGGTACAAAAGATAAAGGTACCATCCCATTTAGAATTAATCTTGCATTCTTGATTATATCTCATTCCCTTCCAAAGTAACAAATTACTGTTTAAGGCACATGAAAAGAGCATATAGACTTGTAAGAATAGCAGAAGGGTGGTATTAAGATTGCAAGTTTGTTTTTTAGTCTTTTTCATTATTTTGTCCCACTCCTTGTTTATTATTTTGTCTTTATTTTATTTAATAGATTAATAAAAAAAACCTGGGGTGTATACTGTGTGGAAGACCTGCCAGCTTCGAACACTTTCACTAATCTTGTCAAGTGAGAGACTGTTGGACAAAATATTCAGGTGACAACACAACCAAGTACTGGCACAACTGGCCGCATGATTGGGGAATGAGAGGAAGCAATGGAACAGCAAGGTACAGGCATACCCAGCCTCCCATAACCATGTGGAAAAATGTATTATGGTCTGATGAGACCAAGGTTAAACTATTTGGTCATACTGCAATTCCGAAAGGTATATTTGGTGCAAAAATAAAGCAGCACATCATCAAAAGAACACCATACCAGAGTGGAGCATGGTGGAAGCAGTGTCATGCTTTGGGGCTGCTTTTCTTCAGCTGGAATTAGAGCTTTAGTAAAGGTGGACGGAATCAGGAATACCTCCAAGTATTAGGCTATTTTGGCACAAAATGTTCAAGCATGTGTTAGGAAGATGAAGAAGAACTTCACCTTTTAGCTCGGCAACAACCCAAAGCATACATCAAAATCAACAAAGCAATGGCTTCATCAAAAGAGGATCAATGTGCTGGAACGGCTCAGCAAGAGCCCAGACCTGTGGTTTGACCAAAAGAGAGCTGTGCACAGGAGATGCCCTCGTAATTTGACAGATCTGACATTTTTTTACAAGCAGAAGTTGGCAAAAATCACCAAGTCCAGATGTGCCAAACTACAGAAAAAGACTGTGCTGTAATAAAAGCTAAAGGTTCTTCAAATAAGTATTAGTTTAGGGGGTGTGCACACTAATGCAACCAGCATTTTGTAGGATTTTTTTCCCTCTTTTTTCACTTAACAGTTTATGATTTGTTTTCTCCTTCTTTGTATAGATTGTAATTTTGCAATAAAGGTGGAATAATTTCTGAGAGGATTTATCTTGGTTTTCAGTTTTGTTTTTTTTTTTTTTTTTTTTTTACACAAAATCTGTGATTTGGACCGGGGTGTGTAGACTTTTTATATCCACTGTTTATGTGGCATGTGAGCAAAAGCTCCCAAATACACCACTTTAAACTTTATTAGGAACTTGATGGCAGATCTGCTGTAGCAACCCCTAACGGAAGCAGCCGAAAGAAGAAGAAAAAGGAACTTGATGGCAGAGTACCTCATTGTTCTGAACAGACTGATGGGAAGCCTGAACAAAAACAAGATTTGGATCAGGAAAGAAAAGAGATTCTGTAGTTAAAGGGAGAGGGCAAACTCATGGTGACAGGACTGGTAAAGGTTCGGTAATGAGAAAGACAGGAGAGAACGGTGAAATAAATCAGAGGACAAGGCAAATTCAGAAACCGGGCAACTAAGAAATAGGCAAAAAGCCTCATTTGATTTTTTCCCCTTATCAAGGAACACTCAATACCCCAGTATGACAGAGCAAATGTAAAATTTTAGGGTTAGGGTTAGGAGTAGGGTTCTTTCCAATGTATTAAAAATAAAAACCTAAGATATCTCATGGAGAGACCCTTTATTCAGACCCTTTACGCAGTACTTAGTTGAAGCCTCTTTGGTAGCCTGGAGTCTTCTTGGCCTGATGCGACAAGCTTTGCACACTTGGATTTGCGGATTTTCTGCCCTTCTTCCCTGCAGATCCTTTAAAGCTCTGTCAGGCTGGATGGAGGCCATTTGTGGACAGCTATTTTCAAGTCTCTGCAGAGATGTTTGATTGGGTCCAAGTCTAGACTCTGGCTGAGCAAATGAAGGACATTCTGAGAGTTAACCCTATGCCACTGCTGTGTTGTCTTGGTTTTTTGCTTTGTCCTGTAATAGGGTGAACCTTCAGCCCAGTCTGTGGTCCAGAGCTCTCTCAGCATATTTTCATGAAGGATTTCTCTGTACTTAACTCAGTTCAGCTTTCCTTCAACCCTGTCTACCCTCCTAGTCTCCGACGCTGCCATCACCATGCTTCCCTGTTGGAATGGTACTGCACAGGTGATAAGCGATGCCTGGTTTCAATGAACATGATGCTAATAGTGGGTTCATCAAAACTAACAATCTTATGTTTCATAGTCTAGGAGTTTTTAAGTGCCTATTAGCAGACTTTGAGTGGAACTTTATGGGTCTTTAACAAGGAGAGACTTCTGTTTGGCTATTCTGTATTAAAGTCCTGATTGGTGGAGTGTTACAGTGATGGTTGCCCTTCCAGAAGTTTTTCCCATCTCTACACAGGTCCTCTGGAGTTCAGCCAGAGTGACCACTGGGTTCTTGGTCACCTACCATGGCCATTCTCCCACAACTACTTAAGATTCAATCCTGTCTGTGAGGTCTGCAGGCAGTTCACTCAACATCATGGCTTGGCTCTTGTTCAACTGTGGCAGCTTCTATAGTAAGTGTGTGGTTTTTCTAATCAGTCAAGTCAAATGAATTGACCACAGGCGGACTCTGAACATCTCAGCAATGATCAATAGAACGAGATGCACTTCAGCCAAACCAAAAGGTCTGAATACTTATGTTAATGTGGGATTTCAATTTTTTGTTAAAGAATGTGCAAATATTCCTAAAACACTGTTTTCAGTTTCTCAATTGGAGTATGGAGTGTTGTTTGATGAGGAAAAAATGAATTATAATGATTTTAACATAAGGCTGCAACACAACAAAATGTGAAACAAGTGAAGGGGTCTGAAGACTTTCTGAACAAGATGTCCTCCTTCCCAATACATGACAAAATATTCTGATCCTTTAAAAATACAAAAATATTTCCCCTTCAACTTCAGCTTAGTCTTGTTTTGTAGTGTCTGTATAGGTTCATATATCAGAATGGTTGCCTCTCACAGCTCTACAAATGTGTAGGTAAGTAATATTCCTAGTACAGTACATGGCATAAGACTTTTCTTTATGTGTATAAATGCAAAATATTTTATGTGTAATTATTTAAATGAATCAAAAAAGCCAGTATGTCTTCATTACCATTTCAAATATAAATAACAATAATACTGTATACTAATTACTGATTATATTTGTTGTGTGATGATGGTGAAATAAAGGAACTCAGAAAAGCCAAACAGTATTTGTGGAAACACCTCATAAACACGTTAAGGTCAAAAACAGCACATAAATCTGCTAGGTGGTCTGTCAGCACTACGGAAACACACGGCTCCATGCTGCGTACCTCTTGAGAAGCGCCGTGTCCACACTTGACGGCATATTAGCTGTGGGTGAGGCCGTTCTGTAAAAGTGAAGGTCGCTTCCTACTTCTGATCAGCTTGTGCACCAAAACTCACCGTACCGCAGCACTGCTGGGGAGACGAGCATTAAGATTATTTAAGAAACAATGTGTTATTGCAAGCTAAAAATACTTTGTCAAGTAAATTTAAAGCATCTCAAGTTTAAACCTATTTTTATTGTTGCAATACCATCATTTGCATGGTTTCCTGCTTACACCTACTGCTGCCATGAAATTCCTGCAGTCCACCTCAGGACACAGCAGGGCATACTGAGAAGATGTTGGACTCAAAATCTTCAGCATTTGTGGCCCCATAAAAGTGATTTCTTTGTACTTTTCAGGTAAGGCTCCTTGCTGTGGTGATTGCAATAAAATATGCCGTATAAAAATGACTGCTGGTCTTGTGCTCACTTCTCTTGAGAATGGCTCAGGTGGATGAGAGGATTAAAGCAATTTGGTAGAAAATGAATGTGCTCAGCAGTAATAATACATTCCAAGTGGACAACATCACAAGAGCAGACTATTAGACCACAATGGAGGCCTGTGTTATGTCTTAGAGATTGTTGGGGTGACATCTCCTTAATAAATTATTATGAACTAGAACTGAACTACTCTGGCAGTTGAACAGGTCACTGCAATAGTTGACAAAAACAAAGCATTGAACATAATTTACTTAGACGTTCAAAAATCATTTCACTCGGTTGTCCTGCACTGAAGATTAATTCTAAAAGTAGAAGGTGTAGGGAGTAGCTGTAGCTGTGAAACAAAATAATGACAGGGATTCTGGTGTAGTTAGAAAACATGTGAATGCTGCAGATGATACTAAAATTAAAGCAATGGCAGACACTGAGAAGGCAGCAAAACAATTCAATAGGACTTGAACACTTGGAAAATGTAATTTAACATAGAAAAGTGCAAAGTGATATAGGTGGGCATAAACAATCGTCAGTTATAAATACAAGCAGACACCGAGCTACAGGAAATTACTTATGAAGAGGATTTAGAGGCTTACATTGACACAATGTTTTCATCATCTAAGCAAGGCAAACAAAATGTTAGGCTATTGTATAATGTGTTGAATATAAATCAAGGGACGTTATGCTCAGACTACATAAAGCACTAGTGAGACCACATCTGGAGTACTGTGTGCAGTTATGGCCACCATGGCACAAGAAAGACTTAGCAGCACTTGAAGCTGTGCAGAGGAGAGCAACCAAGTGCATCATGGGACTTAAAGACATGTCCTACTCTGGCAGACTCAGAGAATCATACCTGTTTAGTCCTGAGCAGAGGAGACTGTGTGGGGACCTAATTCAAGTCTTCAAAATTCATAAAGGCATTGATAAAGTAGAGCCAGCTAAATTCTTTTAACATAAAGGGTGAATCACGTACTTGAGGACATCAGTGGAAATGAAAGGGAAGGGCATTTAGGACTGAGGCCAGGAAGCACTTCTTTATGAAAAGAGCTGTGAGAATCTGAAACAAACTACTAAGACATGGAGCTGAAGCTGAAGACCAGAGTACATTTAAGAAAGACCTGCATGATGTAGTGGGACAGCTTAGCCATGAGCTACAAAAATGGGCAACAAATGGACTGAATGGCTTACTTCTCATTTGTCAAATTTGAAATGCTCTTATGTGACATTAAAAGAGTATAAAACTATGAGAAGTGCTCTCCAAATAAGGTCGAGAAAAGTAGAGATGGAACGGCACCTTTATCTGACTGTTTCCTGACAGTGTTATTTTTATGTAGATATAGTAAGTCCATGTAAGTTATTTAAATTGCTTTTATTACCGTGTGAAAGACAAAGAAAAAAGCCCGACAGCAGTTTGGGGTGTTTGGCGGTACCCCGTTTAATAAACTATGAATTTGACCCCACAGGCATTTGAGGAAACAAAGGATAAGTCTAACAATCTGTCCTTTAGGCTTCTTAAATGGCTGCTCATCTACTGAACGTAGTCATCGCTGAGAGACATCCACAATGACTTGAGTTGACTTCCAGTCACGTCTCTTCTTCTGCGGGTCCCAAGGTTGGAAACGTGGGGCTGGAAGTCACCCTCTGGTTTAAGGGAAACAGTAGGGGTTTAGTTAAGGATGGGGTAACACTCTGATCCTTCCCCGCACCTTCCATTTTAGAGCCAGGCAGCTGCTCCCACAGACGGCAAGTTTGAAGCTGTGCTATTTATTTGGGCCCAGAACAAGTATACTGGGACTGGGGGTGCCATGATCGTTTTGGTGTGAAATGTGGTGTACTTCTGGCCATACAACACCTCTCTTTTTTTAGTTATTTTTTACAACTATTAAATGTTAAATTTTGGCCTCCAGATTATTACTATACTTTTTTTAATGAACTGTTAAATTAAACTGAAAAAGTGCCGCTGTCTTTGCAAACCCACATGTCAGATCATCTCAAACAGCTTTTGGACAAGCTGCGAACTTGCGAAATGTCACAGAGTGACTTAAAAGAAGCTGATGGCTACCTACATCTATAACATGTGAGACTGTAAAAGACTCTGAGGACCATAAAATGGAATATATTAAATATAGCACTGTGATCACAACCGCCTAAAGACCTCTGCTACGGCCTATCAGAGGAGCTGCACTTCCAAAGAGATGGTAAGGGCAAAAGAGAGAAGATTAAGCTTGTGAGTTGGAAGAGGTGAAGATGCAGATCAAGGATAAAAGGAGTGATTCAGACTTAGCCTGACTCATGTCACACACATGCGAGTAGGAGACATCTTCAGGACTCTGACCAGGATGACAGGGGGCCTCCTTCCTGACACAAGCTTGTCTTTCAATTCACAATTCAGAGAGATGCAGACTGGAGGATGAATGTTGGCACTTCTGGTGTCTCCTCATCAAACTACACTCCTTCCAATGTGAACAAGTGCTTCCAGAATTCCAGGCTGAGAGCAATTTCCACTAAATGTCCATTGGTGTTCATGAGAATGTGATTAAGTATTGTGTGTGCAGTGTGTACGCTCAAAAAAAGGCAAATGTCAGGACTTCTAAAAGAAAACTGGACGAGAGAACTTCTGTTTATTTATGACAACCCTGACCTGTACAGAGAAACTGGGAAATGACGACACCCTTGATCGAGTCAGGAAATAAAGTCAAACCAGCTACATGATGACTAATAATACTAATAATGTATAATAATTCACAGACTGAGTTGTTATTTTAATTTGCAATGGTGTGACAAACTTATTAAACCTCAACAGTGATGAATATGATCTACAGACTGGATTTTATTTCCTTTAAGAGGGCCAATGCTGCATATTTGCACTGAAGAACTTTGGTTTTCTTTTTTTATTTCAGATTCAGAGAAATTCAGATACATCTCAGGTAAGCTTCACTCCATCGTGACCACTGCATTGGATGCCACTAACCGACTGGCAAGGTGCCACATCCAGCTCTCTCATGGTGTGGATGTACAACCATAAAACATCTGCCAACATGAAAAGGTTTCCTAACCTAATCAGAGCATTTGACATCACTCTTATTGCAGTAAAGGCGCCTAGCAGGAATGAAGCTGCTTTTGCTAACCGTGAGCAGAGATATTCCTTGAACACGCAAGTCATCTGTGATGCCAAGGTGAGACTGACAAACATCAGGACTACTTGGCCTGTCATATGCACTATCATGACAATAAAGCTATCATACCTTACTGCTGCTTTAAGACAGAACTGTTAGGCATCCCCTCACAGACAGCAAAAGTTGGCTTCCTTTTCTCATGGAAAATAACAGCCATATGCCGATTTACTTTTTGTTATTTTAACAAATCCTTTCTTTAAACAGCCCTAATGTGCCTGTCAGTGTCAGCAATAGCCACTGTAATTACCTCACCCACTCTGCAGCTTAGTTGGCCGCTTGCATGACACATAATGCCTAAAACGATGAGGCATATAAGAAAAACAAATATTCAGGTCAGCGGTTTTATATTTTAGGAGGAAAAAAAAAGAAAGAGAGAATCGGTTTAATTTTGTCCCAATTACTTCTGGCTGCATCACTAAACAGGTGCTCCCCACTGCAAAGAATCAAGTCAGTGACCACCATTTAAAAGCAAAGTTTTAAAAGAGTTGTGGGTGTTTAAATATTACAAATGTCTGCTTGTCTGCATTGCAGGTCATCTTCTCAGTGAACGGTACCCAACCCGGACATCCTGCTGGACACCGAGTGCAGGTACACCTGTTAGGGGATCACAGACCACAGCCCTTGGCCCAACGTTACTACGGACTTCTTCTTCCACTTACGCGTGGTATGAGAATTCGCCGGATTGACTACTGCTTTGTGGTGTGTCGTCCATCGACTCCCAGCACAGTTTAAAATGATGAAGTGCTGGCCTATCTACTCATTGGCTGTGGAACCTCCTTGTTATGAAGCCTGGAGAACACTTACAAATAAAAAAACAGAACGGAGCACTCCAGTTTAATGCTCATTCAGTGTCAAGAACCAAGTGTCCTTCACTTTTATAATAGTCAGCCTTATTTAAAATGAGGACATGCTAAAAAGTTATCCAAAAGAATACAATGACATTTGAGAGAACGACATCATCATAGCACTGTGAAATAAATCATAAAAAAGTAAGAGACACCAGACAAAATAAGTCTTTTATTTAAAACAAACAATTACACAAATGCCATTCTTATGTCCATTACACTCAAGGCAACAATCAAGTTGAACAACATTTAACAAAATAGTACAAATGTGACTGTATGATCCTTGGTAGCACACGGATTATCATGTTTGGCTCAGCTCCACAAGATGGGGTCTGAATGCCAACTTCGCCATTGTCTGTGGAGTTCTCCCTATGTTCATCTGGTTCCTCCAGTTTTACTACCACATATTAAAGACTGGGAGGGTAAACGAGTGTATGTGTTTGTGCCGGAGTGTACCCTGCAGTATACTGGCATCCCACCCAGGGCAAGTTCCTAGTTCCAGAGTTGCACTGTACTTTGAATGAGATCGCCACCACAAAAAACAGAAAAAGATGAGCAGATAAAGTAGGGGTTAGTAGAGCCATAAAAAAAGGATAATTGAATACATATACAGAATGCTGATGACAGTGTGATCTGTAGCGATAATAGGGAGCAGGTCGAGGAGACCCTGGAGAGGTGGAGATATGCTCTAGAGAGGAGAGGAATGAAGGTCAGTAGGAACAAGACAGAATACATGTGTGTAAATGAGAGGGAGGTCAGTGGAATGGTGAGGATGCAAGGAGTAGAGTTGGCGAAGGTGGATGAGTTTAAATACTTGGGATCAACAGGACAGAGTAATGGGGATTGTGGAAGAGAGGTGAAAAAGAGAGTGCAGGCAGGGTGGAGTGGGTGGAGAAGAGTGTCAGGAGTGATTTGTGACAGACGGATATCAGCAAGAGTGAAAGGGAAGGTCTACAGGACGGTAGTGAGACCAGCTATGTTATATGGGTTGGAGACGGTGGCACTGACCATAAAGCAGGAGACAGAGCTGGAGGTGGCAGAGTTAAAGATGCTAAGATTTGCATTGGATGTGACGAGGATGGACAGGATTAGAAATGAGGACATTAGAGGGTCAGCTCAAGTTGGACGGTTGGGAGACAAAGTCAGAGAGCTGAGATTGCGTTGGTTTGGACAAGTGCAGAGGAGAGATGTTGCTTATATTGGGAGAAGGATGCAAAGGATAGAGCTGCCAGGCAAGAGGAAAAGAGGAAGGCCTAAGCGAAGGTTTATGGATGTGGTGAGAGAGGACATGCAGGTGATGAGTGTGACACAGCAAGATGACGAGGACTGAAAGATATGGAAGAAGATGATCTGCTATGGCAACGCCTAACTGGAGCAGCTGGAAGAAGAAGACAACCTTTCTCAGTTATTTCTTTAATAGTGGAATGTTATTTAGTCAGTTAGGATCACAACCTGTCTGCTAGAAGCATGGACTGTTAGATTAGCTTACTAATATAACTGTTTTCTGACTTCTTTACCATATATATGGCATAGATATACAAAGATATGTAAGCCTTAAACATAAATCTTCTACAAGAACTTTTACTTACTTATTTTTGTGTCACATGTCTTGCTTGAGTCATTCCATAAAGTAAGCTGAAGAAGTTTAGAAACCTTGGACAAATATAGTTACAATCACTTTTGTGACCATGTCCTGCAACATGTGTTCCTAAACAGTTTACATGAATATGTTGACCTCTTCTATATGTCACTCTGCTAAGCAAATAAATGGAAATGTAGAATAAGGTAGAATAAGACAAAGAGTCACCTTCACCAACAGTACTGCGGTAGTCATCACTGGCTTAAAGGCCATTTTCAGGTTTCACCCAGGTGCCCCCCAAATCTTTTCCCATCACTCTCCATGGTCCTGGGCCTTCTTTTAAGTGAACTCATTCTTTTCATATTATCTGATACGACCTCCATGCATGTATTCTTTAGCCTTTCTATAGTCCTCTTTCCCTCCACCACCTTTATACACCTCTTCTCCCAACAATCCTATTCCTTTCGTTCCACTTGTGCAAAGCTTGATCAATTTCTGTTCAGCACACAACACTTGTTCTGTCACAAAAAAGTGTCAACGAAAATGACTTTTAACTTCTAAGGTTCTTTATATATTGGTGGAAAGTTACTGCTAAAAATACATACATGTTTAGCCTTGATTGACATGTACACCCTGCAATATTTAACCACGTGGCATTCACTCATCACTAATATCTCAAACACACAAATCAAACAGAGCAATATGGCCAGGGTTGAAAACCTCAGTG
Organism: Polypterus bichir lapradei; assembly: GCA_026402145.1. Lineage (NCBI taxonomy): Eukaryota > Metazoa > Chordata > Cladistia > Polypteriformes > Polypteridae > Polypterus > Polypterus bichir. The sequence continues at coordinate 11,753,528 of JANRMT010062798.1, forward strand.
GCAAAACCCTACCAGGGGTTCGAGGCTGGCCGTTACCAGTGAAAAGGGCTTCCCAATTCTAACAGAATGAGCACAGCTTGCACCGTACAAAGCCAGGCCACTACCCTTGAAAGAGCTAAACAAACAACAAGTCACTCCGATCACGCACACTGGGGCAGACATCAATAAACAGGGTACATTTTAGGGAGAAAATATACAGGCTTTAATCGTTACTTATGTTTATTTGCAGAGAGAGCAGGCATTAAATACTAGAAGTCACAAGTAGAAGTTAAAACTTGAACAATTCAAATCAACATCAATACAACAAGCTTAGTATTAGAAAAGCCAGGAAAAAGATGTCTGTAGTTTACAAAGTTAATACAACTAAGGCCTTCCTAAAAATGAATGTTCCCTCATGGCACAGCCTTGCTCTGCTTCTTTTTGGGACACATTGTAAGTGGTGCTGCGCTTTTGTTCTCGGACAGCATGATGGCTTGGTGCGGCTTCCTAAGTGCATTCTCTCTCTCATGGAGATCAACACTGCGTTGTCATCTAAAGCCGTTGCTTCTGGATCTCCCTTAATAGCACCTAAGACACGGCATTAGCAAGTGAGATTAGTGCAAATTGGACGACTGTGAATTTACGCTTGCTGTTCTGTCAACTTGAAGTTATTTAAGCTAATTTGGAGGTACAAGTAAAATAACAAAGTGCCCATTTCACTGCTTCTTACAAAAATATTGTAGTAAGCAGCACATCTCAACAAAGACAGTCTTAGGAGGACTGGTGATTAACAGCAAAATGTCTATGGCTGCACTGAGCTCTGCATTCCAGGCACCCCTGGAACATTCTTGTTGTACCCTACAAGCCTGGCAAGGCTTGAGAAGGCAAGTAGAGACTCCTGGGGCATTGTATAAATACCGCCTTGCAAAAAATAACGTGGTGACCACAGAAAGGGACATGATGGACAATGATGGATGAGGATCAAAGACACCAAGAGAGTGGAATAGCTCTGGCTAGTTTAGGTAACAGTTTATTTTTACAAGGCATTTTCAGCTTTAACAGCAGGAACAGGATTCTGCTAAAAGTACAAATGTGAAACTGTTAAATAGACATGCCCATTATCAGCCTTAACCCTCATTCACCGTGTGTCTCTGTCTTTCCATCTTGGTGCTCATTACAAAATACACAATGGTTTGCTTACCTGAGGTTAAAAATAAATCTCTCTATTATAAAAGAAAATCCTGAGACAAGACTTTCTCTGAGATAATTTCAACTCCCGCGAGACAAGACTTTTTGCCAAGAGATTTTGACAAGTCCCGCCCTCCTCTCAAACATTTACAACCACACCCACAGTCCAATCACTTCTCATTCACGTGAATGCTATTGTCAGACACAGTTCCTGTGCCCTCAGCGGGGGCGGAAATAAAAGACAAAGAGTAGAACACAAAGTAGAACGTCGTCAAGAGGTTCAAAAACGTTGGTGTGATACACATGCAGAGCAGGTTAGAGATAATGAAAGTACTAAAATTCGAAAGTCTCAAAAAACTGATAGTAAAGATCGCATTAGCGCTAACAAACAGAAATTATTACTCGGTGAAATAACGGAACAGAGAAAAGAGATCGAATATATTGCTTGGATTTAAACTTTAAATTGGAGACTTGAAGATCATCTAATTCGTGTTGCCATCAGGGAAAAATAGTGTTTCTTCCCAATGAAGAGGCATATCTGTGAGAATTAAAAGGTTTGTTGTTTGGTGAAAGTGAAATCCACAAATGTGAGCGGCAGAGACGTGAAGTTAGCTAGCAAAACGAGCAGAGCCCCGAGTCTTCTAAAGTTTTGGTTAACATTTGCATTTTTGACAAAATTAGTATCGAGTCTATATATCAATTTCGAGTCTCAACTTCAATGTTCTGTTAAAATACATTGCTTATATCTGCCAATTTGTTCAGATGAAGATACAAAATAAGAGTAGATATAATGGACCCCTTTCCTAAAGTGTCTTCTAAAACTTTCACTTTCCTTGTTAGCCCTTCAGATACTGGTCTTCATTCAGCTTCCCCACATCATCATACAACACCTGTCTATCAGCTGTTCTTCAGACATTTTGTTGCTAATCTCTTGGTTAAACGCACACAATTAAAAGTATAATATAGTGTCACGCAGGTGCATGGAGAGGGGACAGGTGACAGGTGAAGGGCTCTAGTGACTGTAACATTACCGCTGCATCAGGTGTTGGCACTGTGTCCTAGTGCCATTCTCTCTTCCTCCCTCTGCAGACCAGATGATTGACGGCTATGACACCTCTGATGCCACTTCAAATGTCTTCCTGCCAGATGGACTGAGAACCGGACGTTCCACCATCTTTTTCAGGTCTGTCCCGAACTCATACCTGGAAGGTCTCTCTGCAATGACTGCATGTTTTTTTCATTTTGTTTGCTCTTCAGTTATACGGGATTACCTGGCTGGTACACAACAGCAGCATCTAAGGATATGAAAACAACGTGCTATTTTTCAGCCAGGGTTCTCCCAGTACAGTAGGGCATACTGTAAATGCTGTTTTTATGTTTATTTTGTCCTTAGTCCTTTTTGCCAGTGTTGATTATTTAGTTACTTTATGTCAGTGTGGATTGTGTTATGTTCCTTGTGCTTTGTGGGTGGTCCCCAAGTGGCGAGGTCACTTGCCCATCATCACAAGGTACTGCCCACAGCGCTATAACGGCGGAAGGTATCCCACAGTGCCTTATGCTTCATCTGAATGTGTTTGTGATGTGGCAATTTCTGAAATGTTGTGATTTTTGATTTGTGCTTTTGTGGTCCTCTAGATTTTTAACGTGTGCTCTGTTTGTTTGTTTGTTTGTTTTTTTTAACTTTGCCTTGGATTTTATATCGGGACTTTGTTGGCCTTGTTTTGGTGTTGCCTTTTCAGGCAATTCCTTCTACTCCATGGAGCTCCTTTGTATTTTCCCCCTCTATTGGGCATTTTTGGAATAGTTTGGGATATGCGCGATTTGGGAAACCCTGAGCACGTAACATCATGAGACTTGCCATCGAACTGAGCGTGACAGTTTACTAAGTGAGCACTTTCAAAACAAGGACATCAAACAGGGTTAATTATTATGTGTACTCACACTCAAAAAAATGAATCATTCAATGAACTTATATTAATAATGGCACACTTTCCCACTCGATCAAACAGTATGTATTTAAAATACAGCTGGCTTTAAGTCTGCGGTGGGCTGGCGCCCTGCCCGGGGTTTGCTTCCTGCCTTGTGCCCTGTGTTGGCTGGGATTGTTCCAGCAGACCCCCGTGACCCTGTAGTTAGGATATAGCAGGTTGGATAATGGATGGATGGAAGGTGGCTTTAAATCAAAATAAAGTACAGATGTTGGTAGAACTACATTCAGACATATCCAGTATTTCACTCAATTTTTTCACTTTTATTAATTAAAATGGACTTGTCTTTCTTAACCCAAGCAATCCAATGTTATTTCTAATAATATTAGCTAGTTTATCATAACAACATTAGATTTTATTGTATCAATGTATATATAATTAACATTACTTACTGTATATACTCGCAGATAAGTCCTCCCGTGGATAAGTCGAGGCTTGATTTTACTGTATAATTTCCAGTATTTTATAATGTCGGTCATATAAGTCCATCCATCCATTATCCAACCCGCTATATCCTAACTACAGGTCATGGAGTCCTGCTGGAGCCAATCCCAGCCAACATCGGGTGCAAGGCGCCAGCCCACTGCAGGGCACACATACACCCACACACCAAGCACAAACTAGGGACAATTTAGAATCGCCAATGCACCAAACCTGCACGTCTTTGGACTGTGAAACCGGGGAGAACATGCAAACTCCACGCAGGGTTAGGGTTAGACTTAGGGTTAGAGGACCCGGGAAGCAAACCCAGGTCTCCTTACTGTGAGGCAGCAGCGATACCCACTGCGCCACCGTGCCACCTGTCATATAAGTCGAATGCGGAAAACTCCCGTACAAGTGATTATGATATGCTAACGCCCACCTGAAAGAGAAACCACGGAGCACACTGCCTTTTTTTTTTTATGTATTGTGCCTACGTGACCACACAGTAATGCCTGAAGTATTCTGAAGCGACAGTTGCACTGATTTGTATTTTTTGTATCTCACATCCTCATACACCTTTATCATAAGAGCATCCGTTATCTATGATGGAGCGTTCGAACAGGGGAAAATATGGAGCTGGTTTTAAATTAAACATCATTGAAGCGGCAAAATAAATTGGTAACTGCGCTGCTGTAACAAAATTCAATGCGTCTGAGAAACTGATGTGAGATTGGAGGAGGCAAGAAGATGTAAAAAAATAAAAAAATTAAGTGTTACATTTTTGAATGGGCGTATGAGTCGGGGTCTGATTTTATGATCGATTTTTCAGGTTTCAAAACCTAACTTATATGCGAGTATATACGGTAACTTGAATTACCCAGTTATTAAATCAACTTCTGTACAACTAACCTATTTATTTATCTAACAATCAAATGAGGAGAGACCTGGTAAACGCTGCATGAACAAGGCTGCTGGGCCAGAAAGAATCATCCCTAGGGTGCTGAAAACAAGCCAGCCATGTCTGTTGGATCCTTTGTCACCTCTTCTCCCAATCTCTGAGTTTACAGCAGGGATCTCAAACTCCAGGCCTGGAGGGCCACAGTGGCTGCAGGTTTTCATTCTATCCCTTTTCTTAATTAGTGACCTGTTTTTGCTGCTAATTAACTTCATTTAAATTGATTTTAATTGACTTGCTCTTCAAGACTCAGAACCCTCAATTGTTTCTTTTTCCTTAATTAGCTGCCAAACAATAATGAGATATAAAAATGAGCCAAAACATGACCAGAAAACTGTGCCCATCACACAATATCTGAAAATAAAGAAAGACGAAGGTCTCAGGAGTGTTGATCTGCGCAGGTCCACAAAACATTTGACCATTGCTCTTAGAAAAGAGAAAATCAACAATTTTGGAAATGTCTGCTATGGCACAATGAGAGCAGCAACAAGCCACAGAATTAAAGAACGGGTTTAATTAACAACAGGAATTAGCGCCTAATGAAGCAACTGCTTGAGTGAAATTGGTTGGAGTTTCAGGCCCTGACTTAGCTGATCTTCTGTTGGCTCATTCACTTCACATTTCATTTTTGTTTAAGGAAAGAATTGAAGCAATTCAGAGGAATGATGAAGAAATTCAGGGGAACAAATCTTAAAAAAACAAGTCAAGTAAAATGATAGGAAAAGGAGTTAATTAGCAGCAAAAACAGGTCATCAATTAAGGGTTAGAATGCAAACCTGCAGCCACTGCAGCCCTCCAGGACCACTGGTTTACAGAATGTTCTCCAGCTATGGATAATATCCTGTGTAGTCGCAGTGCTAACAAAAAGTGGCTTCCAATGATCCCAAGAACTTTGAACCAGTTGCTCTTACGAAATACATCATGATGACCTTTGAGAGGCTGGTCCTGAAACAGCTCTGAAGCCCTGGTTTCAGAACATCTGATCCTCTGCACTTTGTCCGTTAGGTATATGTAGGTGTGGATGATGCTCTCACTGTATCTACATGCTCCAAAGACCCTACTCCCACTTGGATAAAGCCAGCACCACAATCAGGATAATGTTCTTTGATGTCTCCAGTGTATTTATCATCAGTCTACCTCATCAGCTGGAAAAACAAAAGCTCAAGAATGTCCATCTTTATGATCCAGGAGATTGTGGGGGCATCGACTACCTGACCAGAAGACAGTAGTTGGTGAGGAAGAGGGACTTTGTATCAGAAATGGTGGTGTGTTATTCTGGAGGACCTCAGGGAACTGTCCTGTCGCCCCTCCCGTTTACTGTCTACACAACAGACTTTTAGTATAATACCAGCACTTGTCACCTACAAGATTTCTCAGATGACTCCTTCTTTATAGTCCACAGCCACCTGTAGCTCAAGATCAGTATGACAAAGACATTGGCGCTAGACTTCTGGTGTGTCAAAGAGCCCCTGAGACCAGTCACCATTCAAGGGTGGATGTGAAAGTGGTGCAGAGCTACAAGTTCTAGGGGAGCCATGAGAACACAGCGGTGCTTTACAAAACGGGCCAGAGCAGACAGTACCTCCTGAGGAGACTCAGGTCTTTTGAAGTATGCAGCAAACTGCTGGAAATGTTTCATCAGTCTGTAGTGACCAGTGTGTCATTCTGCACTACAGCCTCCTGGGGAAGCAACACAAAATGCCAGAACAAATGTTTCAGGAATGGCTACTGCATCACATGGCTAACCCTGGACAAACTGGAAGCTGTTGTGGAAAACACAATGGTGGCAAAACTGGATGCCTTCATGAAAACTCCCCTCCAGGGGGCGCTCTCTTGAAGCATTTTCAGCAGCAGGCTCATTTCTCGACTGTGTGCTGAGAAGCGGCTCGGCTGTCAGGTAACTTAATGCTTACTCCTGACGTCCCAAGCTAAATGCTTTTATACTCTAAGTTCATTTTGCTATTTCTGCAATAAATACATGTATTATTTGTTAATTTATCTATCTATTAATTGATATATTATTATCTCCCAGTGTCTCGATCTTTGTATATATTCCTGCTTGTGGTATGCATCTAAAATTCTCCTTTACCTAACTTCACTTTCTGTGTATCTCAACATTAATAATTCTGTAGTGAGCCTTTCCTGATGTTTGGAGGGCAATAAATTTGCCAGTGCGATAAAAACTTATCAAAAATGAGTCTCCACAACCTCTCAAAACCCAAGCAATTCAGAAACAAAATATATTTACCAGAAGCCTTTAACTTTCTTTCCAGATGAACCTTGAACCACAATGCAACAAAAGGAATCGATCTTTATGTACATAAAACATGTTTATTTTAAGTTAAACAAACTATGCATAATGAAAATGTGTACCATTTTTATGTATTAATTTTAAATAAGATTAACTTAAAATAGGTGAGAAAAGAAAACATTCCATGAGGCTGATTAAGCCCCTGCTAAAAACAAAATAACTCAATGGTTTTGTTTCAACGTCATTAGGTTGTGTTAATGTGACATCTGACAGATTTGCGTCAACATAACTAGAAAATGCTGCTTAATATCAAATATAATTTGAAGTTAAATTAACTTAAATAAAACAAAGCAAACAACCCTGTTAGTTCGTTTATTGAGTGCAATGTGATTCATACTTACGTGTCTTCTCAGAAGATTTGGCACAAACAGCAATAAATAAATACAAATATACATTCACAGGCAACGTGTAGATACAACTATATACAAAACAGGAGATACGAATGAGTTTAAACACTAAATAGCAAATGAAGAGAACAAAAGAACTTTTGAGACAATGTAATATCATTTAAAAGAAGGATGGCTAACCAAAAATGCAATACTGTAGAACGGAGCCAAAATCTACAAAGTTAGCACTCAAATGCAATCGTACCGTTTACTGCATCGTTAACACTGAAGACTCCACTGCCAGCTATTCATTACACTATAGGTAACTTGAAGAAATGACACCGCAAAATTTGCCTTAAATCTGAGAAAAACTGTGCCCGGGCCTAGTGGACCCGACGGGGTTTCTCCAGATGCGATAAGAGGGCCATCGTGATGTACGGCAAGCGGTTCTCTCGCCGGAGATGCTCGTTACACTCGCTCCACGGGTTACATTTCAGGGGCCCGACTCCGAAAACCGCCGCCACCTGAATTTGAGCGGAACGGGACCTTTGCCGACCGTGGTTTTTTATCTCCAGATCACGTGATGCTCGTAATCCCGTGAGATTTGTCGTCTGTTGGTTGTGCGTCTGTCGCGATTCGGAAAGCACATCGGACTATTAGACTCAGGGGTATTAAAATAGGGTAGCGCTGCTGCCTCTTAGTAAGGAGACCTGGGTTCGCTTCCCGGGCCCTCCCTGCGTGAAATTTGCACCTCCCGTGTCTGCGTAGGTTTCCTCCCACAGTCCAAAGGTTTGGTACATTGACGATCCAAAATCGTCCCGTGTGTGTGCCCTGCGGTGGGCTGGCACCCTGCCCGGGATTTGTTCCTGCCTTGCGCCTTGTCCCTCGGATTAAATCAAATGAATTAAATGAGACTGAAAATCTCGATTGGCAGGAGCTCATGGAACACTATTTGTGCTGCAATGAAATACATTTAAAAAAGGTAGTTATGAAATAAATGATCACATGGAGCTGCCGAAAGAAGACGAAGAAGAATGTAAAAGCGTAATGATCTGTTCAAAAAATTAATTCAATTTTGAAAAACTGCAACGAAGGTATACAAAAGATTGATAGACGACAAAACCAACATGAAATGACAACCTTTGAAATAATAAGATCTTTTGAAATGTGCTGTCTGTAAAAGTTCCAGTCAGTGTAGTAGGTAGGGTCGGCACATTTTCGGGGGCGGCATTATTGGCCGATTCAATCAATTAATAGAATAGCTACTTTCATCATAAAATATTTAAATAAAAATTGTAATTCCCCACCGTGCTAAACAAGTTTCAAAAATTGTTTGAATCAATTACTGTATGTGCACCCCACGATTTTATTTAGTCACATATAACCACGAAAATTGTGGTTAAAGAAAAAGTTTTTTGCTTTTAAGTGCATTTAAAACTAAAGTAAATACAATCGTATATGGGGATGCGGATGTGCAATTTAAACATATTGTTATTTTCATGGGAATTGTTACATATGCATAATAGAACTAACTATTTTACATTACAGCGAGTAATTAACCATATTAAAAAATAGTAAAACGCAAAAAATTGAAATAAAATTATGTTTCATGTTGCATTAGAGGTATTCATTGCGTTATACGTTTTCGTTCTGTTTGGCTTTGAAATTAACATGCAAATACTTTTTACACTTACACTTTTACTATAAAACTTCAGTAAAAATAATATTTGGAATGAACTTTTCGTCAATATCGCATTGAATTTTGATTCTGTGTTTGGACTTTCATCGTGACAATGCAATGTATAACTGCCTGTGATTGAATTTAGTTTCTTTCTCTCTAATAAATAGACCAACTTTTTTTCGAATGTTTGTCCCTGTGATTTGTTGTCATAGCAAAAGCTATTCTAACGGGAAACTGTAAATGTTTTAATACAAATGGCATATCAAGATCTCTTTGGTGTCTAATGTTATCCATGGAAGATGTACTACATTAACTTTGTTGTCGTCTGTTAATATTTTACATGTCAGAATTGTTCAACCAATTTTAAATACAACTAATCTTGTCTTATGGCATAGCCCATCACTCAGACATAAATTATGCAGTAACATTACGATACATCCTTCTTTCAACAGTAATTCAGCCGGTGGAAGACCAGACGGTGTTAACAGTTGTAGATATTCTTCGAGATATTGTAAGTTGATGCTTTCATCTTCTGCACAATCACCACCAACTGTTTCAGCAGAGTCTATTAATACACATTTAATCAATCTGATTGTAAAAATTTATAAGAGCTGAGAGCGCAGGAACTGTGTCTGACAAAAGCATTCACACAAATGAGAGGTGAGAGGACCGAGGGCGTGGGCCATTAACTGGAAATGGTTGAGAGGAGGGCAGGACTTGAAGAAATCTCTTGGTAATAGTCTTGTCTTATCTCAAGATTTTCTTTTATAATAGAGCAATGTTTTTGAATCTTGCATCTCTTCGTATATTGTAATTTGTAGAACATTAGAACAGCCCAGAAGAGAACAAGCCACTCAGCCCCACAAGGCTTGCCAGTCAACTTAATTCTTATAAAAAACCATCAAAAACATAACATAATATAAACATCATTGTACACAGTACGATCTGCCCTTCTAAATGATACATGGGCCAGGGCTTTTCAATAATGGATATGGCTAATTACTTGAAGACAGTAACAATCCTGTTTTTTGTACTGCTTCTAAACAGTAAACTGTACTAGACATATTACAAAACATTTTTTTACTGGTTGTTCCTGACACGTTCACTTACATTTTTATAGCATTAGCAGGATTATTCCAAAAATAAAAATAATAATAAAAATCAAATAAAAATAAGAAGAATGCTGAAAGTGCATTTTCTTGGTAAAAACATTACTGCATTTTGCAGCTTATTCTGCAGTAACATATGCATACAACTTAAGTAACCCTTCAACTGTAAAATGTGTCTGACGTTTATTTTGAGAGGTAGAACTGGAGTAATTACTGAAGGATGATGAAGTTATAGCCAGTTAGATCCAAGTAGCAGTAAATGGATACACATTAGGCTGAGTTTAAAGAGTTAATATAAGGATACTTACAGTTGTTATTCTGTCCTATAATTACCAGAAATGATATTACACCTCACTTCCTAATCAAAGAACAAATGTAGGAATGCCCCTCTAGTTACATGAATTCCCAAATGGACCCTAACAATGGAAGAGTTCACATCACTAGAACGTACATGTTATGCATAAACCCTTTCACTCTGTACTGTGTGGTTCTTAACGTAAATGCAGAGTGTACACAACATTATGGTACATCCTCAGTGTCTGATGTTTCAGAATGTTCACCATTTCTGATGTCACTCTGGCCCTGAGCTTCATGGAATTTCACAAGTCCCTTATTTGAGAACTTCATACAGTTGGGTTCAGAAGGTTCTTCTGTAACTTTGAGCTTTGGCAAATACATCTAACTATACTTTGTACTGTTCAAGCCCTTTGGGTGTGGTGCACATTAATAATAATAATAATTCTTTACATTTCTATAGCGCTACTCTCACTACTCAAAGCGCTTTTCTCTTTTGAGTGAGGAGCCACTTCAACCAGTAATGGAAAGAACAGGCATAATAAGTAATAGCAAACCTCCTCTCCAGCTACTCTTTACTGCTCAATAAGAACAGGTATGTGTGTAATCTCGTCAGCTCACCAGTTATCTGTTTTTGCACGTCACCCTCCTGAAACATCAAAGAAACCAATAATACACTCCAAGGATATGTTCTGTATTATTCAAATCATTTCTTCACAGTCATGGCATCTATTAATTTGCTACATGAAATTGTGTTCTAAAGTGAAGCGTGCATTATACATTTTAAAAATGCTTACTGTGGGGTAGACACAGAGGGGTCTGCCTCTAGAGGTCTACAGCCAGACCCTTCTCAATGCTCCAGCTGCTCCAATGTCCAGGCTAAAGCACTTTTTAACTGCCAATTTTGGAAATGTGTGATCTACTACATTAAGAAATAATATTCTACAAAAATTAACAGGAAACTGAAACTGCAGTGACTGGCGAAATCCCACACACGCACCAAGAGAACATGCAAAGGCCAGAGAAAGGCTGAACCCTGATCTCTGCCACCACAAACACAACGGGATACTTACAGTATTTTGCCTAAAAAGAGATGACAGCACTTTTTTGAGATCATTCAGTTTACCTTTAGAAGAGCAAAGGAGTGCAGATTTTTAGCAAAGAGACACAAAGAGAAAGAAGTCCATCCATCCATCTTGGATAGGGCACTAGTCCATCTTAATCCAATTTAAGATTGCAGGGGTGCAGAGCCTATGTAGACAACACAAGGTGCCAATCCACACTCACAGCTGTGTCTGAATCACATCCGAGTCCAAGGGGAGAACAGGCACAGCTCACACAGTGAGCCTCCAGACCGACACACATATTCCCCTTTATACATTGTACTATTCTGCAAATGTTTATACAGCGCATCACTTTTTCCACATTTTGTTATGTTACAGCCTTATTCCAAAATGGATTAAATTCATTTTTTTCCACAGAATTCTACACACAACACCCCATAATGACAACATGAAAAAAGTTTACTTGAGATTTTTGCAAATTTATTAAAAATAAAAAAATTGAGAAATCACATGTACATAAGTATTCACAGCCTTTGCCATGAAGCTCAAAATTGAGCTCAGGTGCATCCTGTTTCCCCTGATCATCCTTGAGATGTTTCTGCAGCTTAATTGGAGTCCACCTGTGGTAAATTCAGTTGATTGGACATGATTTGGAAAGGCACACACCTGTCTATATAAGGTCCCACAGTCGACAGTTTATGTCAGAGCACAAATCAAGCATGAAGTCAAAGGAATTGTCTGTAGACCTCCGAGACAGGATTGTCTCGAGGCACAAATCTGGGGAAGTTTACAGAAAAATTTCTGCTGCTTTAAAGGTCCCCGTAAGTGGAAGAAGTTCAAAACCACCAGGACTCTTCCTAGAGCTGGCCGGCCATCTAAACTGAGCGATCGGGGGAGAAGGGCCTTAGTCAGGGAGGTGACCAAGAACCCGATGGTCACTCTGTCAGAGCTCCAGAGGTCCTCTGTGGAGAGAGGGGAACCTTCCAGAAGGACAACCATCTCTGCAGCAATCCACCAATCAGGCCTGTATGGTAGAGTGGCCAGACGGAAGCCACTCCTTAGTAAAAGACACATGGCAGCCCGCCTGGAGTTTGCCAAAAGGCACCTGAAGGACTCTCAGACCATGAGAAACAAAATTCTCTGGTCTGATGAGACAAAGTTTGAACTCTTTGATGTGAATGCCAGGCGTCACGTTTGGAGGAAACCAGGCACCGCTCATCACCAGGCCAATACCATCCCTACAGTGAAGCATGGTGGTGGCAGCATCATGCTGTGGGGATGTTTTTCAGCGGCAGGAACTGGGAGACTAGTCAGGATAAAGGGAAAGATGACTGTAGCAATGTACAGAGACATCCTGGATGAAAACCTGCTCCAGAGCGCTCTTGACCTCAGACTGGGGCGACGGTTCATCTTTCAGCAGGACAACGACCCTAAGCACACAGCCAAGATATCAAAGGAGTGGCTTCAGGACAACTCTGTGAATGTCCTTGAGTGGCCCAGCCAGAGCCCAGACTTGAATCCGATTGAACGTCTCTGGAGAGATCTTAAAATGGCTGTGCACCGACGCTTCCCATCCAACCTGATGGAGCTTGAGAGGTGCTGCAAAGAGGAATGGACGAAACTGGTCAAGGATAGGTGTGCCAATCTTGTGGCATCATATTCAAAAAGACTTGAGGCTGTAATTGCTGCCAAAGGTGCATCGACAAAGTATTGAGGAAAGGCTGTGAATACTTATGTACATGTGATTTCTCAGTTTTTTTTTATTTTTAATAAATTTGCAAAAACCTCAAGTAAACTTTTTTCACGTTGTCATTATGGGGTGTTGTGTGTAGAATTCTGAGGAAAAAAATGAATTTAATCCATTTTGGAATAAGGCTGTAACATAACAAAATGTGGAAAAAGTGATGCGCTGTGAATACTTTCTGGATGCACTGTAGTTTAAGTTGCTCAATTTATGTTAATTGTAAGTGATGTGCTCTGTTTATAAGCAGCTCCAAAGCTACTAAGTTAAATTATTGTACAATAAGGACTGGTAAATAAAACGGACTCTCATTCTGATGTTGGGCTACAGATGACCAAAGACACCCAAATAAATCTTTTCTGAAGCAAACTGCACACTGTGGGTGTTCAAGCTGCAGGGAAAAAAAATAAATACATGAAATCACAGGATCATAAAAGTCAATCTCAAAAACACCCTTCTTGCTGAGACCATAACAGTTCTAAGTCAATATAAACCCCATCTGTTGACGTCCTCTTCATGTGTCCTTGAAATGCTGCAAAGGGAAAAAAATGAAATAAGAAATGATGAGGACCAAAGACTCGTGGATGACTTCCATCCTTTAAACACCCCATTCCCAGTATGCGTGGAAGCTACGACCTAGAGAAGATACGGCAGTGCGCCCTCCAGTGGCTAACGTCTTGAAATACAGGGTGCAACACAAGATCCTAAAATTGTCCCTGGTGTGTGCTTGTTGTGTGTGGGTGTGTGTGTACCCTGCTGTGGGCTAGTGCCCTGCCCGGGATTTGTTCCTGCCTTGCGCCCTGTGTTGGCTGGGATTGGCTCCGGCAGACCCCCGTGACCCTGTAGTTAGGATATAGCGGGTTGGAGAATGGATGGATGGATGTATCTATTTTACATAGATAATATAAATGAATGTGAGCCTAACTAGGATGAACAGGTATGGAAAATGAATGAATCAATAAATGAATGAGATGATGCATTTTATTTGACTTCATTGAGAATTTTAGATGTCTACTTTATAACGTTTATCCTAAAATTAGGCATAATGTGTTTATACATTTTATTTAGCATTTTTATCAATTTTCTAAATATTACATAGAAAACAAATTGGATGCATCTTACAAATGTTATCGTACATCTGTTTTATAAATGTTATAAAGAAAACAGAGAGCCTGCTCCTGATATGACGTACTGTATTTTATATATTTTTGTAGTATCTGTTTTTATAGATTTTATGGAAAGGCACTACACGGTACGAAGCCTCTCAGTGTCACCTCAACGGGATTTAGAGGGTCCTCGTATTTCTCTGGTAACCTAAAAGAAAGAAAGCAGAGCTGGAAAGAAGGACGCCTGGTCAGGGGCGAAGCCGCTGACGAGACAGACGGGTTAACTCGTCTGATCAAATTACAATTCGCATCACAAATTTTCCTTCCCATAAATTACAACAGAAGACCGCGTTAGCAGTTGAAAATTCAATTTTGAAAAGAAGAAGAACCAAAGTGAGCACGGAATACTGACACGCATCAGCAGAAGCAGTCCATTAAATGACGTGACGCACTTCCTGTTGGTGAACACGGCTGCAATGACGCTCACTTCTTAGAGGGGTCGCTGTCTTTAATACCCTGTGTAGTGCGCACGCAGGTTTTGCTCACAAGAGATGACACATCGCTCCCAGCATCCGTACAGGGAGAACCGGCGAGCGCCACACAGAATGAGCAGCACTTAAGGGCCCCCAGGCCATTAACACTAACGGATTTATACGCCTTTTATGCTGAATGTAATTTATTAATGAGACGCGAAAAGATGCGCGAACGCGCGCTGTTAAGCCATCGTGATTCTTGAGGGGTTTTTTTTTCGATCGGAAGCCGCCATAAACAGGACTTGTACGCGCTCTGCCACACTTCATTACTTTCGTGCGCCGACACCTCTGCCCGACTGGGGGGTCTGCGGTTAAAGACAAGGCTGCTGACACGCATCAGTTGCCCAGTGACAAGGACTGCATGGAAAGACGACTGCAATCTTCTGGCATCCAAAGTCCCCACACTACTTATTATTCGTCTGTCTGGTGTCTCCATCCCGACCCTGTCTTCAAATGTACCTCCAGCGAGTACATCACAACATGGAGGATGAGTTTAATGTTGATGAACCGGCATAACAATGAAAATCCATCCATCCATTTTCCAACCCGCTGAATCCGAACACAGGGTCACGGGGGTGTGCTGGAGCCAATCCGAGCCAACACAGGGCACAAGGCAGGAACCAATCCTGGGCAGGGTGCCAACCCACCGCAGGACACAGTGAAAATGACATTAGTTAAAAATAAACTGAAACATCGACCCAGACCTTTCGGAACGCTGCACCCAACTGACCAGTTCTCCATTCTTAAATCAGATTATTTCGGAGTTAAGCGGACTGCGATGCTCCGTACATTTCTAACCCGACCTTTCAGGATCAGGGTCGCTCAGAAAGCAGTCCACAGACCGGGATGGGTACAATGTAATGTCAGACAGAAAGTGTGCTTTAGATTAAAGAGAACAGTTGTCTCTTATCTAGTGCCTTATACTATGCCTTTCATTGAACAGAACCGCCAAAACGTGGCCGAGCACATGCCGTCTCTGATATGGTGCCCTATGCAGTGCCTGTCATTCTGATATAGTGCCCTATGCAGTG
>JANRMT010062798.1:11772079-11798155 GCA_026402145.1 Polypterus bichir lapradei
ACATACACACATACATACACACATACACACATACATACATACATACATACATACATATATATATATATATATATATACACACACACATACATACATATACATATATAAACTAACGGTTATTTATGATACGTTTAAGTATAAGGATTACACGTCGTTCTTGTGACTACGCTCACTATAAGAAAGGCGTTATAAAACTAACGGCTTTTAAAAGGCGGTTAATTATAAGGCTTGCATGTCATTCTTCGCTCCCTATAGAAACTAAGTTATTTATCACACTCTGTTTATACACACCTTTATGCCAATTCGCTATATAATTAGTTCTCTGTAACACTGCTTTGGCATTTTCCCAGTGGACTTGATTCAGCCCTCTTTGCCTGCACTATACGAATAGCGCTATATAAAAATAAACTGAATTGAACTGAAACACCTAATATATTATTTATCGAATTTCCCTGCCAGCATGATTTCAAGCAAAAGTCTTCGGCTATGATCTCCGTTTATATTGCGCCATTATACAGGCAATTCATAAAAATATAATGCAAGTTTAAGGGGCTGGAACTATAAGGGGCATTTTAAAAAGCAGCAACGTTTAATAACAAGCACTGAATGAATATTGTAGCGCCTTTCACGGAGAGAGGGATCTAAAGGGTTCTTATACAAAGCTAACCAGAATATCACACTTTGAGAACGAAAGACGCACTTTATATAGAAAATCGACAACCGAACTGCACTACAAAGTAAGTTTACATTTTATATTTCTTAAGGTATGTGTCATTTTTCTTAATCGATTTCATGCCCAAATAAACTATTTTATCTATGGGAATCATAATTTTTAAATTTGATATAGCGCCTTGAATAGTCTCTCGTGGCGCCTTGCGTTAGGTGACCAGTTCACGTTTATTTAGACGGGTTACTTCCCATCTTTAGTAACATTTCAATTTGTTCGGCATGTCGTCAAGGTTCACATTGTCTTTCTGCTTTAAAGTAAGCAGCGTGTAAACTGAACGACACCTTATCCCTACTATTGTTACTACTATTACTATTATTATCCAAGGCAACTTACAACATTTAAACGGGTTCAATGTCTATAGTTTGGAGCACAGAGGCTCACTAGTGTGATTTGATCCCACAGCCTCAGGGTTTGAGGTCCAAAGCCTTAACTACCACGCCACACACACTCTTATGATGGTGATGTTAATTAATGCTCACCTTCGTCTCCACTTCTCCTCCCCAGGGGCCGAACTCCGTTTTGAAATGCGCTGCGCCAAGTGCGCAGGTGGCCGGTTATCAGATATTTCGGGTTATCCGGTGGTTGGCTGAGTACAAAAGCTGCTGGAGTCTCGGGGGTGGGGGGCGACAACGAGAGGCATAACAGATGGAGACGCGCCATGTAGCGCCTTACACCGCGTCCCGCCGCTCAGATCTTTTCCCTAACAATATTAACGCGCTATTCCGCCTGCCCCCAAACTGTAAATCAGCCCTCGATTTCCGACGAGAGCAGCAGGTCAGCCGCCCGAGCAGCCCTGCTCGTCTCCGCACTCACCGTAACGCCAGTCGTCCGCTCCTTTCCCGATCAGCGGCTTGTAACGGGCGCCTCTCTGCTCTCGTGCTCTGCGTGGCGGCTCCTGCACCAGACTGCCGGTCCCAGAGGAGCCGACTGGAGCCAAGAAGCCCAAGTTCGCTCGGGGGAGGGGAGGGAGGTGGAGGGCGCCAGGCTACCGCAAGGTTGGGGGGTGGCGAGGAGGACGGCGCGAGCACGCGGGGTAGCACATGGGGGGAGGGGGTGGGCAGCCTCGCCAGAGTCCACATATATAAACGAGAGTGGCGCTCGGGGAAGCTCTCAGAGGCTATCGAGTCCAGTGAGGGTCCGGCCGACCTGGTTCATGTGAGGTATGGGCTTGAGGCGATTTGCACTTGACAGCAGGACACCGAGGGTGTGACGAGCAGATAGAACTTCAAGTCAGCTTTTATTCAGTTCTCCTCTTAAGGTGGACGACACACTGCCACATTCCGAAAACAAAACACTACAGAACTGGTGACCAGGCTACGTCATTTTTCTTCTTCTCCCTTAAAGAAAGCAAGGACTCTTGAACATGGCACTGTATGGATCTGACTTGGGAGCCAACCGTGGCGGTGGTCCCAGAGAGTGGGGTGTGCATGTGCAGCCCGCACTCCTTGCCTCCTTTTTATTCCTCATCTTTCTGGAAGCTTGCTTGTGGGTACGGAACCTCAGGCAGAACAGACGTCTCCCAGGCCCCTTTGCCTGGCCTGTGGTGGGCAATGCCATGCAGCTGGGGAGCCTGCCCCACTTAACTTTCTCCAGGCTGGCTAAAAAATATGGCAACGTGTTCCAGTTGAGGCTGGGCAGCAGTGAAGTGGTGGTCCTTAACGGAGACGCCATCATCAGGCAAGCTCTCATTAGGTATGGGGCAGAGTTTGCCGGAAGACCCAACTTCACCTCTTTCCAGTTGGTCTCGGGTGGTAAGAGCATGGTCTTTGGGAGTTACAATACGGTATGGAAGAAGCATCGGCGCATCGCCCTCTCGTCCATCAGAACGTTCTCTACTGCAAACAGCCAGTCCAAGAAACGTTTTGAGGCGCACGTCATGGAAGAGGCTTTGGAGCTGATCCAAACCTTCATCCACCAAACCAGAAAACATGGCTACTTTGAGCCAACCCACGAGCTAACTGTGGCCGCTGCCAACGTCATCTGCGCATTATGCTTTGGAAAGCGCTACTGTCACGAAGACATGGAGTTCAAAGCCCTCCTGGGCAAAGTCAACAGGTTTGGTGAGACGGTCAGCGCTGGAAGCCTAGTGGACACCATGCCTTGGCTGCAGGCCTTCCCCAACCCCATCCGCAGAATTTACAAAGACTTCAAGGATTTAAACCGCGAGTTCTTTGAATTTGTCAAAGATAAGATCATTCAGCATCGACAAACTTTCAACCCCGAGGTCACACGAGACATGAGCGATGCGATTATCAGCGTGATAGAGCATGGCACGAGAGCGGAGGACGGCCTTACGAAGGAACACGTCGAAGGCACCGTCAACGATCTCCTCGGGGCCGGACAGGACACCATTTCTGCTTCTCTGCATTGGATCCTTCTGCTTTTGATCAAGTACCCCCACATTCAAGTGAAGCTGCAACGTCTGATCGACGCAGAGGTGGGCAGGGACAGGCTGCCCACCTTCGAGGACAAGAGCAAACTGGCCTACCTGGAAGCATTCATATTTGAGACCATGCGCTTCACCAGCTTTGTGCCCGTGACCATCCCTCACTCTACCACCTGTGACGTCATGATAGATGGCCTGCACATCCCCAAGGACACGGTTGTGTTTATAAACCAATGGTCGGTGAATCACGACGAGAGCAAATGGAAGAACCCTGAAGTCTTTGACCCCAGTAGATTCTTGGATGACGAAGGGGCCATCGATCGGGACCTCACCAACAGCGTGATGATCTTTTCCATAGGAAAGCGGAGATGCATTGGGGACCAGATTGCTAAGTTGCAGGTCTTCCTCTTCACTGCCATCCTCCTGCACCAGTGCACTTTTGAAGCCAACCCAGCAGATAAGCTCACTCTGGACTGCACCTACTCCCTGACCCTGAGGCCCCTTCACTTCACCATGTCTGTCAAGCCACGGGAGGACTGTAAAGATAAAGTGAGTACCCAGTCCTAAAACCAAAGGGACCCAATTGGGCACTTTGACGGGTTAGAGCAACCAATCCGGAATCACGGACACGCAAAAGAAATTCAGCCAAAAATGGCCATTTTGTGTCAACCGTGGGGAGGCTGCTCTGCACTGCAAACCCAATGTGATCGGTTAGTGGAAATGCTTATGTGATATAAATTATAAGTGTTTTGGGGAAAGGAAGTCCTTCAATAGAAAACTATATAGATTTTTGTATCCTGTCATTCTGTTTAACTCTTAAATGCACCATTACAATTAACCAGTTCCTTTTAATAGAAGACTAGCTGTGCTCACCATCTTAACATGGGCTTAAATCGAAATAATCAACGTCGACCTCAGCATTAATGTCTGCAATGCACCATCTACTGGAATGTGTTTTGTGATGCATGTTGTAATAACATGCATTGCAGTTGTCATTCCAACAGATGGTGCACAAGCCTGTGTACTAATATGACAGACACATGCAATGCATTTTGAAAGGCATCTGCTGGGATGACAGAGACATAGCAACCAGACAGTCTCACGGACAGACAAGACTCTTATCCTTTTATTAAGGGGGATGTAAATGAGACAGAGAAAGTATGCTATTTTACATTTCTTAAGGTATGTGTCATTTTTGTTACTCGATTTCATGGCAAAATAAAATATTTTTATCTATGTGAATCACTATCTTTCTTGTCATCTTTTGGAATGAATGATAAAGATTTGACCTTGGTGGGCAGTGGCTCCATTAGGGGGGGTCTCTCAGTAATGGCACCTTAACAAGAACAATTCCCTTTAGCTTTCTAGCTGTTGTCACCTTTTGGATTTCTTAAACTCTTCCTTTTGGATGATAAGTTTTGACAGATTTCAATGATTTGATCTCGGTTAATTGTGACAAGTTCAACATGTGGACCACCCGTCCTCAAATAAAAAGGCAAATGAAGGTGGTAGTGGGGTCGGGGGGATTGGGGGAGTCCAATAATATAATGATAAAGTTGAATTTGAATTCTGAATACACAGGCACCCTGTTGTGGGGCCCCCCACAGACACCACAGATAAGGAGCTGCCAATACTGCGTATGTGTTTGTCTGGTCCTCAAATGAAATGGAATGGACACCGTAGTCAGAGGTGGTGGAATGTCCAAGTTAAAAAGTTATTGAGAAAAAGAAAAGAGCACGGAAAGCACAAAGATGAACCAGTGGAAGAATGTGATGAAACGTCAAACCAAAAGTCTGATGTCCTCCGTGTTGTAACGGCACTGGTCTTCTGTAAAAGAGGGGAGGAAGGACTTGCTGAAGCTGTGGACAGCACATGGCGTTTGTCAGCGGTGGCAATTTGTATCCTTCCGTAACTTGTCTTCTATTTGTAAAAAATTGGGGGGCATGGACTGAAGAGAGAACCTGCAGTAGGAGGGGCCCAGGGGTGTATGGTGTGCCAGAGGTTGGTGCAGAACTTGGTAGCACATCTATGAAATTGGAGCAGGTGGTATAAGGAAATAGCAATAAACTGCTGTTTGTCTACGGTAAAGACTGAGCTCATGTTAATCTTGTGACAACTGTCCAACTTCAGGAGGAGCACAGCTGTTAAAGACTTCCACCTCTTCACCAAATGGACAGTCAGCCAGTTTAGATCTTTTTAGATGATTGGAATTAATTTGAGAATTTCTATGGAATATGTAATATCTTCATAGCCAATGCATTTTACTACTACAAATAGTTGTGATGTGCCATGTGTTGGAATGCCATGTGCTGGACTGGCACAGAGATGTTCTGTTCTGGTAAAATTTTCTGGGCTGTTTTCAGAAGGGTGTGTTTCTGTTATTTTATCTGTGCAAAACCAATAATTATGTATATTGGCAATTTTCAACCAGTGTGCCATGAGGGGTCCACAGGTGTGAAGCAAGGCTTTTTAAAACAAATTAATTAAGGCTTCTTTAAAGAAATATGCTGCAAAAGAAGTCTACGGCACAAATTGTATACCATTTCATATGATTTATCATTTTAATCATATTCACCATATGTGAAATCTAAAGCAATAAATGCATAATTGCATGCATTTATAATCAGTTTACCTCTATCAAATTGTTAAAAATTTCTATACTAAAAATTACTTACTATAATTAATTTTTATAAACACTTACTAAAATAATTATACACATTGTTTATGTTGCATACTCACCATGCTGTGTAATTATTCCAAAGAACGTGTCTTCTTGTAAAGTACATCTAGCTATGTCTGTTATATAGTGCCTTTCACATCCATCTGTTATATAGTTCCTTTCATATCTATCTACATTTATATCCATTATATAGTGCCTTTCATATCTGTTATATAGTGCCTTTCATATCAGTTATATAGTGCCTTTCATATCTATCTATATATCTATTATATAGTGCCTTTCACATCTATCTATCTATTATATAGTGCCTTTCACATCCATCTATCTATCTATCCATCTGTCTATCTTGCACATCCCCTACCACCATGGCTGAATTTGATCACACACACACACACTCTTTACATGTATGTAGTGCTTTCCTCGCTACTCAAAGTGCTTTGCATCAAGCAAGCAGGGAGGGCCCGGATCATGAACCTGTGATCACCTTACTGCAAGGCAGCAGCACTACTACTGTACCCCCTGCACATAATACAAGTAAAGGCACCTGATATGTTTGAGTATTATTTTTTAGTACAGAGTATCATAAATAAATAGTTTCAAAAATATTTTTAAAAAAGCCACTTTAGATCAAAAAGGGTTAAGTAATTACTATTATTATTATTTTGTAAATCAATCAAAATTATAGATATTTTTTGTCAGATTGGCAAAAAATGATATATGAGGGGGAGTCAAGCTAAAGTTAGCAAATGGGATTTATTAGAAAATGGAACAAACCTGATGCTGTCATTTCTCAATGTCGTCTCCACCCTTCTCAATGCACTTGCGCCCCCTGCCTGGCAGTGCCGGGATTCCAGCAGGATAAAAGGTTTTGTCTTGTCCTCGCAACCACTCGTGCACCATTTTCTTCACATTGTCATCTGTCTTGAATCAACGACCACCCAGATGTTTTTTTAGTGGTCCAACAAGGTGTACATCACACGATGCCAAATCTGGCGAATAAGGAGGATGCGGTAATACCTCAAACTTCAGTTTCTCCAGATAAGCCTTGGTGTTCTTAGCAGTGTGTGTGTCATTGTTTTGAAGCAAAAGGACTCCTTAAGACAGCAGTCCCCACCACTTGGATCGAATAGCAGGCTTCACGTTGGTCTCCAGCAAGTCACAGTAAACTTGCACTAGTAACTGTGGGACCCCTCGGCATGTAGTGCTCGACAATAACTCAGGTCTACGAGTGGTTGAGAGGACAAGACTGCTGGAAACCAGGCACTTCCAGGCAGGTGGCACAAGTATATTGAGAAGGGTGGAGACTCCATTTAGAAATGACAGCATCAGTTTTTAAGGTTCATTCCATTTTCTAAAAAATCCCACTTTCTAAATTTAGCTTGACTCCCCCTCATATTTTTTGGTGTTCCACAGAATTTTAATAATTAGCTTGTGTACAATGAGATGAAAAAGGTTGAAAATCGCTGATGTATATTAGTTTAGGTCATCCGGCAGGGCTGCTTTCCTAGGGTAAAACTGTGAGTTTTATGACATTTAAAGCGTCAGGCTCTTCGTCCCTGGTTTGTATTTCTTGGGAGCAACTGGAACTGGCGTTAACTCTTTTGAAAACTTTTGAGCCACGCATTGTTCCATTCGATCAGCTTTGATTGCTGACTTGTTTCAGGATCTCAGAATTTATCAAAAAATAAGCTAAACGGATGAGCATTTCTTTCTTCTGGAGTTTACATTGTTAATTTAACCATTTTTTTTATTATACTAGGGGGCTTTGCCCCCAGCTCACTTCGCTCGTCAAAAGGCCTGGGGTACACACCAGAAACTCCGCGTCTCTGCCGCTTGTGTATGTGGATTTCACTTTCACCAAACAACAAATCTTTTAATTCTCGCAGATATACCTTAGACAAACTACAAGTCTCCGACTTAAAGTTTAAAGCTGAACAATATATTTAATCTCTTTTTCCATTCCATTATTTCACTGAGTAATAATTTCCATTTGTTTGCACCAATCCGATCTTTACTATCCTTTTTTTGAGACTTTTGAATTTTAGTACTTTCATTATCTCTAACCTACTCAGCATGTCTATTGTGGCAATGTTTTTGAATTCTTTACGACATTCTACTTTGTCATCTACTCTTTGTCTTTTATTTCTGGGCATCATTAAATCTTTTGGCACAAAGTCTCATCTTGCGGGGCGTGAAAGCATCTCTCTGAGAATCTCCTCCCAGGCTAAAAAGTTACGTGTCATCCCAGGATTTTTTTTATTATAATAGAGAGATATAATTTAGAGTTTGCTACCATTAATAAATTGCCAATTACTGTACTGATTTTCTGCCTGCCATCGTTGCAATTAATGCCGAGATGTTCTGGCCCCTTTTACTGTGGACACAGGCGGGACCCGCAGCCTCAAAACACATTCTGAATATTCATGTTTGGCGAGTATTCTTTAATAGTTAGACGTTGAATTAAAATGTAACACACATTCAGTTAAGCTTCCTAGTCTCTAAGATTTTACTGTTGTGGAGGATGGCCGGCCGTTTATCCTGGCCAATACCCCCAAGCCGCCAGGTGGAGCCCTCCTTGCAGCATGGAGGTCCCCAGAAGACCAGCAGGGCATCATGGACAATGTGGTTTTTATGCACAGCCCTGCTGGATGCCATGGGGGCCACAACAGGGAGGACCGAGGACTTCTTCGTGCCCTATGACCCGGAAGTTCGTCATAGGAAGAGCGACGGGCTTCCGGGTTGAAGAGAAGAGCTTTTACCTGACCCGGAAGTGATTGAGAATCACATGGACTGGGGATTGGGAACACTTCCGGGTCAGGAGATATAAAAGGACTGTGGGAGCTCCCAGACAGCGAGCTGAGCTGGGTGGAAGGGTGGCAACGCGTCTGGGAGCTGGAGGATTGATTTATTAGTGATTATTGTGTTTGTTTATGAGTATTGTGGAGGAGAGGGTGTTTTGTACACTGTGGCTGAAGAATAAAGTCGAATTTTGGACTTTTACCTGGTGTCTGGAGTCGTGGACAGGGGTTCAAGGGAGCAAGAGCGCCTCCTATCTACCACACTGTGTAACATGTTAGATATGATACTTAGCTTCTGAGGTGGCATGTGAAATATTATTAATGTAAAACATACAAAGAAGTGTGGCCCCTGATGTTTTATTATAAAGCACACGTTAGTTAAATGCTGCTTAACCTCTGAGGTTACTGATGAAAAGTGATTATTTTGTATGGCTTCTAGGCGTATATCAACCAATGCTCTGTAAATAATATTGAGTCAAGCTAACTCGATTTTTACAGCAAACTTATAGCTAATTGATATCATAAAGATAAAACTGTCTGAGACCAGAAGCAATAATCCTGGAGTCAGAGTAATTGTCTTCGCTCCTGTTTGTTCGTTAGAACAACTGTTGAAACGTAACATCTGACTAACTTCATAACAAGGAAAAAATGTCTACACACAGGACATCAGCAAAAGCAATATATGTTAGTGTTATAAAGGCAATGGCATCAACGCATAAATTAATTTGAATAAGTGTCTGCCAACTGCAAAAATAAAAGTTACTCATCACTTGTACTCACTGAAATTCGTTACAGTCATGTTTTAGCCAGCATTTCTCCCCTGGCTGCGGTTCAAAATTGTGTTTCTGGTCTGTATTGTATCACTCATTTGTATTTATGTTTGTTGTGTTTATTAAGTATATTGTTCTTCGTGTTTTGGTGTAAGTGGATTAGGCCATTGTGTTTTGTGGGTGGTTCCCAAGGGGCAGGGCACACCTGCCAATCACCAGCAGGACCAGCCCTCCACCCTGTTTAAGGGAGGGCCTTCCGTAGTTCCTGGCGGTTCATTTCAAATGCGCTAGATAGCGGAGAGTTCTTGTGATTACTGCGCTTTATGCTGTAATAATAATAATAATAATAATACATTTTATTTATATATACACCCTATGCTCCATTTCTCAACTACGTCTTTGGATTCAGTTTTGAGACTGTGTTTTATGATTCTTCAACGTCTGCTCTGTTTTTTGACTACGCCTCTGGATTCTGTATTGGGACTTTGTTTGCTGTGATTGCCCTGCTTTTTCAGGCAATCCCAGTAAGCTCTTTGGAGCTTCTCATTTTGAAGAGCCTTTTATTAAGCTTTTCTTTTATAAAGATTTTTCTCAGCTCTTCGGGTTTCAAGTTGGGGTTTTCACTGCATTTTCCCCTCTAGTGGGTAATTAGTGACTCCCGAGTCATGTCAATTAACTGCCTTTGTATCACATTCTTAAAAAACAGCATCTCCATGACCTATAGAAAAAAATCAGGGCTTGCTCTGTTTTAGTTCATTGACCCTTTCATACTGTATATAGAAAGGTGACTCCAGGATGCTAGCCTTAGTTTAAAAGAAAAAGCCATAAATGAAACTGGGAAAAAGTAAAAAAAAAAAAAAAAAAAAAAAAAAAACACCGACATTGGATGGAAGGTGACTGGAAAAGCATCTTATGCTCAGCATCCTAGAGTTGTCTTTTCTCAGTTGCAGATGACACTGGGATTTGGTGTGTACTTAAGGAAGAAGCCAGCTGAGGACCTGGAAGGTGTTTGTTTCTCACACTACACACTCTGATGTTCTTCTCTTCTTATGAAGTTGTCCATCTAGATCGTCATCTTTTTTTTCCCTACCCTGGTTAGGTCAAATAGTTCTAAATATATAAAATTACATTATGCTTTCCATGTTTGTCTTTGTTATATAGCACCTTTCACATCTCTCTATCTATCATTATAAAGAGCATTTCCTTCCCATACTTCTGTTCATCTGTCTAAGTGTCTTTCATATCTATCTATTATGAGTGCCATAAGTGTTTGGACAAGCGTCCTGAAGGAGATGGAGGATAATTCCTTGCCTGGCCAGGACGCCATAACAAAGGAAAATGGACAAATGGATTTTCCAGCCAGGAGCGAACAGGAACCCTTATTGAAAAAACAAGGTTTGGATGCTTTATCCCCCGATACACTAGATGGCAGCATCCCTGGGTTAGGATTCTCACACAAACACACGGAGGGCATGCTGGGACCTGTAGTCCCGTGGGCCAACCCTAGTGAGTTCCATGGGGACAGCCGGGATTAATCATTCCTACTTTCAGGGACATCTGTTTCACCCAGCAATGCTTGCAGTGGTCTATGCCTGAACACTGGAAGGGGTCCCAAGTCCCAGATAAAAGAAGCCACTCAACCTCATCCAAGGGAGTCGGAGTCGGGAGGCCGAGGACAACACTTTCTTGAAGGAAGAGGAGTAGGACGGAGAAGAAAAATCTTTATTGTGTGTCATACTGTGTTATAAAGAAGATTTTAGAGGGGCCAGTGAAGGTACTGGAAAGAATAAAATCACCGTGTTTGAATGTGTGACTGTGGCTGTTAGTTGTGTCCCGGGTTTGGGGCTCATTGATGACCCCCATCTTTCACCCTATCTCACTTATATAGCATCTTCCACCAATCTTCTATTGAGGGTGGCTTTCCTTCTTATCTGTCTGCCTATGTTCCAATTAATTATTTATTTAATTAATTATTTAGTGGCTATTTATCATATAGTGCCTTTCATGTCTACACATCTATCTGTAAGTCCAAGCTTTACAACACGCTGGTGAAGCCTCATCTGGAGTCCTGTGTACAGTTTTGGTCTCCTTTACTTTGAGAATATAAAACATTCTGTATACATAAATAAAGTACTGTTTTTTCAACAGCGTCTGAAAATGGAGAAGCCAGTATTTTTATTTCTAATTCTTGAGAGCATACAAAGCGCTCACACTCCCTGACAATTTAAATGAGCACACCTCTGTCATTTTTTTCCCATTCCTTTACCATATTAAAACAACACAATAGTTTCCAGAACTTTTTGCTTAATAGTAAAGAACTGTCAACCCATAGGGTATAGATATGGAAGGATCCCTCCCAGACTCCTAGGAGTGCTCCAAGGCAAAGCCATGCTCTTTCTTTATTTATCACATCTAGAGGTTAAACAGCTAGGAGTTGTGGTAGAGTGACACAAAAATGTGTTTTGTTTTGCATTTTCAAGCATTGCAAATTTTCTTTCTGGTGGGCTTCTCCAAAGTCCAACGAAACCACTCATCAACTCGAGATAAAGGAAGCAGATACTAAAGTTCACCCATGGCAAAATCATTCTGACAGGACTTCTTCTCTGCAGCTGTTCCTTCTGCTCAGCTAATGGACATTAAAGAGCAGAACAAGGATCAGATACGCTTTACTTATCAAGCAGTGCGGTAAATGTCAGCCAATCACTGCCAGGAACTGCCCTCTACCCTATAAATCTGGAGGGTCTCTCACAGTTCCTGATGGAGGGTCTGTGTTACTAACATTGGCCCAAAACTGACACACTTTGGATATTCAATCCATCTTAGAAGTTCAGAAGTTCCGAATGCGCTAGTGAGGCAGCAAGTCTTTTTTTGTGTGTATTTTGCTGTGCTTATCCTTATTTTTTTACCATTCTGCTCTGTTTTTTTTTTTACTTTGCCTTTGGATTGTGTATTGGGGCTTGTTCACCTTTTTTGCCACGTGTGCTAAACAGAACTTCATGTACATACAGATAATTTTTTGTGCTAACAAATCTTTTATTATTATTATTGTTTTTTTAAAGACTCTATGTGGCCTTTTTTCTAATCAGCCAGGACTTTTTCTGAGAGGATTCACCCCTGTAGTAGGCATTTCTAGGAGTGTGCTTTGGGAATCCTAGTCATAACAGGTGTGCTCAAACACATCTCTGGGGGTCTTTTGTGCCGGGTGCTATCATGCAATTCAGTGCTTCCTCTCACCATCCCAAACGTATACTCTTTAACTTAAGTTTGCAGTTTCTTCACAGTATACATTTATTATTGACTGTCCGTGTCTGTCTTCATCTAAATTTCCCCTTACGATTAATAAAGTTGATCTGATCAAATCTAATCTAAACAAACACGTAACTGGAATAAAACAATATGACGCCTGTTAGTGAAAGTAGTGTAAAGATGCTAGGGAGCTTGTTAAATCCATCACCTTTTAAGTGGTGAGAGACCCCGGAGACAACACCGGCACATGTAACACAAAGCATAGCACATTAGTTTGTGGAATGAAAGGTCACTTTTCATTCTGCTGATATCCCACAAGAGGTCCTTAAATGTCTTGCTGTTTCTGTCCACTCTGTCTAATATCGCGCCGGCTTCACCAGGGTCAACACTTTGACCTGAAGCTTCTTCACTAACCTGTGTCTCTGTACGAGACCCCATAATTAGGGTCTGAGTTACTAACGGTGGCTAAACGCTTTGGATATTCAATCCATCTTAGAAGTTCAGTGTGCTCTGATCAGGTTCCAGGGGTAATCAAGATAAGACTTTGAGGGGGTTAGTAGACCAGTGTCACGGCCCCTCCGGCGGTCAGCTTCCACATTCACCATCAACTTTTCTACTATTCTGCATGATTCATAGTGGGGCTGAGACGGTGGCAAAAATTATAATGAAGTTTCCATAATTACTCAATTGCATAAGCGACAGTGCAGATTTAGTGACCCCTCACTATAAATCCGTACCCCCTGATCATTAAACAGACATATTGGCTTGGCTTTTTAAATAATAATCTACCAGGATCGTGTGCATTAACGACAAAGCATTAGAGCGCTGCTGTGTGGAGATTAGAAAATAAACAAAAATCTGGCAGCTGCTCCAAACTGAACTTTCAGATTCCAATAAAAACAACTAGAAACGTCCCCCTGGTTTTAAACAATATTTTCATTATTGAAGAAAAAGCAACTTGAGCGCCACAGGACACGAAGAAACAAGAACTCTCTGTGGCTCGCACACATGAATTCCAACTTTTACTGCTTCGATTTGTTTGTCAAATTCTTATCAAGGGGCTTGATTCTGGGGGGCTCACTGCTCTTGGAACTGTGTGCCAGTGCAGAATCTTCATGTTCTGCCCATATTCTACATACTTTCCCTTGTAGCACTTAACCTGCTTATAATCAAACTGTTTAAAATATACATGCACAATAACAATTAGGAAAGGCACTATAGAAATAGATGACTGCTGATACCCCGTGTGACCCGTAGCATACTGAATCTGTCAGTGCCCTCCTCAAACAAATTATGAAAAATCAACCTCTTGCCTTGGTGAACATAAAAACATTACGTAAAATGACAAGACTGCAAGTTCAACTGCCCCTCTGACTTACTGCACAGCTCTTAACAATGTCACGTTGCCTGCCAAGACCCCACCTGTTGAATTACTGATTTAATGAAATATAAATTATTTATACATTGTGACACGTGTGTTTTGGGGACATCTTAAAGGTTTCCAGAGAGCCTGCACTACCACCCTGAATTGAGAGGGAGTGCTGTCACTAACCACTTCTCCTTTGTCGCACGCAGCTCCATGGCTCGCTCAGCGGAGGACTTCTCACCCACTTCTGAGACCCCGACCAGTGACTCTACCGTAACTGAGGCGTCTCAGATCTCTCGAGGATCCTTGACTTTTCAGCACCTTCGAGTGCTGTTCATTGTGACTTTGTTTCACTCAGCCAGAGGGAACCGTCTGGGACCCCAACACTCCTTTGGTACAATGTTTCTTCTGTTCCATATTTACAATATCTTTGCAGCATGTTTTCACAAATGTGCATAAATTACATTAACACAAATATCAAATGTCGTACAGTTGCATGTGCGCCTAAAATAAGGTAACCCTGTCAATGCGCTTGCATGAGGGGGATGCGGTTGCTTACGCCTTCTTCTCCCTCACCTGCAGACCAGAGGACAACCCCCAGGACACGCTTGTGCGATCACTTCGGATTTGCCCCAGAAATCTAAAACCTCTGGCCCGGATTTTATCGAAAGGCACAAGTATTTAAGGGCATGTCACAGAGGACGACTTTCCATCGATTTTCATAATGTTCCCATGAAGACAGAGTCACCGACTCAATCCAACTAGTTCACAACTCGCCCCCTCAAACCAGGCTGGTTGGATTTTTGTTTTTAGTTGGAGGGGCAGGATGTGTGTGCAGGAGGGCTGACAACCAATAAATGCTCATCTGGAAGAACAGTACACAGAATGTAGAAGTGAGGAAACTTGGGAATTTTCAAGCTTGCAAATGGGAGAAGCTTGTATGTTTGATGGTTTATGTACAACGATAGAATAGAAACAAGAAGAAAATGGGCAAAGATTGTGGCCGAATGTGCCATACCTGATTGTCACGTGGTGAGGAAGAAAGAAAAATAAGAATAAAATAAAATAAAAATAACAAAAGTGCGGTAAACTCGGAGTGGGGGGCAGTGTGGTGTTAATGGGGTGGTCAGCAGATCGTGCATTCACGTGCAGACTGGCAAGGTCTGGCTGATTGCCTCGTTATCACCTGCACCTGCCAAGAGCAGATAAAAGGAAAGTCCAAGCGGTACAAGGAAAAAAGAAATGGAGAACAAGTGGAGAATGTTTAGAGGCAGAGTTTGAACAGAAACACTAAGGCAAAATTCACGAGTGCAACCACCCGCAGAAGAAGAGGGGAGGCAGTGTGATCGGGCACCTGTAGGAAATGGAGCCCCGATGACATTCCTGTTGAACCTGAATGTAGAAGCAACGGTGTAGATGAACCTTCCCATGGACCCAAGGAGTGTGCATAGAGCACATGGGAAGATGGTAGGCTGGCAAGGGGCATCGTGGCCAATAGGTGGGACAATCTCAGCTGTTGGAATCACCGCCAACTGGGAAGACCCGCTTGGGTGAGCTGGGGAGTGACAGCCATGATAAGACTTGCCAAGGAGCCAGAGCTGAAGTCGTTGAGCGTTTCCTAATGGGATTTTCAACTATTTATTGCTTGTTTTTTTAACTTACACAAATGCACAGGCTTTTATTACAGATTATACAGTATATTTAATTATTTTATTTATAATGTTCACTGCACTTTATTATTTGGACTTTTTTTTTTTAATAAACATGCATTTTGTGCTTTGGCTAATGGAACCTGGTTGTTGTCTTTCACTTGCCACTGTGCTCTACTAGGTGGTCATGTGGACAGATTAGGTCCTTTGCACAGCACCAGTTCTCCCAGGCAGCGCGCTACTGGCTGTGAAAAAAAGGGTTGAGCAAGACTGCACTGAAAAGCTGCCACACAGGCGCTAAACCTGGTGTTCCCAGTGACTTTTAGTCATGTAAACTGACACAGTCCGGCGAAAGGATCAGCAACTGCCATTGGCAAATGTGATACACTCTACGACTAGAAGCCATGTAATATGACTTCGGCTTTAACAACAGTAGGATGGGCCAGTGGCGGTAAGAGATGAAGATGGGAGACAGCTGCAGGAAGAAGAGTGTGCCAAGCAGGAACACATGTACCCAAACAGGAATGGACAATTTAGAATATTAAACTTTTAACAGACTATTTCTTGATTGCTGGTTTTAATTGCCTTATAAAGTTCTCATTTTTTTAACTTCCTGTTTTTATAAAGGAGAGCATGGGTTTTGTTTTAGTGCATGTGTGTTAATGCAGGTGTGGGTAAGCCTGGCCACGGACCTTAGCCACCGACTTCAAGCAATCATTGCATGTGAGGGATATGTGACAGTCCTAAATATGACAATGGCTTTAATAGATCTGTCATTGCTGTGTCCAAACATTAGGGTGCCCTGAAATGGGGGGACTTGTAGATAAAGTGTTGTCACTTCTACATGGTGTGACTGAAATGTGAGCAATCAGAGTCTGCAATGCTCACTTTAATCACATCTGATACTCAAAAGAGGAAGCCACTATATTAAATCAAAAACTGGTAGATATAATCTACACCACTCACACAGATAAATAATAATACAAATGAATGATGATAATAATAATAATACAGCTAGTGGGCACTATTACATCATCTATGGTAAAACACAATAAAACAGGTTCTGCTAGTCCTCACCACCTGGCACAAAAAATAGCCACGCAGTTTAGGATCACAGGAACAGTGACACAGCATTGAAAGTTGTGAGCTAACCTTCAATGGGGAGCAGGATATATTTATTTATTCATTCTTATCATTTAATCCAGTTTGATACTGACATGGATTTTCTTGCTTTTTATATGAGTATATATATATATATATATATATAGATATATATCTGTGGTGGGTTGGCACCCTGCCCAGGATTGGTTCCTGCCTTGTGCCCTGTGATGGCTGGGATTGGCTCCAGCAGACCCCCGTGACCCTGTTTGGATTCAGCGGGTTGGATAATGGATGGATGGATAGATATATATATATAGATATAGATATAGATATAGATATAGATATAGATAGATAGATATATATACATACATACACACACACATCCATCCATTTTCCAACCCGCTGAATCCAAAAATTGGACAAGTGATGAGCAGTGCCTGGTTGTATCCACACTTACCGCTTAAAATTAAGGCCAAAAATTTCTATCTTGGTCTCATCAGACACCTGAAGGACTCAGAGATGGTGAGAAATAAGATTCTCTGTCTGATGAGACCAAGATAGAACTTTTTGGACTTAATTCTAAGCGGTATGTGTGGAGACAACCAGGCACTGCTCATCACTTGTCCAATACAGTCCCCACAGTGAAGCATGGCGGTGGCAGCATCATGCTGTGGGGGTGTTTTTCAGCTGCAGGGACAGGACGACTGGTTGCAATCGAGGGAAAGATGAATGCGGCCAAGTACAGGGATATCCTGGACAAAAACCTTCTCCAGAGTGCTAAGGACCTCAGACTGGGCCGAAGGTTTACCTTCCAACAAGACAATGACCCTAAGCACACAGCTAAAATAACGAAGGAGTGGCTTCACAACAACTCTGTGACTGTTCTTGAATGGCCCAGCCAGAGCCCTGACTTAAACCCAATTGAGCATCTCTGGAGAGACCTAAAAATGGCTGTCCACCAACGTTTACCATCCAACCTGACAGAACTGGAGAGGATCTGCAAGGAGGAATGGCAGAGGATCCCCAAATCCAGGTGTGAAAAACTTGTTGCATCTTTCCCAAGAAGACTCATGGCTGTATTAGCTCAAAAGGGTGCTTCTACTAAATACTGAGCAAAGGGTCTGAATACTTAGGACCATGTGATATTTCAGTTTTTCTTTTTTAATAAATCTGCAACAATTTCAAAAATTCTTTTTTTTGTCTGTCAATATGGGGTGCTGTGTGTACATTAATGAGGGAAAAAATTTATTTAAATGATTTTAGCAAATGGCTGCAATATAACAAAGAGTGAAAAATTGAAGGGGGTCTGAATACTTTCCGTACCCACTGTATATATATATATATATATATATATATATATATATATATACACTTACTTCTTTGCTTGAAGACACAACTCCTTGCATGGGACCGCACAGTTAGAAAATAAGGAAGTCATTTGGGAAGTGGTTCCAAATGACCTCAGCGCCTGGTCACAGCTCATCTCCCGGCGTGGCTGCCATTCCGTGCCTTTTGTGAATCACACTACACATGAAAATGTTTTGTTTTAGTAGCCCCTTCCCAGATCCCCTTAGATAGGAAAAGCCCAGAGTTTAAACATTCCAGATGTTGTTGCAGATGCCCCTGGTTTAGCACGCTGCTTCTCTAATCCCATGTGCCACATTTACAAAAAAAAAAACACAACTCTTTTTCTTTTTTTTGGAAAGCATTAGCTAAGATTTCCCAGAGCGATAGTCAATAGTTACTAACAAAGCATCTTGCAGAGTTTCACTCTTGAACACTCAAACAGATTTCATTTCAATTGTCAGAGTCATACCAGACACGTAACTCCATTTCCCAAAATGGACCCACTCAGGTCATTCCAGAATTCCACTGAGGCCGGTGAAGATTCTGTGAAGAGTGTAGCCCGTGCAGTCGGCTCAATGTGCGACCCCAGTCTCTTACCTCTATATTAAAGGTGCCAAGGTATAGTGGATGGCCCCTCCAAGTTGAGGACACCTCTAGATCCAAATTGCCTCCACAACAAGCATCCAAAAAGTCTGCTACAGTTTATTTAATTTTTGCAAAAAGAAAAAAAATATTTTGTGCAATTTAGGCCAAATGAAATGGTGTGTTGCATTGTGTAACAATATGAGCAACATATAAGAGAACACGAGAAAACCAGCTTAAGTTTGGTAGTAGACACAGACAAGATCCATCATGATGAGACGAAAAAAATAGCTAAGCACTGCCCAAATCAAGCAACAGGTTCAATGGGCCATTGCCAGGCTACCAAAGATAATGACTGTGTTAAAAGCATCAGTGGAAGAAGGGATTACCGAAATACTGGCCGTGTCATAAAGGGAGAAGATTACCGTATGTCAGGCGAATCGGACAGAAAAGGCATCTTCTGCTTAACCTCCTTGCCCACCTCTTCCCATTGTAGATGTCTATGAGCTTAGTTATAATGATGTGCCGAGCAACCAAACAGGCAGAATATGCAGGATTTGAATAGAAATACGTCAATAACAACATTGGGGTCTCAAAATGTTTCCTTCTTATATACTATTGCCACAACAGTTTTACTCCAAAATGCAACAAATTGGTCAGGCTAAGCACTGGCTTAATTTACACTCTTAACATTAGTTTAAAATGAGAACCAAATGAGTTTGATATACAGAACGCCACCCAGGTAGTGTTTTTCTAAAGACCAACATGGAAAAAAATAAAAAAGTGTTAAATGTAGGAAATTGTCCGGGATTATAGGATGCCGCTAGTACAGGTCTGGGGTGGCTGTGTTCAGCGTTTTTCTATCTACAGTCGTGGCCAAAAGTTGTCAGAATGACGCAAGTATTAATTTTCACAAAGTGTGCTTCTTCACTGTTTTTAGATCTTTTTGTCAGATATTTCTATGGTGTACTGAAGTAGAATTACAAGAATTTCATAAGTTTCAATGGCTG
This sequence comes from Polypterus bichir lapradei, assembly GCA_026402145.1. Taxonomy (NCBI): domain Eukaryota; kingdom Metazoa; phylum Chordata; class Cladistia; order Polypteriformes; family Polypteridae; genus Polypterus; species Polypterus bichir. The sequence goes on from JANRMT010062798.1 coordinate 11,791,745, forward strand.
TTATTGACAATGACATTACATTTATGCAAAGAGTCAATATTTGCAGTGTTGGCCCTTCTTTCTTTTTCAAGACCTCTGCAATTCACCTTGGCATGCTGGCAATCAACTTCTTGAATAATCAATGCTTGGAGTTTGTCAGAATTGGTGGGTTTTTGTTTTTCCACCCGCCTCTTGAGGATCAACCACAAGTTCTCAGTAGGATTAAGGTCTGGGGAGTTTCCTGGCCATGGACCCTAAATTTCGATGTTTTGTTCCCCGAGCCACTTAGTTATCACTTTTGCTTTATGGCCTGGTGCTCCATCATTGCACCAAACTGTTCATGGATGGTTGCCCTCGGAGGATGTTTTGTAATTCTACTTCAGTATACGATAGAAACATCTGACAAAAAGATCTAAAAATACTGAAGAAGCAAACTTTGTGAAAACCAATACTTGGGTCATTCTCAAAAATTCTGGCCACGACTGTACTTTCACTGTAGTTTATTTTCAGGATAAATAGTTATCACTCAGTTTGCAGTGTCCTGATTTGGTCTTGTTAAAATGCTGAATTACAATTGTTGCTTTTATTGCTTCTGATTTTTTTTCTTTTTCATGAATATCACTGTGTAGCTAAAAGCAACTTTGCTATCCTTATAAACTGCCGCATGTAACCTTGCGTTCGATGTTTGCAACTAAAAGGGCTCCACTCACACTGCAGTTCAATTTACATTTTTTCATTCATACATAATAAAGATCTGATTTTTTTTTTTAGAGAAGTATGACTAGCAAAAATGGTCATAGAAACCATACTTTTCAGAAAATATTTGCACCGTTTCTCGTAGCGACTGTTTTCCATCCAAACCATCTACATTGCTCTCCCTAGCCCTGTCTCCTGTCCTTAGGACCACTGTATGTACAGAACAAGAGCGCTGATAAATGCGCTCAGATCTTCATTTCTTGATTCCCTTCCTTGCCATCATAACCTGGCAAATTCACACATGTCCTGGTGTGAAGAAGGGCAGCAACCAGCGTCTTTTAGTTTGCATCTGTCTGGTAAAATTGTTTCATTCATTTTGTGCATGCAGGGCACATTCAGGATGGACTCATCTGGACATTTAAAAAAAATAAAAATAAAAAAAAGATTAAGCAAAAATCAGGATCAAGTACCTTTTGTAAACAGTGTGAACATGGCCTTAAAGGACTTTTTCAGACAAAAGTTTTTTATGTCAACAACAACATTCAAAAAACATTAAATGTGTGAAAATGCTAAATATGGAGATATAAAATTAATCAGATTTCTATTGTAAATGCTTTTTTTCCTCTCTCTAGAGAAATGGCGCCCAGTTATTCTGGGAATGGGGACTATGAAATCTGCGCAGTACCACTGAATGCTACCCAAATAAAGTGACATTCTCAGACCTGCTTGGGCCAATTCAGAAAAGGCAATTATAGATTTAAATAAATTTACTTCAAATAATTTAAGGTAGGGAAAACATTTCACAGTTGCAGTATCTGGGCCATGTCAGCATTGGCTGTTGTGTAATACCTTTAAATACAAAAGCAAGCACCTTGCATTCAATCTGAGCATCAAATCACTGTCCATTTAAAAGAACAAAATAAAAGGTGAAGAGAGACTGAGGCTGTGCCATAGGAATCAGGGTAAATCAAGGCAGTGATGCTACGTGTAAATACATACTGTAAAAAATAAAGAGCAATTAAAAGGCGTGCAGAAAAAGGCCATCAATGACTCATCTGTCACTGTGAGCCTAACTGCTGTAAACACACACACAGCCAGCAGCCTATGTGACTCGTTACATCTCTCGCTCGGCAAGGTACACACCTGGGCACCTTTTAGGATTTAATATTCCATTCATGAAACCTTTAGAGCTGTCATTTATATTTTTTTCAGGATCATTTACCCTGTAAGATGGATTTTTGAAGTCTTTTCAATTTCATAGACAGATAGACAGATAGACAGATAGATATCTTAAGTTAAAAGTTCATTTTTTATTTTCATTATTTCAACCCCATTCTCTGTTCAAATTATGAAGGCCTTAAAAGCACTTCAGTGTTTTTTTTTTTGGTCTGATGCCTCCTGATTTACCAGCACAAAAAATCTGCCACATATAATATTTTGTTCGACTCATCTTGATGTCTGTTTATTCAAGATGTTCTTGGGATCCCCCTGCCCCAATTTCCCCTTTAGACCCAAAAGCCACCAGTTTCAATCCACCATATTTTGTGCAGGAAATGACGAAGAGTAAATCAATAGGGATCTTCAGCAAAAATGAGCACAAGGACTTGTTGTTGTGCATGCCACATCAACCAAACCCTCTAATGAGATACAAAAGGGTCAAAGTTAATCGTTTTCACAAAACTTCAAGGTTGCTGATCATGGAGTGATCATATTTTTGATTTGTGATTCTTTGCCAGTGGTCCTAGCCCTCTAAAAGCCACTGCTAGAAGATTAAAAATAACAAATTTCAAATATCAGCATGTGGAGTATTGTGCTAGATTATTTCAACGTTATTTTTGATCCTTTACTAGGGATCAAGGCCTCTGTGGACCTCTATTAGAGACTGAAAATGACACATTTCTATTACAATCCAGAATCTTTACACTTTAAACATTTAAATTGAAGCAGATATTGTTAATATTGTAAATATTTGACAGAGATAGTCTCCTTTATTATGTACTTCTACCTCATGGAGTAATTCATTACATTTCTTATTAATGCTATACATTAGGGTGGCTAAAGCTAATTTGGACCTTTTCAAAATTGACTAAGGCACTTCTATATGTCACAACTCAGCTCCTCCTCAATGGCTAAAGAATGAAAATCCAGAGCACCTTAACAGTACAACTCTGTGGTACTCACCAGGGCCGGATTGGGAGAGAATATCAAGACATCAAGAAGGTGTCCCACAATTTTAGCATCTTCACTTGCTAACACCGCCTCTGATAAGAAAAAGCATTGTGACATTAAAAACACATATTCTTCAAGCTAAGGCAGCAGTTTCATTAATAATGACCCACTCAATCGAAAATGTAAATCAGGAAGCACCAATGAATGTTATTTCAAAAACATGCACATCTATGGATTTGACACTTTTAAATGAGGTTAACATGCTAAGTACACACATACCAGTCAGTCAGGTCCCGTGTCAGAAGTAGTGTTGATCATTGAAATTCACCAAAGTGTTTTGTCAAGTGAATTTGCTGGGTTCACCGGTAACCATGTTCAACAAATTTTTCCCTGAAAATTACTGTGTGGTTAGTTTAGACCATTCTGCTTTTTTTTTTCTTGCAAAGCCCCATGATGCTTTGCGAGGCCATCCTGATATCACAGAGTTGTGCTGTGTTGGATGGGTATGTCACTACCTGTCCAACTGCGCTGCTCATGAGTGCTGAAAGGGTAATCCACCTCATACTTTATTGCACTATCCGATCTACTTTGCGCATACATGAATAATTTATGGTATATACATGCATTCGTGATGTCACTACCTATTCAAATTTGTACCATGCATGCATTTTAAAAAAATAAACAAATATGCAGTATTTTTATTTGAGGGACATTAGTTGACCATAACAATAATTTTATGAAAATACAGGGAGATTCACTCGAAAGAGGTCCTGAATATTCTGTTTTAACTCCCATTAGGATGACGCAATCTGAACCAAAACAATACGTTTTGGGGGACGAATAGCAGCGATTTCATGTTGGATGCCACAGTTGTTCTGATAGACTTTTCCTTTGAACAGACCCAAAAGGAAGAAGTCTGGTGGTGTCAGATCCGGCGACCGTGGTGGCCAAAGCCCTGTTGCAGAAGAAGGACTCCATTTCTGACAAAAGCATTCACACGAATGAGAGGTGAGAGGGATGTGGGCCGTTAACCAGAAATGGTTGAGAAGAGGGCAGGACTTGAAAAAATCTCTTGGCAGTAATCTCGTCTCGTCTCAAGATTTTCTTTTATAACAGAGAGACTAGCCGTGCCCCGCGGCTCCACCCATGTAGAAGTGAAACAGGACAGTGAGGAGGGCCCTGCTCGGCTCCCCACTCCATAAGTCCCATCTCCTCCTCATCTCGGTCCACAGCCTCTGTCTCGGATTTGCGTAAGTATATTGCTCCTGCAAGCAAACTATGATTCTTAGCGCGATGAGAGAAGTCGCAAGATCAAGCAAATTGTAGAAAAAAACCTGATCTAAATCTGTTAAGTAGTTCTTTCGTGCGCTAGCTAAGCGGAGGTAAGGTACACACCCCAAGGATGGTGTGTGATTGAGGAGGTCCCCGCTCCCCTCTCCTCTTGACCCACTGCATGTCTCTCGGATTCGCGCAAATAAATCGTACAGCAAGCGAACTATGATACATAGAGCAATGAGAGAAGTCACAAAATCAACTGGAATGTTCAAGCAAATTATAGACAAAAAACAGATTTAAAACCGTCAAGTAGTTTCCTCATGAAAAGCGAACAAACACACATATGGACAGACATGTTGGATTTAATATAAATATATATATTACAGTATACATGCACACATACACACTGATCAGACACAACATTAAAACCAATGACAGGTGAACTGAGTAACATTGATGGTCTTGTTCCAGTGGCAACTGCCAAGGGGTGGGATATATAAGACAGCAGTTCAACGGTCAGTTCTTGTAGGTGACGTGTTGGTAGCAGGAAAAATATGCAAGTGCAAGAATCTGAATGAGTTTCACCAGGGACATGTTGCGGTGACTAGATGACCCCAAAACAGCAGGTCTTGTGGTGTGTTGCTGGTATGCTGTGGTTGGTACTAACCAAAAGTGATCTAAGGATGGACAACCAGTGAAGTGGTGATAGGGTCATTGGCGTCCAAGGCTCATTGATACATATAGGGAGTGACGGTAAGCCCGTCTGGTCCGATCCCACAGAAGAGCTATTGTAGTACATATTGTTAAAAAATGTAATGCTGGTCATGAGAGAAATGTGACAAAAACACGCAGTTTGCTGCACAGTCACATAAGTCAGGGTTGCCAGGCTGATTAATGTTCATCGCTAAAAAAACCAATAATGGGCATATGAACCTCAGAATTGGACAATGAAGCAATGGAAGAAAGTGGGCTGGTCTGATGAATCACATTGTCTTTTAGATCATGTGAATATTCAATGCATATGTGTCATTTATCTGGAAAAGAGATAGCAGCCAGATGCAGTGGCCTCTTTTAGCAGGATAATGCGCTCTGCACTCTGTAAAAGATGTTACATGACAAAGAATTCAAGGTGTCAACTAGGCCTCCAAATTCTCCAGATCTCAATCTGATCGAGTATCTGTGGAATGTGCTGGAAAAACACATCTGATCCATGGAGGTCCCACCTTGCAACTTGCAGGACTTACTGTAGTCTTGGTGCCAGATAACACAGGACACCTTAAGAGGTCTTGTGGAGGCCATGCCTTGCTGGATCAGAGGCGATTTGGTGGCACGAGGGGAAGGCACACAATATTAGGCAGGTGGTTTTAATGTCGTGGATGATCAGTGTGTATGCAGATATGTGCATATATATATATATATATGTATATATATATATATAGATTTAAAGCATATGTTTTCTTTACCTCTCGTTTGAAGATCTTGCTCTGATTTGTTGTTCGAATGCTCTGAATGCTGGTTACGAAGGAGCACAGGGGTGGCTATCACACTCTGGTTAATGTGCTTTGCCCCCATGTCTGCTCTCCTTTTCAAACTGACGGCATCGGGATAAAACTAAGCATGCAGACTCCACGAGGAAAGAAGTGAACTGAAAAGAAGTACATGACAAAAATATTTAAAGATTATTTAAAGACTATAAATCTTCACAAAAAGTTTCCGAATACAGAATAACAAAGGGAGAAAAGCCAACAAATGAAATAATGAGATCAATTAAAAGTGAAACAGGCTGGAAAGAAAAACTTGCAGGAAAAAGGAGCCCCCGGGGGAGCCACTGTCTGAAATGTGCTATTGTGAGCTGCTTGGCCACACTTTGTTCATAAAAAGAAAAATATCAAATGTCAATACAAATTATTCTTTATGAAGCACACTTACATTCATAAGCCCAGCATGATATTCGCTATTACACATTTAAAACAAAACCCCAAATTACATTATAAAAAAATTAAAAAAAAAAACTCACACCTTATGCAGTGAAAAAACAAGAGAAAAACTATCAAAATTCAGTTTCTCTAAGAAATGTTTATTAAAAATAAATTAGCTTTTAAAATCAACACCCAGACATACAGAAAAGGTACAGCAAATTTAATTATACATACATTATACACATATATATATATACATACATACTGTATATACATACAAATACATGAATATATGTATGTATACATGAATATATATGTATGTATATTATATATATATATATATATATATATATATATATATATATATATATAT
>JANRMT010062798.1:11800071-11826347 GCA_026402145.1 Polypterus bichir lapradei
TATATATATATATATATATACACATACACATAGACAAGGCAAACTACGAAAGGCGAGAAGAGCCAGCTGCAGTACACTGGGCTCACAGCCGGATTGCGTGAGTTTGCATGTGTGCTCTTGAAGACCGGGGTCACGTAGGGTGTGAGAATGTGACCTCGCAGGTGAACCTGCTTTTCAATATCAAAGCCCCAGAGGACATTGCCTTCTTTCGGCTAAACAAAGATGTTTTTGTATTTTTCTAAACCAGGAAATGCTCCCAGTGGACCTGCCATTAAGGTAGAGTTCTCTCATTTCCAAGTGCCCTCTATGCCAATTGAAGCCAACAACTAACACATCAAGTTTGACAGACAAGCTTTTTACTCTGTTTGAGGTATGGGGTTGTTCAGGATGCCCGGATTCCTTTTCTCCCACAGAGAATTTACCAAGGGAATTCCAGAGCACTTATCATCTGCAATCCATTACACTGTGGACACATATTTACAAAGTGGTTGCCTTTTTTGTCTTTTACACAAACTGACTGAAGAGATAAAATGAAAAGACAAAGAGACTTGCATATAAGGTATCCTTGTAACACAAATTCAATTTTTTAGTCTCTTTGTTTCGAAGCAGCACTTTAGTGATGACACCTGAAATAAAAACAATCTGATGTATTTCTACTAATGGGGGTAAGTCAGCATTGCCTGCAATGGGGGCACCAACCCAATTTTTAAATGAAAAACAGCCTACAGTGCTCCTCTGTACTGTACAATCGGGGTATAAACTGGTGGAGATGGGCTCAACGGTGTGGACTTGCACGCTGGACAAACACAAGTAGGGGAACTCGGCACTGCCCAGTGCAGGGGCACCAACAGAAACTTGGAATAAAACACAGTCTGCAGTCTTACCCTGTACGAGAGCCGCCACTATACCAGAGCTTTTTAATTCAATACCAATATCATTGAAATTTCATGATACTCAATAACACAGGGATCTGTGGTATCAGGGGTGAACTTCTCAAGGCTGGTGGTAAAGCTGCCCTCCTGGCATTACAAGCAATCTTTGCTTCCATTTGGGAGACAGGTCTTATTCCAACTGACTGGAAAAACAGACTTGTTTTCTCTGGAAAGGGAAGGGTGATCGCCTGGATTGCAGCAACGTCAGGGTGTTAACACTGCTCTCAGTGCCCGTTAAGGTCTTTGTTAGGGTCGTCCTCAATAGGACTTGTGATCACTTGCTCACCTACCAGAGATAGGAGCAGTCTGGTTTTGCATCTAAGAAGTCTACCATCGACCACATCCTGGCACTGAGGGTTCTCATGGAGTGCAAACGCAAATATCTGCAGAATTTCTATGCAGCCTTTGTCAATTTTCATAAAGCGTTCAACTCAGTTGATCGAGCTGCCTTGTGGAACATCCGACTTTGTAGGCTCCCCTCAAGGTTGCTGGATTTCATGGCTGGCCTGTACACTGGTACTGCGAGTACTCTGCAGAGTGAAGTCTCTGTGTGTTTTTCCCAATTGATTCTGGGGTTTGTCAGGGGTGTGTTCTACTCCTGCTCTGTTCGATGCTTACATGGACTGGGTGTTTGTCAAGATCACGGGCTCCAGCGACTGTGGGACATAGATCTGTTGGTGAAGAAAGATTGTGTGATCTTGACTTTACCGATGATGCTGTGATCTTCGTGGAGTCAATGGAGGCTCTGATCGGGGCTCTCGAGAGACTGAGTAAGGAGTCTGAGTGTCCTGATAAAAACCAAGATCCAGGCCTTTAAAGGACTTAAAGTTGATATAAAGCAGGTCATTGATATCGGTCTATCAGACCATTTTCTTCTACTTTTTAATATAGAAATAAAGATAGAAAACACTCATGAGAAGCATGTTGTTAAAAAACGCTTCTTTGACTCATCAGCAGCTTTAAAACTTACAAACATTCTAAGCAATCAGTCCGTTTATAGTGCCAACTATAATAGCGAGGATAATGTAAATAGTAAGTTGGAAAACTTTAATTCTAAAATAAGAGCTGCTGTTGACATAGTTGCACCTGAAAAGACAGTTAAAAAATCTTCTAGCATTGTTATTCCATGGAAGACCCAAAGAGTGTCTGATTTAAAAAGAACATGTCGTAGAGCTGAGCGTAAATGGAGAAAAACTAAACAAATTATCCATTATGAGATATTGAAGGTTAAAATAACAGAATACAATAACACAGTCCATCTTGAGAGGCGCTGCTATTTCTCTAAGATTATAAATAACAATGCTAGTAATCCCAGAGTCTTATTTTCTACAATTGATCGTCTGTTAAACCCAGGTAACGCAAAGGAATGCCCCCAGAATACTTCCAATGAAACCTGTGAGAACATTGCTGTATTTTTCGATCAAATATTAGAAATAACATAGTACATCTCCCCAACACTGCAGATCCTCCTAAGCCCCAGTACTTTGTTATAAACAAATTAAATTCTTTCACCAGGATAGATTTACCTGATTTACATAGAATAATCTCTCAACTGAAACCCTCCACCTGCGTCCTTGACCCAATACCAACAAGGTTTTTCAAGGAAGTATCAGGCGTGGTAATTGATAATATTCTTGAAATAGTAAATTTGTCATTAGATATGGGGGTCTTCCCAGACTGTCTTAAGACTGCTGTAGTTAAACCCCTGATCAAGAAAAATAATCTTGACCCCTCTGCTTTTGAAAATTTTAGACCCATCTCTAACCTGCCCTTCTTAAGTAAAATTCTAAAGAAGGCAGTCATTATGCAGTTAAATGACCACCTCAATAAACCTGCCATTCTTGATAAATTTCAGTCAGGTTTTAGAACAAATCACAGCACAGAAACTGCACTCGTTAAAGTAGTAAATGACTTGCGGGTAAATGCAGACAGAGGCCATTTATCTGTTCTCATCCTCCTCGATCTGAGTGCCACATTTGACACCATTGATCACAATATTCTTAGAAATCGCCTTAGCCAATGGGTGGGCCTCTCTGGCAGTGTCTTAAATTGGTTTGAATCCTACCTGGCAGGGAGAAAATGCTTTGTTAGTTGTGGTAATCACATCTCAAAGACACTTGATATCCGATATGGTGTTCCACAAGGCTCTATCCTGGATCCGCTGCTCTTCTCAATCTACATGCTTCCGTTAGGTCAGATTATCTCAGGTTACAACATGAGCTACCACAGCTATGCTGATGACACACAGCTGTACTTATCAATAGCACCTGATGACTCCAACTCTCTCGATTCACTAACACAATGTCTTACTGGTATTTCTGAATGGATGAATTGTAATTTTCTCAAACTAAATAAAGAGAAAACTGAAATTTTAGTAATTGGCAAAAATGGATTCAATTAGGTTATCAGAAATAAACTTGATGCATTAGGATTAAAAGTTAACATGGAAGTAAGAAATTTAGGGGTAACTGTTGACTGTAACCTGAATTTTAAATCGCATATTCATCAGACCACTAGGACAGCATTTTTTCACTTAAGAAACATAGCAAAAGTTAGACCTCTTATATCATTGAAAGATGCTGAGAAATTAATTCACGCTTTTGTTTTCAGTAGACTAGATTACTGTAACGCACTCCTCTCAGGACTATCCAAAAAAGACATAAATCGCTTGCAACGAGTGCAGAATGCAGCTGCTAGAATCCTAACTAGGAAAAGAAAATCCGAGCACATTTCTCCAGTTTTGATGTCACTACACTGGTTGCCTGTGTCATTCAGGATTGACTTTAAAATATTGCTTATGGTTTATAAAGCCTTAAATAATCTCGCTCCATCTTATATATCGGAATGTCTGACACGTTATATTCCAAATCGTAACCTCAGATCCTCAAATGAGTGTCTCCTTATAATTCCAAAAGCTAAACTTAAAAGAAGTGGTGAGGCGGCCTTCTGCTGTTATGCACCTAAAATCTGGAATAGCCTGCCAATAGGAATTCGCCAGGCTAATACAGTAGAGCACTTTAAAACACTGCTGAAAACACATTACTTTAACTTAATACTGATACTCTGTATGTTCAATTCATTATAATAACTATTCATAGTGGCTCCAAAATCCATACTGACCCCTACTCTCTTTTCTGTTTCTTTTTCCGGTTTCTTTGTGGTGGCGGCCTGCGCCACCACCACCTACTCAAAGCATCATGATGCTCCAACATTGATGGACCGAAAGCCAGAAGTCTACGTGACCATCATCATCAATTCCTTCCATGAAAACCCTAAATACAAAGGGTAGGCTATTTATGTTAGGTAGATTGCCCAGAGGGGACTGGGCGGTCTCTTGGTCTGGAATCCCTACAGATTTTATTTTTTTTCTCCAGCCTCTGGAGTTTTTTTTTTTTGTTTTTTCTGTCCACCCTGGCCATCGGACCTTACTTATTCGATGTTAATTAATGTTGACTTGTGTTTATTTTTTATTGTGTCTTCTATTTTTCTATTCTTCATTTTGTAAAGCACTTTGAGCTACATTTTTTTGTATGAAAACGTGCTATATAAATAAATGTTGTTGTTGTTAATGAACCCCTGAGCACAGCCATCAGCAGTGTGTCTGTCTGCGGAGAGAGTGTCGACCTCGTCGAGAGGTTTACTTACCTTGGCAGTGACATTCATGACTCTGGTGACTCTTCCTATGAAGTCAGTAGACGGATTGGGAGAGCATGAGGTCGCCGGAAAGGGGTGTGTGGTGCTCCTGATATCTCTGTAAAAGGACGAAGGTCCAAGTTTTTAGAGTCCTGGTGCTTCATGTTTGTGAGACATGGACGCTATCCAGTGACATGAGACGAAGAGAGGACTCCTCCTGTGTCTCTTCTGAGAATCCTTGGGTCCCGCTGGTTTGACTTTGTGTTGCTCACGGAGTCCCAGATGAGGCACATTACCTGCACTGTTAGGGAGCGTCAGTTACGGCACTACGGCTATGTGGTTCGATTATCTGAGGGTGATCCGGCTCACAGGACCCTCATTGTTCAGGACCTGAGTGGCTGCCCACGTAACTACGACAGGTAGATGGTCATTTCCAGAGGAGAGACAGGACCATGTGCCTGTCTGGGGGGGGGTTACCAACTGGGATCCCATGCTGTACCAGTGCATGTTCAGCAACCTGACATGACCTGACCCAATACTACAGCAAAAAAAGAAAGTCTTAAACAAAATTAAAAATGAACTGGAATGACGTTACCTGCTATCAATTAATCACAACAATTCAAAAATATGACATACTAGCCAACCTGCGGCGTAGCATACGCCGCATAATTATCAACGTGAACAGTCAACGTGGCTCACGGCTGCATGTGGACTGTAGCATAGACCAAAGCGAGTGAGGATGTGTTTGGTGACGTGGTGGGAGCGGGCACATGAGCAAGCAGTGCACATGCCTCGAGAACGAGGGTGGACGTGGGAGGAGGGTGAGAGTGGGTGGTCGGAACTCTGTCGTGCGTATCCCATGGTCGGGCGACTTGGTCGATTATATATACAGTGGAACCTCGTTTTATGACCATAATTCGTTCCAAAACCCTGGTTGTAAACCGATTTGGTCGTGAACCGAAGTAATTTCCCTCATAGGATTGTACGTAAATACAATTAATCCATTCCAGACCATACAAACTGTATGTAAATATATATTTTTTTAAGTTTTTAAGCACAAATATAGTTAATTACACCACAGAATGCACAGCGTAATAGTAAACTAAATGTAAAAACACTGAATAACACTGAAAAAACCTTGAACAACAGAGAAAAGTAACACTGCTAGAGATTGTGCTATAGCGCTACGAACGGCTCGCTAAAAATACTTTTTTTAATGAGTTTTAAGCACAGGGAACAAAATGAAAATTTGAAAAATACGTAATTTAATAAACAACCAAGAAAAGTAACATTGCAACAATGCACGCGCGCACCTGTGTGTGTGTGTGTCTCTCTCTCTCTCTCTCGCATGAGCACCTGTGTGTGTGTCTCTCTCTCTCTCTCGCGCACACGCGTGCCTGTGTGTGTGTGTGTGTGTCTCTTTTGCGTGCCCGAGCCTGTGTGTGTGTGTCTCTCTCGCCCGAGCGTGTGTGTGTCTCTCTCGTGTGTGTGTCTCTCGTGTGTGTGTCTCTTGCGCGCACCCGTGCCTGTGTGTGTCTCTCTCTCATGTGGACTGTAGCACAGTCGAAAGTGACTGAGGCTGTGTTTGGTGTGTGTGAGAGCGACGGTGGACGCAAGAGGAGGGTTAGAGTTGGCAGGCGGGGCTGTCCAGCATATCCCATGGTCTTAGAGTTGGCAGGCGTGGCTCTTTGTCTTGCTTGTGCTCAGTGTCTTGCGTGCCCTTAGTGAATTATATATATAGATGCACTTTTACAATGTTTGCCACATTTTACTTAAGAACATTAGCTTTCCTTTCAAAAAACACAAATTTAGTGTTTGCATATTCATATTCAGCAACTAGTAATGCTGTTTAGCCATCTTAGGGATTGTGCGTCTCTGTTAACAAAAGCCATGTCATATTAATAGGGAGACATGCTTTGAACTTCAAAGCAGTGAAAAATTAAATCATTTTTTTTCAATAGTACAAAATGGACCAGGTTATTTCATTGCTGGAATAAATAAGGCAAGAAGCAAGTTCGTTTAACTTTAGCCTCTGTTTTTAAATGCTACAATTGTTGTTCACATTGCCAGCGTACTCCCATATCCCTATGTGCCTAACCGATGATCAAACCCGACCATCAAAAATCTTACACCATGAAAAGGATACACACAAGTGTGATGTCCTCTCAATGTGATCAGAGAGGCACAGTAACTTTGGCATACTTTCTGCAGTACATGTTAACCAAACATTCCAAAATGAACATTGCTAACAAATATTTACACAAGGGATTTGAGATAAAGTGAACTGAGATTACATTGAAATGCGGCTACTGGAGAGTAAATGTGCAGCATCATACAGTGCAGTGAACCTCGCCTGATATTTCTACTGGCATGAAAGTGAAACTTATCACTGTATGCAGAGCTTGTCTTCTTTTGAACACCAGACTACTCGAAACAGGTCCTATTAGTACCATGCAGCTTTTTGATAAAAGCAGTTTGGTGAATTAAGTAAATAACAATGCAGAATGCACCCCCCTACCCAACGAGATAAAAATATATTTCAGTTAAATAAAAAAGTCCATGACAGGACATATATTTGTTGATATGTTCAGTTCATTTGAAAGTTTGCAGTGAGAAATACAACCAAACTAGCCAGAAATTAAAGCAAAGTAACAAATCATCCCCAATTCTGAATAAAGCAAATGGACTAAGAGTATGAAAACGCCTTGACATAACATCAATGAACGGTTATTCAGAGAGACATATTAAGAGGTTAATAGTGAATGGAGCTGTCAGTCATTCCATCCTTATTTTGTATGAAGACTTTCAGAGTGGCCATTAGAGCAAAGCAATTAATGTTACAGCATGCCGTGAATCAGATGATGTGCTAAGGATACATAATAAGAAGTTCAGAATATAAAAGACAACAGGTTAATATATTAAAAAAACAAGCATAAGGCAAAAGCATTGTACACAGTTATAAGGAACTGAGAAGTCTCAAGGACAGACATTCAAAAGATAAAGAGAAGAAAAATACAAACTAGGAAGCGCCCACTTCCTCTGGTTCTTAGCTTATGCCCGTCTCACGGCACAGACTCCCAGCCATTTACTTCACGTCATATGGGCTTTGTGATGATTTTCGAAATAAACAACTCATGTTTGTCACAGGCTTCCTCACATGCCTGGTGTCCATGGCTTAAAAACAGCGATAACAAATCATTTGTGTAAACACCAAATAGAGCAAAATAATTTAAAGGAAATCATAATTATTAGGCGGTACTACAATATACTAGTCAATCAACTGGGGCAAATTCAATGTTATTTCAAAATATCCTAACTACTTACACAGTGGGAAATGCAGTCAAACAAGCGTCACCACTGTTAATTTCTTCTCAGCTTTGGGCAACTTTAACAAGCAATAATTAACAAGCTTTACAAATGAACAGCATTTAATTTAAACTTTGCATTTTTTACAATTAAATATTTCATAAAACAGGTTTTTTAAAATATTAAACATAGCAAGTAAATTTTTCATGTGAATACAACTTTTTTTTTTTTTTTTTACAAACTTTGTATTGAAATAAAAGCAGTGCACTAAAAGATGAATCTTGTCAAATAATTGCGATAGACATAATCCAATACTAGGATGCTCAAACATGTTGTTCACAAATTATTTACCGTATGTACTTGCGTTTAAGTTTTCCCGTGGATAAGTCGGGGCTTGACTTTACTGTATAATTTCCAGTATTTTATAATGTTGGTCGTATAAATCGAATGTGGAAAACTCACGCTATTGGTCCAAGAGATTCTGATATGCTAATACCCACCTGAGAGTAACCACGGAGCACACAGCCTTTTTTTTCTATATATTGTACCTATGTGACCACACGTTAATACCCAAACTATTCCGAAGTGACTTTTGCAATGTTTTGTGTTTTTTTTGTATCTCGCACCCTCATACACCTTTATCATAAGAGCATCCCTTATGTATGAAAATAGGAAGCTGGTTTTAAACGTCTTCGAAGTGGCGAAAAAAATTGGTTGCTGCATCAAAATTTGATGTGTCTGAGAAACTGATGTGAGATTGGAGGAGGCAAGAAGATATATATATATATATATATAAAAAAAAAAGTGTCACATTTTTGAACAGGCACACAAGTCGAGGTCTGATTTTATGATTGATTTTCGGGTTTCAAGATCCGACTTGTACGCGAGTACATACGGTACTTATAATATCTATAAATAAATAAACAAAAGCCTCTCAGAGGTCTACAACAGACATATTACCAAAAGTTCTTCACCCCATTGCTAGTGTTGCATGTTAAGTCACAAAGATAAACTGCACACGAAGACAGATGTTGAGACATTGGCCTACAGTGCCTATATAAGGTCTTCACCCCCTGGGATGTTTTACCCATTTTCTATTCAACATTAAATCACAGTAGGTTTAACAAAGCTTTTTTTTTTTTTTAACAGCGATCAAATGAAAAATACAATTAAATGTCAAAGTGAAAACAATTCTGTGTAAAATGGTCTAAATGAATTCCAAAAATAAAACACAATATAAATGATCTTGTGAGTATTCACTCCCTTCAATGTGACACACCTAAATTATCACTGGGCAGTCAATTTGTTTTAGAAGTCTCATCATCAGTTCAATGAAGGTCACATGTCTGGGGTTTCTATTGATTTTATGTGGAAGGGCCAGCTTGTGCAGAGTCAGTATGGTGCCCTAACCAACAAGGTGAAGACAAAAAGAAGACAACAAGCAACTCCATGAAAAGCACAAGTCAAGGGATGGAGACAAGAAAATATCCAATTATACAATTAAATCAATCATGAAGAAACAGAAAGAGTGTGGGACAGCCGTAAGTTTGACTATAGCAGGTGTAACCACCAGGGGGCACCACTAAGCCCCAAACCCAAGGCATTTAAATGCCAACACACTTTTGGGATAAATAAAAGATATTTATTTAACCACAGCACCTCTACAATAATCATCATTCCAAAGACTAGCCACAATACACAAGAGAAAATAAATACTTCCTCCAGTTGAGTGTCAATGAGTCAGTCATGAGGCAGTGGTCTCTGTTTTAAACTGGAACCAGGAAGGTGTCTGGTGCAATGCCATGTCTCCCGGGAAGCACTTCCATGCCATAAAGTAAGTAGGGAGGTCCTCCTCCGACAGCGCCCTCTATCAGCACCAAGGGACCCTGACAGGGCTGCACTTCTGGACACCAACTGCCAAGCATCCCAGCGGGTGTCGCAACTGGGCTGCCAAACCAGGATGGAACAGGGGATGGAACTGCTCCCAAGTTCTGGCTTCTTCTGGCCCATCCATAATTTTATACTGGCTGGATACAAAGTTATCTTTCTGTCCAGCCAGCCTACCCATCTGTCATTCTGCTCTGGCGTCCCATCTGGGTAATAAACCATGCTCCTTCCCAGCTGGGATGCACATTCTCATCCTACACAGGTCATCGACAGAAAACTGTGTAACTGTGCAAGAAGAAGGTGGGTAGTGATGGAGGCCACCAAGAAACCTATGTGAACTATAGTGGCTGAGACTGGAGAGACAGTGCAGACAATGACTGTGTAAGGCTGCTTTAAGAGTCGCACCTTTAGTGATAAAGAGTCATAAAGAGAAAGTCCCTGTTGAAAATGTCCATGATATCCTGTCTGGAGTTTGCTCAAAGGCCGGAAGAAGGTTCAATTTTCTGATTTGACCAAAGTTGAGCTTTCAGTCAATTAGATGAAATAGCACGTGGGAAAAAGCACACTGTGGTGGCAGCATCATGCTGTGGGGAGGCTTCCCTGCAACAGGCCCTGGAAGGCTTGTAATGGTAAAGGGCTAAATGAATGAAATCCTGGAGGAAAACATCACATGGTTTACAAGAAACCTGCACCTTGGGAGATTTGTTTTCAAGTAAGACAATGACCCCAAGCATAAAGCCAAAGCTGCACAAGGATGGCTTAAAAACAAGAATTATGATGACCTGGAGAGGTCAAGCCCGAGTCCAGATTGCAATCCATTTGGGACTCGGTGGCTGGACCTCTTACAACCTGACAGAGCTGGGGCCAAAATGGCAGTGTGGAGATATGCAAAGGCTGTCACAAATGCCATCTGACTTGAATACTTATGGGATCATTTATTTTGAGTTTTAATTTGTTTAGACCAATTTGCTGAGGTCTTTGTTTTCACCAGCATTAAAGAGACTTTTTCCTACTGATCAGCGTCAACAAAACAAAACAAATTAAATCTACCATGATTCAATAAAATGTAAAAACTTACAAGGGTTGAATACTTCTTATAGGTACTGTAGATAAAATGATTCAGTTATACAGGAGAACAAATTTACTTAAATACCAGACACTGTAAAATCAATTAAACTAAAAGTGACAGTAAGAATGCTTGTACATGCATTTGATGTACAATATTCCTGACAGAGTTCACAGGTGAAGTCATTGAATTAACCTCAGGAGACAACATTTTTATTCAAAACACTGGGCTTGTAATTGGAATGTTTCCTTCCTTCCTTCCTTCTTGTGTTCCACATAACTCACTTAATTGTTACAGTCTAACTTCTTGACTCGGGCTGAATTCTAGTTGTTCACAATATTGACGTGCCTGTGTTATTGCACATTCACTTATCACAAGCTCCTTGCAGCATTTCTTCCAGTTTTCGATCCTAAAAATGAAATCACAAATGCAAGATGCATTAAACAACATAGCAAAATACTGTAATACTCATTTTTGAAACATTCACTGCACAAAAGTAAGTAACGAACAATGTATTTACAAACTCCTGCTCCTTAGTGAATTGTGGGGTATGTCTATTTAACACACCGTATTAAAACATGGACTACTGCACCAGAATCAAAAGAGCATCAGTACAATGTGTTACCTGCCGCAGACACTTTAGACAACACTATTCTGATTACCTGGATGAGGCAAACACCACTCCGGCCATATAGAAACAGTCACCAGAGTGCTTCCATCTTCTAAATACAGTGCATCCGGAAAGTATTCACAGCGCATCACTTTTTCCACATTTTGTTATGTTACAGCCTTATTCCAAAATGGATTAAATTCATTTTTTTCCTCAGAATTCTACACACAACACCCCATAATGACAACGTGAAAAAAGTTTACTTGAGGTTTTTGCAAATTTATTAAAAATAAAAAAAACTGAGAAATCACATGTACATAAGTATTCACAGCCTTTGCTCAATACTTTGTCGATGCACCTTTGGCAGCAATTACAGCCTCAAGTCTTTTTGAATATGATGCCACAAGCTTGGCACACCTATCCTTGACCAGTTTCGCCCATTCCTCTTTGCAGCACCTCTCAAGCTACATCAGGTTGGATGGGAAGCATTGGTGCACAGCCATTTTAAGATCTCTCCAGAGATGTTCAATCGGATTCAAGTCTGGGCTCTGGCTGGGCCACTCAGGGACATTCATAGAGTTGTCCTGAAGCCACTCCTTTGATATCTTGGCTGTGTGCTTAGGGTCGTTGTCCTGCTGAAAGATGAACCGTCGCCCCAGTCTGAGGTCAAGAGCGCTCAGGAGCAGATTTTTATCCAGGATGTCTCTGGTTGCTGCAGTCATCTTTCCCTTTATCCTGACTAGTCTCCCAGTTCCTTGCCGCTGAAAAACATCCCCACAGCATGATGCGACCGCCACCATGCTTCACTGTAGGGATGGTATTGGCCTGGTGATGAGTGGTGCCTGGTTTCCTCCAAACGTGACGCCTGGCATTCACACCAAAGAGTTCAATCTTTGTCTCATCAGACCAGAGAATTTTGTTTCTCATGGTCTGAGATTCCTTCAGGTGCCTTTTGGCAAACTCTAGACAGACTGCCATGTGCCTTTTACTAAGGAGTGGCTTGCGTCTGGCCACTGTACCATACAGGCCTGATTTGGTGGATTGCTGCAGAGATGGATGTCGTACTGGAAGGTTCTCCTCTCTCCACAGAGGACCTCTGGAGCTCTGACAGAGTGACCATCAGGTTCTTGGTCACCTCCCTGACTAAGGCCCTTCTCCCCCGATCGCTCAGTTTAGATGGCCAGCCAGCTCTTGGAAGAGTCCTGGTGGTTTCGAACTTCTTCCACTTACAGATGATGGAGGCCACTGTGCTCATTGGGACCTCCAAAGCAGCAGAACTTTTTCTGTAACCTTCCCCAGATTTGTGCCTCGAAACAATCCTGTCTCGGAGTTCAACAGACAATTCCTTTGACTTCATGCTTGGTTTGTGCTCTGACATGAACTGTCAACTGTGGGACCTTATATAGACAGGTGTGTGCCTTTCCAAATCATGTCCAATCAACTGAATTTACCACAAGTGGACTCCAATTAAGCTGCAGAAACATCTCAAGGATGATCAGGGGAAACAGGATGCACCTGAGCTCAATTTTGAGCTTCATGGCAAAGGCTATGAATACTTATGTACAGTACATGTGCTTTCTCAATTTTTTTATTTTTAATAAATTTGCAAAAATCTTAAGTAAACTTTTTTCACGTTGTCATTATGGGGTGTTGTGTGTAGAATTCTGAGGAAAAAATGAATTTAATACATTTTGGAATAAGGCTGTAACATAACAAAATGTGGAAAAAGTGATGCGCTGTGAATACTTTTCGGATGCACTATAGGTCTCCTTATGAAATATAGTCTGCGTAAGGGGGCATTTCTGAATTTGTAAGACTACATTAAAGCATTCTGATTTGTGCTATCACTGGGTGGTGTGACAATGTAACATCTGCGCTAAATCCAACAGAAACCACAGCACTGAACTTGACTTTAATTGTAAAGGTCTATGCCACTATAAAAACACAAGAATCATTTTTATTTTATTATTATAATTACTGTTTATACAAAGCATACTCACCAGTAGATTTGGAAAACAATACTACAAAAAGAGAACTCAGATTAGATTTAACATAATTTAACACCAACCTATCAATAACTTATTTCTGCACTTCATACTTTGAGCACTGTCTCACGGTTTTATCTTACTTTGGTCTTCTTTACTGAATGTTACATATTATACTGTGTACAGCACTACTTAAAGTTCACATTTATGAATACTGAGGTGAGGACGTGCAAATAAACATCACCATGTACTTGTAATTCAAATGATATTCAAATGAAGAAGATATCTATCTATAACAGAATGAACAGAGTTGTGCAAAAAGGCCTAGAGCACGTTCTCTCCGTCAATTGCTGTAGATGTCTGTACTGTTTTATTTTACAAGCTTCAGCAAATCAAATTCCATGCAGCTAGCACGGTCATGAAAGTAGCTCTCTGTTGGAAAATTCACAAAGAGTAGTACTTTAACTAAAACAAGCTCCATCATATACCAAAACACTGCATTTTCTTCTGTCATTTAAATAGTTTAAGTAAATAACAACCCAAAAAAAGCAAAAGTTAAGGAAAGCAGCCATACTGTCTATGTGAAAATCCGAAATAAACATTTAACACTAGAATCCCTGAAGCCCACGAAAAAACTCGTAATCCTGGGCCACCTTAAATTCCTTCACACCTCTCCATTAGCGTCTTTTGGTTTGTAAAAGGAGCTACTAAAAACTACGACATCTACAGTTTCTACCACTCCCATCTGACTAATAGCTTTTTCTAACCTAATCATATCAAACCCACTGTGCTTCTCCTAATATTTTGCTAATTAACTATTTAGGCTTAGCACTATCTGCACTAATAGACTGTATTTTGAATGTTCAACAGTCTGTCCAAGAGGTTTTGGTATTATTTTTGTTGTTTGGTTTCTTTTTTTTTTTTTTGGATGTTGCCTTAGATAAATGTGTGATTAAAATCTGTTTAATGTAGCACAGTACTTATCTGGGCAGTATGGGGCGCAAGGTAAGAATCATCTCTGTACAGGGTGCCAGTCAACCACAGCAGTCACCCAGTTCTGCATGTCTTGGGAATGTGGGAGGAAAAAAACACACAAAATGAAATGGATTGATTGGATGGACTGGATGGATGGATGGATGGATGGATAGATAGATGTGTACACCTGATAAGTCCCAAAAGGGTCAAACACATGTCAAGTACAATCTGTGTTATTTTGCAGTTACTGCGTCACATATCTATGATCTGCTTCTCGCAATTGAGAGGACGTGGCAGATGTTTGCCAACTGGCCGACCAACCACAAGAGTGACTTGATAGGTAACCATCCAAATAATCACATTACGATTCAGACCAACAAATGTAATACTCCAATCTTCACCTTGTCAAGCAATCAAACCAACACAGTGGCACAACGTCTGAGGCTTTGCCTAAGGCACTTATGTCTGAGGTTTGATCCTCGTAAGGGGAAGCAAAGGTGCATACAGCTGAGGAGCCACAATTAGGGCGAAACACGTGGCATGTATTTTTTGTATTATTTGGCAGTTACTGATATCACATAGACAGATAGTGTGTTTTTCTGTTTCCCAATATTGCATTTTTTTAATCTAAACAAATAGTACATGTGTTTATGCATCCATCCATCCATCCATCCATCGTCTTCCACTTATCCGAGATCGGGTCGCGGAGACAGCAGCTTGAGCAGAGATACTCAGTCTTCCCTCTCCCTACATGTGTTTAATAACGCAGAAATGTAAAGTACTTTAGTAAATTGTTATCTAAACAAATACTTCCCTGCAAAAAGCAGCCCATAAATACAAAAACACTAACAAGTAAAGGATTGCAGTTTGTAACTGCTTATAAAAAAGAAGCACAACAAACATACAACCAGACATTTTACAAACCTAAGGCACATGGACAGGGATGATGATGATGATGATCATCATCATCTACCAGTACAGGGCCAATCCAATATGGCACCCACTGAGTACCAATATTTAGCAAAGGTTACATAAGGCTGTCATGCTGTTGTCCTAAACTTGCATTTCAAGCTAGTCAGTCTACATTCACCCAACAATTATTCAACAAGCATGGTCCCAGTCATGGTTTGACAACCAGAGGCTGTTCTGGCACCTTCAGCTGCAAGGCAGCTAGCTACCAACCCTGGATGAAGACACCAGTACTTCATAAAGCCGTATAACACACCCGCACACATTCACTCATTCCACACTTCTTTGAGATGCATCAGGAGAACCAGAGCTTCTGGAGTAAAAATTTGACTTTGAGCATTCACACAAACTCCAAAAGAGGGTGGGAGATTTCAAGCCCAGAAACTGGGAGGCAGCAATTCACACTGCCACTAAAAATTGCAAGGTGGCACATAAAGAATACTGCACTTACAAAGGAAATGTAGAAAAGGAGTTTTTCTAAAAGACAATTCCTTGAAACAGTGAAGCAGTAGAGTAGAGACTGCTTCTAAGACCAAGACCAGAGTGCAGAATATTTATTATAAAGTAGTCCCCTTTACTTCTTGTACAAGAGTAAAGCCCAATTAAACGTTGGTGAAATTTTCTCTGATTTGCAGTCCCTTTACAACATTCTTGCTGTACTGTATTTAAGACTTCAGCATGAGCTTTCTAAATAACCTACAAAAGAACCTGAGCCAATGTTTAATGTGAAACAGTGATTTCAGCAATCTTGTGGTCAGCTATTAAAGGACATGAACTGCTAAGTTTGTGATATTTCCATAGACATCGGAACATCTTTCTCACCCTAGAGAAAAGGACTTCAGCTTAATGTGAAAAAACAATAAGCACATTCATGTTTTCATTTGAAACCAACCCAAATGTTCTGTGTCCAAAGGCTAATGGGTCATCTTGGGGTTTACTAATGGTTTTTTTTTTCTTTTTATGCATTTTATCATTCCTTTACAGCTGTGACTGATAATAACAAAGGCTCCCAGCCATTCAGCACTACTGAAAGCTCAGAACTAAATAGGTATTCTCACCTTCTATAAATTGTCCATGTCTTAACATTAAATTCTGTACTCAAATTCACAAAGATGAGCCATTTTGCTCTGTTTAATGTAAGGGAGACAATTAACAAACACTTCTGCATGATACACTGAGTGGGCTAAAGCTAGCTCACCACTTTCTAAGCTACAAGAAGATGATAGTTATTTTAATTTAGACATTGTGTCGTACTGAATGTGGGTTAACATATAAAATATTAATAACTAACAGGAAGCAAAGGGATTTTCTAGTCATTTTTCTTTCCAATTTATGTACTAGGAATCAAAATAAAAAGATCCAAAATAAACTTTTTGTGTTTTATTGGTATACAATGTGTCAAGTGTGTTAAAAGTGAAAAAAAAAAATCTACTGTACTAATTTGAACTTTGACAATAGAAAAGTGATACTGGCTAATATACAGTTACCCCATTACTAAGGCTGGAAGCACGCGCTGATTACAGGGCGCTGCCGCACCCACCACACGATGGACCATGTGGATTGAGATCCAAGTGCAGCCATGCAATGCAGCACCATACTAAAGAGTGTGAGGTTTTTTACAATCAATGGCTGGTATGCCAATCCTGCCACCAACCCCCAGGTATTCCTGGTAAGTTGGAGGACCTGCTTGCAGGGCTGGATGCAGATTAATGTCTTACCCAGGACAGAGCAATTGCTCAAGGGCCTAATGGAGTAGAGTCACTTCAGGCGTTTCACAAGACTCAAAGACTGCCGGTGCAAATCCCTAGCCTCAGAGTCACCACTCCGCCCCATAACTAAACTACATTTAAATAACTGTGCATGATTAAACACAATGCCACTGTCCCCAGAAGGATGTAGTTCTAGTTGATGTTCTTCTGTGCAGTCTTCAGTTTTCCTCCAATATCCCCAATGAATATGTAGGATAGTTGGAAGGCCGATTCCAAGTCATCCTGTGTGGGTGTGTCTCAGACTAGAGACCCTGTGAAGGACTGGCACCAGGGGCAGTAGTAGCACTAGGTGTGGTAGTTAGTAGTAGCAATTTTGTCACAAGTTACAGTTGTGCTTGAAAGTTTGTGAAACCTTTAGAATTTTCTATATTTCTGCATAAGTATGACCTAAAACATCATCAGATTTTCACTCAAGTCCTAAAAGTAGATAAAGAAAAACCAGTTAAACAAATGAGACAAAAATATTATACTTGGTCATTTATTTATTGAGGAAAATGATCAAATATTACATATTTGTGAGTGGCAAAAGTATGTGAACCTCTAGGATTAGCAGTTAGTTTGAAGGTGAAATCAGAGTCAGGTGTTTACAATCAATGGGATGACAATCAGGTGTGAGTGGGCACCCTGTGTTATTTAAAGAACAGGGATCTATCAAAGTCTGCTCTTCACAACACATGTTTGTAGAAGTGTATCATGGCACGAACAAAGGAGATTTCTGAGGACCTCAGAAAAAGAGTTGTTGATGCTCATCAGGTTGGAAAAGGTTACAAAACCATCTCTAAAGAGTTTGGACTCCACCAATCCACAGTCAGACAGATTGTGTACAAATGGAGGAAATTCAAGACCATTGTTAGTCTCCCCAGGAGTGGTCGACCAACAAAGATCACTCAAAGATCAAGGCGTGTAATAGTTGGCGAGGTCACAAAGGACCCCAGGGTAAATTCTAAGCAACTGAAGGCCTCTCTCACATTGGCTAATGTTCATGTTCATGAGTCCACCATCAGGAGAACCTTAAACAACAATGGTGTGCATGGCAGGGTTGCAAGGAGAAAGCCACTGGTCTCCAAAAAAAAACATTACTGCTCGTCTGCAGTTTGCTAAAGATCACGTGGACAAACCAGAAGGCTACTGGAAGAATGTTTTGAGGACGGATGAGACCAAAATAGAACTTTTTGGTTTAAATGAAAAGCGTTATGTTTGGAGAAAGGAAAACACTGCATTCCAGCATAAGAACCTTATCCCATCTGTGAAACATGGTGGTGGTAGTATCATGGTTTGGGCCTGTTTTGCTGCATCTGGGCCAGGACAGCTTGCCTTCATTAATGGAACAATGAATTCTGAATTATATCAGAGAATTCTAAAGGAAAATGTCAGGACATCTGTCCATGAACTGAATCTCAAGAGAAGGTGGGTCATGCAGCAAGACGATGACCCTAAGCACACAAGTCGTTCTACCAAAGAATGGTTAAAGAAGAATAAAGTTAATGTTTTGGAATGGCCAAGTAAAAGTCCTGACCTTAATCCAACCGAAATGTTGTGGAAGGACCTGAAGCGTGCAGTTAATGTAAGGAAACCCACCAACATCCCAGAGTTGAAGCTGTTCTGTACGCAGGAATGGGCTAAAATTCCTCCAAGCCAGTGTGCAGGAATGATCAAAAGTTACCAGAAACGTTTAGTTGCAGTAACTGCTGCAAAGCGGGGTCACACCAGATACTGAAAGCAAAGGTTCACATACTTTTGCCACTCACAAATATGTAATAATCGATCATTTTCCTTAATAAATAAATGACCAAGTATAATATTTTTGTCTCATTTGTTTAACTGGTTTCTCTTTATCTACTTTTAGGACTTGAGTGAAAATCTGATGATGTTTTAGGTCATATTTATGCAGAAATATAGAAAATTCTAAAGGGTTCACAAACTTTCAAGCACAACTGTATCTGTAGTGGGGTGAAATGTCAAGTGAACTGATTAGTCATCAATGAGTATGGCTTTGTATGTGTCAGTATCGTAAAACGGACTATTGTCAATGGCTATTTCCTTCCTTTGGCATTCACCCTTCAAAAACTCAGCAAATAATTCTGACTAAAGAAAATGCTACCTGCCATATCCCATCAAGACATCTTTACCCAACATTCATGGTGTGTTATGGATGGCAATTAAAAAGGTCGGTTTTCATTACTCACCTCTTTTGAAACAGTTGTCATTTGTGATGCTAAACATAACCAGTGTGAAACAGCTGTGTCGTTTTCCAAGTCTTTGTAACACTGTAGGAACATAAGATAAACAAACGGTTGGGTTGGGGTGAGGGTACATTTAGTTCCATCAACATTTTTATTTACATGGTACTTTAACAGATGCTTGAAGAATTTCTATTGCTTGATAATGATATTGAGTCACCATCCAGAGTGTCAACCCTTCAGACCATCATGCTTAACATTTTCTCTGTATTACATGTGGCAGGAGCCTAGTAATTAGTTTAACTTTCTGGTCACATTCCTTTCTTGCTAATTTTACATACTTTTTAATCTCCACAGATGGTAGATTCTTTCTTTGAATGCTGGAAAATTGGAGTTTTTATATATCATACCAGCTGTGCTCTTACCACAATAAAATTATACTGTGCTGAATTTTAGCATAGTGGGCTGAACATCTGATTCATTTTTAGGAAAAGTGTAATGTCTGAAAACATGCTGTACAGTGGACACAAAAAAACTGTTATTTTAATCAAATTATTATACATTTTAAATGAGACAATGTGTGCATAGCCTAAAATCTACAATATTTAAACAAAACCTTTTTGTCTTAAAAATGAATTGCATTATGGTATATATTGTGCTTAACCTTTTCTGGTACCAGCTTACAGAAATGCCCATCTTATTTTCTAAGGTTGGGAGATCAGTCAGTTTTATAAGTAAAGCTTAATCAGGTGAATACAAAACATAAACTATTACACTAATGTAAATAAGATGCATAAGTTCATTTAAAAGAACAGTCAATGAGAGAATGTATTGCAAGCAGCAAATAGACATTACATCCGGTGTGCAGCTTGGTAAAACATTTGCCTGTGAGTCATCTCAATTGTTGCTCTTTTAAATAACAGGCATGCACATTTCCTCACTGCAGGGAGAGATACAGTAACTTTGAATTTATGAACTTTTTTTCTCATTTAGGTAAAAAAAGAATATAAATATCATTTTTTGATACCTCCAGCATTATGGAAGAGGTACAAATTCATGTAAAGATGGGAACAGTAAAGACAATAAAGAAAAGAGCAAAAGACAAAAAGTTTTGGATGACTGTGTATTATTACCATATATACTTGTGGATAAGTTCTCCCGCGGATAAGTTGGGACTTGATTTTACCGTATAATTTCTGGTATTTTATAATGTCGGTTGTATAAGTCGAAAGCGGAAAACTCACGCTATTGGTCCAAGAGATTACGATATGCTAATGCCCACCTGAGAAAGTAACCACGGAGCACATGGCCTTTTTTTTCCTATGTGGTAGCCGCAACAGTTTATGCTCCTAACCTCTCTCTCTCACTATTGTGCCTACGTGACTACACGGTAATACCCAAACTATTCCGAAGCGGTGTTTGCATTGATTTGTGTTTTTTTGTATCTCACAACGTCATACACCTTTATCATAAGAGCATCCGTTATCTACAATGGAGCGTTTGATCAGAAGAAAATATGAAGCTGGTTTTAAATTAAAAGTTGTTGAAGCAGCAAAAGAAATTGGTAACTGCGCTGCTGCAACAAAATTCGATGCAAATAAGAAACTGATGTGAGATTGAAGGAGGCAAGAGTATGTTAAAAAAAAAAAATTAAGTATCGCATTTTTGAACGGGCGTATAAATCGGGGTCTGATTTTATGATCGATTTTTCGGGTTTCAGGACCTGACTTATACGTGAGTATATACGGTATGTCTCCTCATACAAGAAGAAATTTTTTTTTTCAATTTTTGACATGGACTTAAAACACCCGAGGAAATACTATTCTAATAAGGGTTTTAACTTCAAGATTTCTGACCGTCTATTAAAGGCATTCTCTCCTCCTCAAAGCCTTTGTCCAACATCACACAAGTATCTTGAATGTTGCCAGGTTTGCAGTTTGATTAGTTTTCAGCAGGGAAAAATAGGCTCTTGCAGGTTGCAGTGTTCTGGGATTCTTTTCAAAGCAATTCCATATTATGGGCCATTTTTAAAACTCTCTCTGCTGCTCAAGCAGTGTACTTGATACACCAATAAGGACATCCCCCCAGTTCTTATAGTACTTATAATATTGCAATCAAACTCCAACTTCAAATTAAGTAATCACCTGAAATAACACATCAAATAATTTGCTGGCCTCTGACTAAATTCTACAGTTACATGCATTAATTGCCTGGGATTGCAAGTACAAAGAAAGATATTTTCTGGGTTCTGTCATCCCTAGATTTGGAGGCATTGCTTTGCCCTAAAGTTCATGGTTTATGAAGAAAGCATTGTGTTCAGTTACTCACTGCAGCGGTCACCTGTAGTGCAATTTATGTTCTGAGGTCTCTGAAGATAACGTTCTCTAGCTATCAGGCAATACTTCAGCCAAGGCCTGATGATCAGTTAACCAATTGCTTCACATGTTCAAGATGAACGTTTTACTTTATGCACAGTTCCTCTGCCTTTGCACTACCAGCTTTCCTTCAGTGCTGTACTCCACAAAGGCACCCACACCCAACACTGCTATTGGATTTTTTTTTTCTGAAGTCCAAGTCCTTTGGTGTTCAGAGGTACTTAAACACACTCAAGAATTACAAAAACAGAAGAAAAAGTTTATGACTTTGCTACTGATAATAAAGCAGTCCCAGTGAAGCAGTGTAAAGGCGTGTTGCTGTCAGTATGAAGGAGTCCCAAAGATGTTTCTTGACACACTTCTGTTGAATAATTTGGCAGCTAAAAGTCCTCAATGCTAGTGTGTTACAGAATCAAGGTTCACCCTTGTTCATGAGTTTTGTCTTTACTTGCTCCTTCTTCACTACCTACAGCAGGTTAACACTAGAATTACCAGAGCCTACGAAAAAACTCGTAGGTCCGTCCCACCTTAAATCGCTTCTTAAAACCGTTCTCACCTCTCCGTCAGCGTCTTTTGTTAATCTAAATGTGCTGATAAAAGAAAAGCTGCAAGTAGCTGGCTATTCCATCCCCCCAACGACTTAGAACGTGCACAAACTTCTCCCAGCTCATGCCTTGATTATCTGGGAGTGAAGTGGAGTTTTAGAGTGGAAATAATAGATCATTATTTGGTATACACGCATTTCACGTGTGTTCTGTTTCTACAGTAATCCATGTAAACACATTTTTAAAACAGAAACGTTTTTCATATTGTAGTAGTAAATGACAAAATGTAAGCATAAACTATATAATGTATGAAGCCTGAAGTCCAAATATCAAACACATTAACAAAAGGTACAAATATAACAGAACAAGTATGCTTTTATTCAAAAATATAACTGCAGAAAAAAGCCACCTTAGCATGCCACATTGACACATACTTACTACAACTGCCACGGTAGCATAATGGTATCAGCCGCTGACTAGTATTCAAAAGGTCATGAGTTCGATCCCGCGCGATTCAGTTTTGAGACGTAAACTGCTGTTATTCTTACTATTTTATAATAAAAACATACATTTGAATTCAGTGTGTAACAGCCGGTGTAATTTATGATACTTGTAAAGGTTAGTTTTTTTTATTCACTTTTCATTCTCTCAGTCGTGTTCAGGATCCTTTCCTACACCCCCCCACCAAATTAAGAATGCTGTTTTCACATAAAGATGCGCTATAGCTCTGCAGCGTATTTGTGACTGCATTCTTGTACCAATGCTTGCGAACTGAAGAGCCTGCGTGCACTTTTCGTGGCATTACACGTCTATTTTTTTGAGCATGCCCGTGTCGCTCAAACACAGGAACATATGTTGGTGTACAAGAATAACAAAACAAGTGCACTTTTATTCTAGACTATACGTGAAGAAAAAATAAAGCAAGTTACAGTAGGCGGTTGATACGACAGCTTGCGTGGTGCAATGCTAAGAACTGCTGATTTCCGATCCATGCTATATAAAATCATCACATTCAAATATTAACAATTCCCACACACCCTTCCTACATTCACGACATGTGTACTTGTTGCAGTGTACACATCTCTCTGTGCTATGGTTCCTATTACACTGAATGAGCTCCTGACATTGTACTTTCTTCCCTATACAAATAACATCCGAGTATAGTGCGTCTCCAAATAAATCACATTCGAGCTATAGCGCGTCTCCAAATAAATCACATTTTAGTTATAGCGCGTCTTTATGTGAAAAAAAGCAGTGTCAGATGCGGGGGGATCGTGGACACGACTGAGAGAATGGAACTGAATTAAAAAAAAAGCTAACCTTTATAATTATCATGCATTTACACTGGCTCTTACAGACTGACTGAAATCAAATGTATGTTTTTATTCTAAAATAGTTCAATACATGCAATATTATTTGAAAAAGAAGAGCGTCAGATCGGGTTTGAATACACGCTGACGCTGTTACAGAAGGAGTCTGCTTATTCAGTGCAGCAGTTTCAACGCACAGTACATGCAATATTATTTGAAAACGAACAGCGTCAGATCGGGCGCATATTCAAACCCGATCTGACGCTGCTTGTTTTCAAATAATATTGCATTAGTGCGATGATGTTTTTACATATATTGTCTCCTTCATTCATCTTGCGGTTTGTAATCAGTGACCGCGTGTTTTGTTCCCCGATCTTGCCAGTTCGCACACTTTGCTGTATGGTGGTGTTTCTTTTGTACTCCAGGACATGCAGAAGACAGAATAGTACAGAGCAGTAAGTTCAGCGCTATATGCAATCAGACAGACAGACAGGCAGAGAAGGCACTAGATATATAAATAAACAGGGAAGGCATTGTATAATCTATACTAATAAACGGCAAAGCCCTCACTCACTCACTCACTCACTCACTCACTCACTCACTGACTGACTGACTCATCACTAATTCTCCAACTTCCCGTGTAGGTAGAAGGCTGAATTTTGGCAGGCTCATTCCTTACAGCTTCCTTACAAAAGTTGGGCAGGTTTCATTTCGAAATTCTACGCGTAATGGTCATAACTGGAAGTTGTTTTTCTCCATTTACTGTAATGGAGTTCAGCTGGAGGGGCGGAGTTTCGTATGACATAATCACGCCTCTCACGTAATCACGCATTACGTAGAAAGCCAGGAAGAGCTACAAAACGCGCTTTAGAAAACATGCATTATATAATTAAGAAGGCAGCGAAACAATTAGAAGCGAGCGACTGACATATAAAACCATATTCAGCGGCTCACGTGAGGGGATGCACTAAGTATGTACGCACGCTTCTCGATTTATTTTAACCTCGCATCCCCTTAGTTTGAGACGTATGAAAACGCATGCGGTTAACGCAGAAAGACAGATCACCTATTCACCTATTGAAGCTTCATGAATAATGGATACTTTATTCGTGATCAATGATTGTTTTGGTAAAGCCATACTCAGTGTATTAATTAGATGAACGGTAAAAAAGTAAGAGCGAGGGGACGGTAACTTACTGAAGCACACAAGCAAAACCACAATAGCACGCGGGCTCGATGTACTGACTTGCGCGATCACATTCCAAAAAATATTTCTTTTCAAGTTCTATTTAGTCCATATGAGTCAAACTCAAAGCCCACGGGCCACATCCGGCCCGGCGTGTAATTATATCCGGCCCGCGAGATCATTTTATATACTGTATTATTGTTATTAATGGCCCGGGTATATGAAGCGCAGGTAACACAATAAACTACAGATTAGCTTAGATTGCTGCAAGTTATTGCGAAGCTAGCCCACACGATGCCGAAGAGAAAAGTTGATTCTGAAAATAGAGCCTTTAAAAACCGATGGGAGGCTGAGTATATGTTTACTGACATTGCCGGTAAACCCGTGTGTCTCATTTGTGGAGCTAATGTGGCTATACAGAATTTAATCTTTACAACGACTGACAAACACAGAATGTAACTTGAACACAACACATCGTACAAATACGACCCTGATTGAAACAAATAATGATAATCGAATCCTTGATCACAGCAACACTCACAAAGCAATTACTGTATATTGACAATCATGTTATGTTATTTTTAAAATGTTCCCTTTTCTTTTTCATAGCTTCTTTAACACACTACGTCTCCGCTGCGAATATATATATATACCCCGATCTACATACTCTCAAATAAATAAGCCACACACCGTGGCGTAATTGTAGAGGCTTCGACTCTATCGCCTACATCCGAGGTTCGATTCCCGAGAGGGGATGTACTGAGTATGTACGCGTGCTTCTCGGTTCATTTTAACCTCGCATTTCCTTGGTTTGACACGTATGAAAAAATATGCGGTTAACGCAGAATCATGTTACGTTATTTTTAAAATCTTTCCTATTCTTAGCACAAGCACAGCTGAGAAGCTTCGATGCATGTACTCCATAACAAAAAATAACGCATTTAATCACATTTTCAATTCCAAGCAAAGGGGAACTTTTGTCAATGCATGATTTCCTGGTACATCGATTACACTGGTGCACACATCACAGCTATAAAAATGTTACACTCGGAATGAAGCACGTTCCTGATCGGAGGAAAATTTAATTTCAAAAAACTACCCGAGCGAAGCCTTGATAAAAGCATGGTTTTGTGCACAGTGAAAACCAAGCAACATTAGATGCATTACAAAAAGCGGACTTTGTGGCTCTTACTGGGGATCATTGGACTTCCGTGACCGTTAGTAATTCTAATTACATCTAATTACAAAATGTTCAATGATCACACTGTTTTAGCCTAATGTACAAAATAATTTTGGCTAAGGTTACTCAGAGTTTAAAGATTAAGTTGGTCAAATTACCTTTTATGTTTCTGACTTATTTTTTTAAGAAGAAAAACTGCACTTTCTGTTGAAATTTTGGTTATTATTATTTAAAGACAATACCATTCTGAAAATGTACTTAAAGTACTTAAACTACCACTTTATTTTTAAGTCTGCCCAATTTTAACCAGGGATGATATTTTTGTTTCTGTTTTGAATTCAAATGCAGTTTAAAAGCATTTTTTTTTT
>JANRMT010062798.1:11826747-11848722 GCA_026402145.1 Polypterus bichir lapradei
ATTTGGCAGGCTCATTCCTTACACCTTACTTACAAAAGTTAAGCAGGTTTCATTTCGAAATTCTACGCGTAACGGTCATAACGGTCAACAATGTCCGCCATGTTGAACTTTCTTATTCATGGCCCCATCTTCACGAAATTTGGTAGGCGGCTTCCCTGCGCTAACCGAAACCAATGTACATACTTATTTCGGTGGTATGACACCACTGTCAGCCGCCATATTGAACTTTCCAACGTCACTAATTCTCCAACTTCCCGTGTAGGTAGAAGGCTGAAATTTGTCAGGCTCATTCCTTACAGCTTACTTACAAAAGTTAAGCAGGTTTCATTTCGAAATTCTACACGTAACGGTCATAACGGTCGATAACGGTCGACAACGTCCGCCATGTTGAATTTTCTTATTTATGGCCCCATCTTCACGAAATTTGGTAGGCGGATTCCCTGCGCTAACCGAAACTGATGTATGTACTTATTTCGATGGTATGACGCCACTGTCGGCCGCCATATTGAACTTTCCAACGTCACTAATTTTCCAACTTCCCGTGTAGGTAGATGGCTGACCCCATCTTCACGAAATTTGGTAGGTGGCTTCCCTACGCTAACCAAAACCGATGTATGTACTTATTTTGGTGGTATGACGCCACTGTCGGCCGCCATATTGAATTTTCCAAACATCACTAATTCTCCAACTTCCCGTGTAGGTAGAAGGCTGAAATTTGGCAGGCTCATTCCTTACCGCTTACTTACAAAAGTTAAGCAGGTTTCATTTTGAAATTCTACGCGTAACGGTCATAACGGTCAACAATGTCCGCCATCTTGAACTTTCTTATTCATGGCCCCATCTTCACGAAATTTGGTAGGCGGCTTCCCTGCGCTAACCGAAACCAATGTACATACTTATTTTGGTGGTATGACGCCACTGTCAGCCGCCATATTGAACTTTCCAACGTCACTAATTCTCCAACTTCCCGTGTAGGTAAAATGCTGAAATTTGGCAGGCTCATTCCTTACAGCTTACTTACAAAAGTTAAGCAGGTTTCATTTCGAAATTCTACGCGTAACGGTCATAACGGTTGACAATGTTCGCCATGTTTAACTTTCTTATTTATGGCCCCATCTTCACGAAATTTGGTAGGTGGCTTCCCTGCGCTAACCAAAACCGATGTACGTACTTATTTCAGTGGTATGATGCCACTGTCGGCTGCCATATTGAAGTTTCCAACGTCACTAATTCTCCAACTTCCCGTGTAGGTAGAAGGCTGAAATTTGGCAGGCTCATTCCTTACAGCTTACATACAAAAGTTAAGCAGGTTTCATTTCAAAATTCTACGCGTAACGGTCATAACGGTCAACAACGTCTGCCATGTTGAACTCTCTTATTCATAGGTAGAAGGCTGAAATTTGGTACTTATTTCGCTGATATGATGCCACTGTCGGCTGCCATATTGAACTTTTCAACGGTCTTTGTTACTTATGGGCCCATCTTCAAGAAATTTGGTACGCGGGTTCCCAACGCTAACTGAATCCTACTTACGTACATATATACGTCCATAGCCTGCAGCTCGGTCACCGTGTGAGGCGGCGTTGGGTCCCCCATCCCAACGCCTCCCACGTTGTTGGCTGCCTGCCTATATAAGGCCGTCTGTCGCTCCAGTCTCTACATTCCCTTCCTTGCTTCACCACGGTATTCACGTCTCCCTGCTGATAACTACAGCCTTTTTATTTAATCCACGGCTTCTCTGCTGTTTTATTGTTCATTTATTACGATTATATTTATTGTATAGGTATTTTAGACTTACTTTACATTGTTCAGGTACCCATTTCCTTTATCATTCCAACCGTACCCCCATTAACATGTCTATCGAGGTAATCACCATCGATCAAAGAACTGTCACTTACCAAGTGGTTTCCATGCCCGGAGATGGCACCTGCCTTTTCCATTCTCTTTGTTACATATTGCACAGCCATATCAGGCTCACTATTGATATCCGGAGGAACATTGTGTCTTATGTATTGAATGACTGGGACAGGTTCAAGGTGTGGACTGATGACGGTACAGAAGATAATTATACTACACAGGAGCACTAGATGAGTGAAATGCTTAAGTGTACCGAAATGGCCAAATATTTTACACCTTTGGACAACCGCCAATGCCTCTTAAACATCTTAGCTTCACAGGTGACAATTTCAGTAGTGGACACTTTGATGTTTAGAAATGTTTAAACTCTCAAAAGCTGGATGTGAAGTTATCAATGAAACTGGTTGTATACTTACAACGCTTGACAGATGCCGAATGTCTCTTCAACACAAGTCCTACAAATACTGTCGTAACTGAAACAAACCATGAAACTCAAACCGATTATGACAGCAGCAATCCAAGCTGTGAGATTTGAAACAAGATTACTGTTCACATGGCCAACTGTACGTTGCATGCTCAAGAGTAGGCTCAGCGCACAGCTACAGCTTGGTCATATTACAACTGGAGGGCCGAACTGACAATGTGGCATACAAAGAGATCCTTAACAAATAATTATTGGTATATTTTCCCTCAGTTTAAAAAGGTTTAATTTTCTTCTTAATAAAAATTTTAAGGCAGTACTTCACCGCTGCGAAGCGCGGGTATTTTGCTAGTACTATATAAAAGAAAAAGGCAACTTTCCTTTCTTTACACCTTTTTTCCTTTTATCCCAAACCAAAGCCTTTCTCTCTTAACACTGCAGAGGACACAAAACTAATTTTCTTTAATTGCTGGTAAGGCACATTACCAGAGGCAGAAATTTGGACTTTCACATAGAAAATGTAATTTCTATACCACAGCCGTCGTGTAGCACCTTTCAAAAGGGATCTACTACCGAGAGATGATCCATATACATTTTAGCTGCTGTTAGTACTACTTACCTGTTCTGTTATACCGTCTTTAAAATGTAGTTTACCCGCAACCACTCCAGTAGTGCTCAATGTACCTTTACTTCTTAAAACGTTAATGTTTTACTGTTTAATAAGTTATAGACTACATTTTATTATTTTTCCCTTGCACTCAGTGATCAAAGCTATACACACACATATAGACACATACATATATATATATACCTGTGTGTATGTTTGTATGTATGTGTATACACACACACACACACACATACATACATACATACATACATACACACACAAAAATTATATATATGTGTGTGTCTGTGTATGTATGTATGTATATGTGTGTGTATATATGATGTAGATAGGTATGCATATATATATATGTGTATATGTAGATATGTATATAGATATGTATATATGTATATAGATATGAAGATATGTATGTGTATATGTATATATGTATGTATATATATATGTAGACTCAAACCCATTATGACAGCAGCAATCCAAGCTGTGAGAAAACAGTAAAAAGGAGGCGTGTCAGACGTCGTGGTACATTTTCTGATGCAGCTAGACGAAAACAACTTTGTGACGCTGCCGCCAAATACACAAAACAATTACTTTGACAATCATGTTACGTTATTTTTAAAATGTTTCCTTTTCTTTTTCTTTCCTTCTTTAACACACTACTTCTCCGCTGCGAAGCACGAGTATTTTGTTATATATATATATATATATATATATATATACATATACACACACACACAGATATATATATATATACACACAGATATATATATATATATATATATATATATATATATATATATATATATATTATATGTGAGAACAACACTCATATCAATGACAAAACAATTACATTAACAATCATGTTATGTTATTTTTTAAATTTTTCCTTTTCTTTTTCATACCTTCTTTAACACACTACTTCTCCGCTGCGAAGCGCGGGTATTCTGCTAGTAGATATATAAAAAACAGCTAAGGGGATAGATATATAGATAGGTAGGAAGGAAAGGCACTATATGATAGGCAGACAGGGAAGCTCCTATGTGTTTACACAGATTACTGTAGAAACGGAACACACATGAAATGCGTGTGTTCCAAAAAACAATCTATTTCCACTCTAAAACTCCACTTCACTCCCAGATAATCGAGGCATGAGCTCGGAGAAGTTCGTGCACGTTCTGAGTCGGTGGGAGGATGGAATAGCCGGCTGCTTGCAGTTTGTTTTTATCGGCACATTTACAGGACAAAGGAGGCTGGCGGAGAGGTGAGAGCGGTTTTAAGAAGCGATTTAAGGTGGGACGGATCTACGAGTTTTTTTTGTAGGCTCTGGTAATTCTAGTGTTAAGAATGCATCCCATAACTTATTTATATGAAGGGCCCCTCTTGAAGTGATGTTACAGTGTAGAAAATGGCGCCAGCTATCAGAGATTTGCAGAAGATGTAAAGGATGTTACTACCCACATTAAAGGAATGCAGTCTCCTAAGAAAAAGTAGTCTGCTCTGCCATTTTTTCTATTGATCCTTTGTGTTACACAATGAGCCTGTCATTAATGAGGTCCCCTAACCATCTGTAGTAGCTACTGCATCGTGTCCAATAGGTCTTTCAACAGAGGAGTCATATTGTCCAGCACCAGCCTTTCAAAGTTCTGTCTGTAGTCATTCGGCCATCTGCATGCCTTCTTTGGAAGTGTAACAGTACAGGATGTTTTCAAAGCAGAATCACTGTCTGGACCCTTACTCCACACTGAACAAGCAGCACAGAATACCTCAAAAGTTGGCCTTAAGTACTCAAGGACTAACTCCATCTGGTTTTGTGCCTTTTTCTTTGTACAGCCCCTTCAGTTGTCTCCTCATTAGGTCATCAGCTATAGACAGCCCATACTGATGGTAAGAGGTGGATTTGTCTATACCAGAGCATTATCATTGCCCACATTCCTATTCAGCCCCTGAGCCCTGGATTGTTGTCCATGCCAGACATCTTTCAGGTTAGTGAGTGAGTTTGTCTTCTGTTTTAGGTCTGTAGGCAACCTTCTCTTCATTCATCTGTTTCTTCAGTAGTCTGTGTACCCTTCAAAGCCTCTTTGTCACCAGATTTGAAAGCTCCCTTCTTCATAATCAGGAGACTTTTCAGCTCCTTAGTTATCTACGGTTTGTTGTTTGGAAAGGGGCACACAGTTTCCGAGAGTACAGTAGTGTCAACACAGAAGTTAATGCAGTCTGTGATGCAGTGATTTAATTCCCTGATATTGTCCCCATGGCACTTGCACATCATTGTCTTTTTTTTCAACAATTTCCACTAATATTTTTTTTACCAAGAATAATTTGCAGATCTTTTAAAAAATGAAAACAGCATGTGTGTTTATTTATTCATTAAGAGATTTATCATTTAAAAGAATCACAAAATGTACTGGACATTAGTTATAACTGCTTTACTGTGCTTTTTTATGGTAAAGAAAGCTCCTTAGCAAGTTTTATTTTATCAATGAATCAAACTACTCTTTTCGAACCATAATGTACATTGCACCAGCATGTAGACTTTAGACTATGTGTTAGATGTCACCCTATTGTTCAGCCTGGCTGGGGTTCAAATCTTTGTTTTATTTCTTGTAGCCTGCAGGAGGCGCTCCAAAACTGCCCACTGGGGGTGGATTTACCATCAAACCTCCCCTAGTCCATCTTGAGAGGCAGTGTTATTTCTCTAGAATTATAAATAACAATGCTAGTAATCCCAGAGTCTTGTTCTCTACAATTGCTCGTCTGCTAAATCCAGGTCACTCAAACAAATGCCTCCAAAATACTTCCAGTGAAACTTGTAAGGCTTTTGTGGTATTATTTAATCAAAAAATTAATGATATTAGAAATAATATGGTACATGTCCCCAATACTGATGATCTTAAACCCCAGTATTCTATTATAAACAAATTCAATTTTTTCAACAGGATAGATTTACCTAATTTATATAAAATAATTTCTCAACTGAGACCATCCACCTGTGTCCTTGACCCAATACCAACAAATTTTTTCAAACAAGTATCCGGTGTGCTAATTGATAGTATTCTTGACATGGTAAATTCGTCATTAGATATGGGGGTCTTCCCAGACTGTCTTAAGACTGCTGTAGTTAAACCCCTGGCTTAAGAAAAATAATCTTGACTCCTCTGCTTTTGAAAATTTTAGACCCATTTCTAACCTGCCTTTCTTAAGTAAAATTCTAGAGAAGGCAGTCATTATGCAGCTAAATGACCACCTCAATAAACCTGCTATTCTTGATAAGTTTCAGTAGGGTTTCAGAACAAATTACAGTATGAATTGTGGGTAAATGCAGACAGAGGCCATTTATCTGTTCTTATCCTCTTAGATCTGTGTGCTGCATTTGATACCATTGATCACAATATTCTTAGAAATCGCATTAGTCAGTGGGTGGGCCTCTCTGGCAGTGTCTTAAATTGGTTTGAATCCTACCTGGCAGGTAGAAAATTCTTTGTTAGTTGTGGTAATTATAATTCAAAGACACATGATATTCTATATGGTGTTCCACAAGGCTCTATCCTGGGTCTACTACTCTTTTCGATTTATATGCTTCCATTAGGTCAGATTATCTCGGGCATAACGTGAGTTACCAAGGCCATGCCGATGACACACAGCTGTATTTATCAATAGTACCTGACAACTCAGACACTCTTGATTCACTAACACAATGTCTCACTTGTGTTTCCGAATGGATGAGTAGTAATTTTCTTAAGCTAAATAAAGAGAAAACAGAAATTTTAGTGATTGGCAATAATGGATATAATGAGGTTATTGGAAATAAACTTGATTAAAAGTGAAGACGGAGGGAAAGAATTTAGGAGTAACTATTGACTCTGACCTTAATTTTAAATCACATATTAATCAGATTACTAGGACAGCATTTTTTCACTTAAGAAATATACCAAAAGTTAGACCTCTTATAACATTGCAAGATGCTGAAAAATTAGTTCACTCTTTTGTTTTCAGTCGGCTAGGTCACTGTAATGCACTCCTCTCAGGTCCACCCAAAAAAGACATCAATCGATTGCAACTAGTGCAGAATGCAGCTGCTAGAATTTTAACACGGAAACGAAAATCCAAGCACATCACCCCAGTTTTGATGTCACTATACTGGTTACCTATGTCATTTAGAATTGACTTTAAAATACTGCTTATGGTTTACAAAGCCTTAATACTAGAATTACCAGAGTCTACGAAAAACTTGTAGATCCGTCCCACCTTAAATCGCTTCTTAAAACCGTTCTCACCTCTCCGCCAGCCTCCTTTGTCCTGTAAATGTGCCGATAAAAACAAACTGCAAGCAGCCGGCTATTCCATCCCCCCACCGACTTAGAACGTGCACAAACTTCTCCCAGCTCATGCCTCGATTATCTGGGAGTGAAGTGGAGTTTTAGAGTGGAAATAATAGACTGTTATTTGGAACACACTCATTTCATGTGTATTCCATTTCTACAGTAATCTGTGTAAACACAATGTTAAAACAGAAACTTTTTTATATTTTAGTAATAAATGTTACAAAATGTAGGCATAAACTATAAAATGTGTGAAGCCTGAAGGCCAAAGATCAAATAAACACTTTCATAAGAGGTTCAAGAATGTTACCACAGCTTCCATGGCGTACTGGTAAGATTTCATCACTTAGAGCACAGTAGACTTGCTGTACCTCAAGAGACCAGAGTTCGATTCCCCGCTGGGGAGAAAAATTTTTTTTTTTAACCTTCACCGTTCTGCCTGCCTGAACTCTCTGTCTACAGTATCTATATAGTAATAACAGTAATTTTATTATTATATAGGAGCTTCCCTGTCTGCCTATCATATAGTATCTTTCCTACCTATCTATCTATATATCTATCCCCTTAGCTGTTTTTTTATATATCTATTATACAGTGCCTTCCCTGTTTATTTATATATCTAGTGCCTTCTCTGCCTGCCTGTCTGTCTGATTGCATATAGCGCTGAACTTACTGCTCTGTACTATTCTGTCCTCTGCATGTCCTGGAGTACAAAAGAAACACCACCATACAGCAACATGTGCGAACTGGCAAGATCGGGGTAAAAAAAACACGCGGTCACTGATTACAAACCACAAGATGAATGAAAGAGACAATATATGTAAAAACATCATCGCACTAATGCAATATTATTTGAAAACGAACAGAGTCAGATCGGGTTTGAATATGCGCCCGATCTGACGCTGTTCGTTTTCAAATAATATTGCATGTACTGTACTATTTTAGAATAAAAACATACATTTGATTTCAATAAGTCTGTAAGAGCTAGTGTAAATGCATAATTGTAAAGGTTAGCTTTTTTTTTTTTTAATTCAGTTCCATTCTCTCAGTCGCGTTCACGATCCCCCCCTCCCCATCTAATACAGCTGTTTTCACATAAAGACGCGCTATAGCTCAAATGTGATTTATTTGGAGAAGCGCTATAGCTCGAATGTTATTTATTTGGAGACGTGCTATAGCTCGAATGTTATTTATGTAAGGAAGAAAGTACAGTGTCAGGTGCTCATTCAGTGTAATAGGAACCATAGCACAGAGAGGTGTGTACAGTGCAACAAGTACACATGTTGTAAATGTAGGAAGGGTGTGTGGGAATTGTTAATATTTGAATGGGATGATTTTATATAGCACGGATCGGAAATCAGCAATTCTTAGCATTGCACCACGCAAGCTGTCGTATCAACCTCCTACTGTAACTTGCTTTATTTTTTCTTCACTTATAGACTGAATAAAAGTGCACTTGTTTTGTTATACTTGTACACCAACATGACGTTTAATGCCGCGAAAAGTGCACGCAGGCACTTCAGTTCGCAAGCATTGGTATGAGAATGCAGTCACAAGTACACTGCAGAGCTATAGTGCATCTTTATGTGAAAACAGCAGTGTCAGATATTTGGGGGGGGGGGGCGGGGTAGGTTGGGGTCCTGAACATGACTGAGAGAATGAAAAGTGAATAAAAAAAAAAACCAAAGCTAACCTTTACAAGTATCATAAATTACACACTGAAATCAAATGTATGTTTTTATTCTAAAATAGTAAGAATAAGAGCAGTTTACTTCTCAAAATTGAGCCGCGCGGGATGGAACTCATGACCTTTTGATTACCAGTCAGCAGCTGATACCATTACGCTACCGTGGCAGTTATATTAAGTATGTGTCAATGTGGCATGCTAAGGCGGCTTTTTTTTTGCAGTTATATTTTTGAATAAAAGCATACTTGTTCTGTTATATTTGTACCTTTTGTGAAAGCGTTTTTGATATTTGGACTTCAGGCTTCATACAATACATAGTTTATGCCTACATTTTGTCATTTACTACTACAATATGAAAAACGTTTCTGTTTTAAAAATGTGTTTACACAGATTACTGTAGAAACGGAACACACATGAAATGCGTGTATTCCAAATAATGATCTATTATTTCCACTCTAAAACTCCACTTCACTCCCAGATAATCAATCAAGGCATGAGCTGGGAGAATTTCGTGCACGTTCTAAATTGGTGGGGGGGATGGAATAGCCGGCTGCTTGTAGCTTCTCTTTATCAGCACATTTAGAGGACAAAGGACGCTGGCGGAGAGGTGTGAAGGGATTTAAGAAGCGATTTAAGATGGGACGGATCTAAGAGTTTTTTCGTAGGCTCTGGTAATTCTAGTGTTAAATAATCTCGCTCCATTTTATATTTCAGAATGTCTCACACCTTACACTCCAGATCGTATCCTTAGATCTTCAAATGCTTGTCTACTTAGAATTCCAAGAGCTAAACTTAAAAGAAGTGGTGAGGCGGCCTTCTGCTGTTATGCACCTAAAATCTGGAATAGCTTGCCAATAGGAATTCGCCAGGCTAATTCAGTGGAGCACTTTAAAAAACTGCTGAAAACACATTACTTTAACATGGCTTTCTCATAGCTTCATTTTAGTTTAATCCTGATGCTCTATATATTCAATTAATTATCATTATTATTTATGGTGGCTCCAAAATCCGTACTAACCCCTACTTTCTCCCTACTTCTGTTCGTTTTCCAGTTTTCTGTGGTGGCGATCTGCGCCACCACCACCTAATCAAAGCACTGTGATGTTCCTACATTGATGGATTAAAGGCCTGAAATCCACATGACCATCATCATCAAATTCTTCCATGAGAACCCTGAATACAATCAGGACTGATTGAGGTCATTTATGTTAGGTGGAATGCCTAGAGGGGGCTGGTGGTCTTGTGGCCTCTGAACCCCTACAGATTTTATTTTTTTTCAGCCGTCTGGAGATTTTTTTTTTTTTTTTTCTGTCCTCCCTGGCCATCGGACCTTACTTTTACTCTATGTTGATTAGTGTTCCTTAATTTTAATTATTTATTCTGTCTTTTTTCTAAGCAGTCCCGAGAACCAATTATTAATAAAACCTACAAGGCTCAAAAAGCACAGAGGAGGGTGCAGTGTCGCCATTAAGTACCCGTGACTTTAAGCGTAAAACTGGTGTATTATTGGACAGCTTTGAAAAGTTAAGAGTTTTATTTAAGCACTATAAAACACTATAGTGGTCTTTTCAGCAGTTCATCAAGAAATAATAGTTGTTCAATAATTATAAAGGAAGGAAATGTGTCTGCTATTAAGAAAGCTAAAGAGGCTGTGAGGCAATCTACAGCAGACCAAGGCCTCAGTTCTTAGAGTTCTTGCTAATGTCATTATTCACATTAAAAATGTAAAAGTATTGTGCTAATAACATACTTCAAACTCTTGAAACAGCGATATGCTCACATTTGGCAGCAATTAAAAATTAAATACAAGAACATGGTTACAAATTACTAGAATATACAGTACATTTATAAGCATATATATTGTGCATATTGTGCATTTAGCAAACAAAAGGAAAACTGCAGCTTCTGCTATGGGTGTGATGCTCCTACGTCACTCTTGCTGATCGATTTGCCCTCATCAGATGAGGCAATACGCTTGGTTATTCATGTCACTGTCATTTAAAAGGACTTCACCTGAGCATTGATGCAATGAATGATGTGTATTTTACATATTCAGTCTCTAATCAGCTTGGAGCTGCTGTTATCGGCTTATAGGTGCAGTCTATTGCACCACTGATGTTTGGGAAGCTTCAATAACATTATCTAGTGTCACTAATATAGCTTTGGATGAATACATTTTATAGGATTCACTTGCAGGCATTTACTGCGGCAAGTTAAATTTGCAACATATGACTTAAGCTAACTGCATGTAAAGTTGTTTTTTTGCAATTCTTCAGTGTTCCGGAAATGCCAAAGGGGGTCTGTGCTGTCGCTTATCTATATGTTACAGATAAGTCGAGCCTCCTCATTCATCAGAGTTTCAAGGAATCGACACGCCCTGAATGATCAAACAATTTTGTTTTTAAGCAATGAATGAGACCACAAACATCTGTATGAAAATCATTATAGTACCATACCAGACCAGACTTAACAAACTTAATAATTAGAGATTCCTTTTTTGTGGCATATCCTCAATTACTGGACATTTTGTAGTTTTAATCTTTTACTAGTGGTCAAATAACATTAAAAAAAAAACACAAAATGAAGAATAATCAAATAATTAAAAGGTCAAATGTATTTAATTATTGAGGTATGTGATTGAATCTAATGATGTATGTTACTCTTTATTTTTTTTACAATATACATACAAATACTCTCCTGATTTGTATGAAAAGTGACAGTGCACTTTCTCACTAATCCTTATTGTTGCCGGTGGTTTTTAACACTAGAATTGCCAGAGCCTACGAAAAAACTCCGTTCGCACCTCTCTGCCAGCGTCCTTTGTCCTGTAAATGAGCCGATAAAGACAAGCAGCCTGCTATTCCATCCCCCCACCACCACAGAACGTGCA
The DNA here is from genome assembly GCA_026402145.1 of Polypterus bichir lapradei. Lineage (NCBI taxonomy): Eukaryota > Metazoa > Chordata > Cladistia > Polypteriformes > Polypteridae > Polypterus > Polypterus bichir. Next base: position 11,838,544 of record JANRMT010062798.1, read on the forward strand.
CAAAATTCTTCCAGCTCATGTCTTGATTGATTATCTGGGAATGAAGTGCTGGAGTTTTAGACTCAAAATAATAGATCGTTATTTGGAACACATGCATTTCATGTGTGTTCTGTTTCTACAATAATCTGCATAAACACATTTTTAAAACAGAAATTCTTTTCATATTTTAGTAGTACATGACAAAATGTAGGTATAAACTATATAATGTATGAAGCCTGAAGTCCAAAGATCAAATAAACAGTTTCATAAAAGGTTCAAGTAAAAGATAACAGCTTCCGTGGCATAGCGGTAAGATTTGCTGATTTGTAATCAAGAGTCCCCGATTCGATCCCGACTGCCTCCTATATTTGCTGTTTTCAGTAGTGAGCTGCTCTTATTGTTAATATTATACAGTACACACATACATTTGGTTTGCGTCTGTAACAGACGGTGTACATTTATAGGACTTGCCATTCCCCACATGTTGCTGTATGGTGGTGTTTCTTTTGTACTCCAGGACATGCAGAGGAAAGAAATGTACAGAGAGGAACAGTAGGCTGCTTGCTGCTTGTCTTTATCAGCACATTTACAGGACAAAAGACGATGGCGGAGAGGTGCAAACGGATTTAAGGTGGGCCGGATCTACGAGTTTTTTCATAGGCTCTGGTAATTCTAGTATTAAAGCTCTTTGTAGTAAATGACAACCGGCGCACACCAGGGTTGGTCTCAGAAGGCCTTTAACTACTGCATTTTTTCTTATACATTACACATCCCGGCACTGCTTTAGTGTCATCGGCTTACTGACTTAGAATTGATCTTTTTCTAACTACTAGCAATTTTAACACTATAGAACACACATTTTTTTAAACTTTTTATTTTTTTTTATTTTCTTTTCCTTTTGTGTCTTGCTGACAACAAGGCAATGAGAACCAATGGCATAATAATTTAAATCTGATAAATGATTGATTCTTGTCATTTTTTCAAAGTATAGTATGGTGTAACTGTTAATATTTCACTACTTAGCAATGAATGTCAGATTAATTTAAATAATAGTGTAACTAAGAAGGCAGCAACATTAGATACACTAAAACAACTTCTGTCACTGGCAATAAGGTGGCAATAAATGGCATCATTTAAATGTTCATGTTCAATTGATTGTTTAGATTATAATATTTTACCATTTTGCAACAATCAATGTCAATGTCAAATTTATTTATATAGCACATTTAAAACAACATAGGAATGCTCTGGCCAAAGTGCTGTACAATAATAGAATAAAAGAAAACATACAATTAACATAAATAACATAAATAGAAATAAAATAAATGAACATAAATAAAATAAATAATAAATAGAAGTAATGTTACATAATCACATCAGTATTACTGAAGGTCACGGAATGCAAGTGAATAGAAATGAGTCTTTAATCTTGATTTGAACAGTTCAATTATAGACGACTCCTTTATGTGATGAGGTAAAGAGTTCCACAGGCGAGGAGCAGCAGCTGCAAAAGCCCTGTCCCCCTTAGTTTTACACTTGGTACGAGGGACAACAAGAGACAACTGATCAGAAGATCTAAGCACTCTAGATGGCTGGTGTAAAACACACAATTCGGATAAAAAGGCAGGAGCAAGCCCATGTAAAGATTTAAAAAACTAGCAACAAGATTTTAAAATCAATTTGAAAACTGGCAGGCAGCCAATGTAAAGAAGCTAATATTGGAGAAACAGAATCAGACTTTCTTGCCCCAACCAGAAAGCGAGCGGCAGCATTCTGGATCAACTGTAACCTGCGTATCAGGGATTTGCTAATCCCAGAATACAAAGAGTTGCAGTAATCCAGGCGAGAAAAGATAAAAGCATGAGTAGCTTTCTCAAGATCCCTAGAAGATAAAAAAGGCTTCATCTTACCTAATAGACAAAGCTGGAAAAAGCAACCCTTGACTACGGAATTAATCTGATTCTCAAAAGAGAGGTTACTGTCAAAGATAACACTATGATTGCGGACTTGAGGTTTGCAAAAGACAGAGAAAGAACCGAGAAGTCCAAGACCAATTTGGGCTTTAGCTGATGGACCCACTATAAGCACTTCCGTTTTATTTTGATTAAGATCACGAAAATTCTTAGCCATCCAGCATCTTAGTTCAGAAAGACAGTGTTGCAGTTGATTTATTGCAGAGTTACAGACGGGAATATAAACCTGTGTGTCATCAGCATAGCAGTGAAAAGAAATGTTAAATTTTGCTAAAAATAGCTCCAATAGGGTGAAGATATATAGAGAATAAAATAGGACCCAAAATGGATCCCTGAGGTACACCACATTTAAGAGGAGTAGTAGACGAAAAAGAGGAATTTAAAGTCACTGAAAAGTGTCTACCAGTTAGATATGATCTGAACCAGTTAAAAGCAACCCCTTTAAGCCCAACAAGATGTTCAAGCCGTAACAGCAATATCTCATGGTCAATAGTGTCAAAGGCAGCGGACAGGTCAAGGAGGACAAGGACTGCAGTGCCACCTGAGTCAATAATAATAGAGATGTCATTAAATACTTTAAGGAAGGCCGTCTCGACACCATGATAACGCCTAAAGCCAGATTGGTATATCTCAAATAAATTATTGGAGTTAAGGTGATCAATCGATTATAAATAATTCTTTCTAATATTTTAGCCAGAAATGGCAATTGGGAAATTGGGCGAAAATTGGCTAAAACTCCAGGATCTAATTCTGCCTTTTTTAGACATGGACGTACCTTAGCATGTTTAAAAAATGAGGGCACAACTCCCTCACTAATAGAACCATTGATAATGGCTAGTAAAGATGGACCCAAAACATCAAAGGCTTCCATTACGGGGCGTGGTGGTACAATATCAAGAGGACTGAGAGCTGGTTTAAGGGTGTCAATAATTCTTTTTAACTGTGAAAGTGAGATGAGATCAAGATTCCAAGACAATGTCATGATTAACAGTAGGAAGTTCATAGCCAGTTGGAACAATACCACAGCGGATTTGATCAATTTTACTGACAAAGAATGAAAGAAACTGCTCACATGAAAGAACAATGCTATTTAATCCTGTCACAGAATGAGGGTGAATGGCTGCATTAATTGAATTAAATAAGACTCTAGGATTCTTAGAATGACGGGATATTAAATGAGCGAAGAAATCATGTTTAGCTTTCTTAGCTGCAACCTGGAAGTTGAATAGAGAAGTCCTAAAAATCGGTTTAGAAACAATCAGTCCATCTTTTTCCCCAACGCCACTCCGCAGTTCAACAGGCGTGGCGCAGCGATTGTGTAAGATTAATTTAAATGAGAATTCTGCAACTTTAGATGGGTTACAAAAAGTCTGAAAACTTTCTCTGAGGTTTTATTTGTCATGAAATGGGAACTTCATGAATTCTCAACTCACAACATTATGCTAAGCTTCACTTTTAGCCTGGTCAAAAGGCTAAAACATGGCACTTATTTACCTCAGTTACCCAGAGTGGCTTTCACTAATTCTCTTTAATGGAAACGAAACTGGCTCAAATATGTGCTACATCTTGACTTAAGCAAGAATTACTTGTTTATTGCGCATCATGGAATACGCTGTCACATTCTGAAATAAAGGATTTGCCAACAGGGACCACGCAGGTGAACAAAATGGCAATAGAGAATCCAAAGTGAAGTTAAAAAAAAAGAGCACAGGTTCAAATATCCGGAAATGAAAAAGCACCAGAAAAAAAAAAAAAAATAACAGTAACACACCAAACCTCCTTAAGCACATTTGAAAGGAACCGTGGAAACTGTGGGAGACCCTCCAGACTTGTCGGGCATAGGGCAGACCCTGGCAGTGATTGGCAGATGGCCCAGACACAAAGCACAAGGCACATAACAAAGGCAGCTTATACAAATAAAAAACAAACAATATCTCAATCTAGTAAAAGACATAAGTAAAGTTAAATCTCTAACATAATGGACAATATTAACATAAACAAAAGAATCAAACAACAACAAAGAAGACAGAAAACAAAGATCTGAAGCCCAGCCAGGAAAGGAAACTGGCTGAAATATAACACCGTGAAGTAACTGCACACCTAAACGACCCTACCTTACAGAGAGTCAACAAGAAACTGACCGCTTCCGACTGAAACAAGCAAAATTAAAACCTCATGTACACTGATAAAAATTTAACATGGTCATTATTAACTCTTTGACAAATAGGGCATCTGGACCGACCAGTGAAACTCACAAAAGACAGTCTGGAAAAAGCCATATAACATATTTGGAGAGCACAAAACATCTTATAGCTTGCTTCATATCCACATAAATAATGTGCAGTTTAAAGAGTAACATCTGCACCTTCCTGTCATGCAAGTGGCACTCACCTTCCATCTCCTTTAATGTTTGAGCATTTTTAAGAGGTACAGTTATGATCATATTGCAAACTGCATGAGTTGTCAATTAGTGACCACATATTCATTGTTGACTACTAATAAGTAGTCAATTATTATTAATTGATTAATAATATTATTGCGACTACTAATAAGAAACGTCATCTAGTGACATAGTAGTGTGCCAGCACCAGCTTCATGTCTTTACACTGAGCACAACTTCTGAACTGTAGCAGACTCCCCATTGCCTTAAGGGTGGTCATCAGCAAAAAGCTTAAGGGGAGTGTTGGTGTTTGTTAAAATATTTCTTCAGCTGTTGTAAAATGCTAAATTTCCTCTTGGGTCAGACAGACAGACAGATAGATGTGAATGGCACTATATAATAGATAGATAGATAGATCTATCATTTGTGTGTACAAATATAATAACACTAGCAAAATACCCGCGATCCTTAGCGGAGAAGTAGTGTGTTAAAGAAGTTATGAAAAAGAAAACGTTTTAAAAATAATGTAACATGATTGTCAATGTAATTGTTTTGTGACTGTTATGAGTGTTGCTGTCATCAAGGATTTGATTATCAGTATTTCTTTCAATCAGGTTCGTATTTGGAGGATATGTTGTGTTCAAGTTACATTCCGTGTTTGTCAACCGTTGTAAAGATAACAGCTTTCATTCATTGAAGTGTTCACTACCAAAAATCGGTACTCGTGATTCTAAGATGTTTAACAGGCATTTCCGGTATTAAGTTGTGGATTTGCCTGCGAATATTTAGTGGCAGCATGTCTATGAACTTAATTTAAACTTAAGCTTTACACCTTGCTCTCCTATTGATATGTCTACAAAGGCTTGTTCAGATTCAGAGGGTTGTTCCTTTCTTACTGAATCTTTAAACAGCTTGTCTTCCTCTTTATCTGAGACATCACACACTGCATGCACGGGTTTACCTTTCCCAGTCCTGCAAACTTTAGCAAAGTTTTTCAATTTACCACATTTTTTTACACTGTCTTCCTTTAGCTGGACCTTGACTTTTTCCACAGTGTGCTTTGTTTCCGCAGTAGCTGCACTTATGAATATGCTTGCATGCGTCACACGCTTCATATTCTTTTGCTGCCTTCTCAATTGTGTAATGTGTTTTTTGTTCAGTGCTCTTTGGAGCTCTTGCTTTTTGTCTGCGTACTCCGTTCACAATCAGTTCACGTGAGCCGCTCGGAGTACATGCATCGAAGGTTCTCAGCTGTGGTTGTGCTATCTCGTGCGATCTTGCGATGTCCACGGCTTTATTTAATGTTAGCTCAGACCCGGCACTTAAAAGTTTCTCTTGCACTTTTGCTGAGTTTGTGCCAAACACTATTCTATCCCAGACCATCTCATCTTCGTTTGCATAAGCACAGTCCTTCACCAGCAATTTTAACTCCGTTACAAAGTGATGAAAAGTCTCGTTTATACCTTGTGTCTTCTCACTAAACTTATATCTCACGAAAATCGTATTCGTCTTAGGCATGACAAACGCTTCGTAGCGGCAGCATGTCTGCTGCTGACGGACGGCTTTATATGGGCAGGCACTCAATTACGTGGGAGGCGTGGGTATGGGGGACGCAATATAGGCAGGCAGCCAACTATGTGGGAGGCGTGGTGATGGGTGACGCAACTCCGCCTCACACGGCGACCAAGCTGCAGGCTATGGCCGTATATATGTACGTAAGTAGGATTCAGTTATAACTGTTACGCGTAGAATTTTGAAATGAAACCTGCTCATTTCGCTCTGAGCTGAGCTCCGCGGCTAACGCCGTCTTCCGAAGCAACTTCGTCACACTGCCACCTAAAGTCAAAACTTAAATATATAAAGTCAGCGTTGGAATATATAAACTCAGCGCTGGAATATATAAACTCAGCGTTGGAATATATTGTCACGCTTGGGTCACAGATTTGCACAGAGACACAGGAGGTCGTAGAAACAAGAAGGATTTTTATTCAAACACTGCAAACACATGAGCTTAAACGTGCTCCATGACAAGTCAGAGATGACAGTTCCGCTTGGAGCAGACAGAGAGAGCGATAAAAGCAAGCAAACAATCAATTTTCAACTGACAGGCGCTGCACAAGGCTTTTAAGTTAGCGGGGCAGCGAAACAATAAGAAGCGAGCGAGTGACATATACTACCATATTCATCAGTACAGCTACTTCGGAAACAAAGCAAGGTATAAACCTAAACTTTAAATTAACTTAATAGACAGGCTGCTGCTGGCGTTTTTCATGCCCACGGCTAATGCGGGATACAAGTTTAATGAGAGGACGCAGGATATAAACGAGAGTTTTGATCACTTTGTAACCAAGTTAAAATTGCAGGTGAAGGGGTGTGCTTATGCAAATTCCGAGAGACTGTGTTTGTGGGGGAATGACAGTTAAGGCGGGTGGGGGAGTCACGTCATCATCTCCCCTCCCATTTACCTCATTTCGCTCTGAGATGAGCTCCGTGGCTAACGCCGTCTTCCGAAGCAACTTCGTCACACTGCCACCAAATACTCACAGAGAAATCCACAAGTTAATACACACGCTGTCTCTAGACTTTCTCCACACTGAATCCTCCAGGCACTACTTACAAAAGGTTACATTGACAATCGTGTTACGTTATTTTTAAAATGTTTAATTTTCTTAGCACAAGCACAGCTGAGAAGCTTCGATGCATGTGCTCCATAACGCGTTAAAAAATAATGCATTTAATCACACTTTGCATTACAATCAAAGGGGAACTTTTGTCAATGCATGATTTCCTGGTACACCGATTACATTGATGAGCGCATCCCAATTCATTTTAGCCTCGCACCACCTTGGTTTGAGAAGAAGTATGAAAAAATATGAGGTTAACACACAAAAACAGATCACCAATTCAAGCTTTATGAATAATCGATTCGCCATCAATAATTGTTTTGGTAAAGCCATACTAAGTGTAATCCTCCTTCCATTTTATAATTTTTCCGCCACTAGCCATGATTAAATGAACGGTAAAAAAGTAAGAGCGAAGCAAGGGTGACTTATTTAGGCAGGCATGTATATGACAGCAACACTCATGACAATCATGTTACGTTATTATTAAAATGTTTCCTTTTCTTTTTCATTACTTCTTTAACCCATTACTTCTCCGCTGCGAGGCGCGGGTATTTTGTATATGAATGACCTCCAAAGAGCAAGGAGACTTTTGATCATGTGAACGTGTCTGCAAAAACTGGCGTCTCCTGCCCAGCAAAAGTCGAGCAGCCGGCGCGCGCGCATAGCTGTGCCGGCCTTTGAGACGCTGACTGCGCTTCTGCCTTAAGTCAAAGTGAGCACTTTTAATTTTTTTTCATCCTCCCCCTGAGCTATAGCCCAGACAAGTGCAAACACGGGACCCCTTTTCTACACCGCGGCAAAATAATATTAAGGCGCTTCGCACTTTATTTTGCACGTATACGATTATGAGGTCGTCAGCTCGGATTATGAAGACACGCACAGGAGTGAAGGACTGACAGTGCCATCACAGCCGATTAATAGCTGGGATGTCTCACCAGTCTGCACAAGACCCAACGCGACTGTCCCCAAAAGGCGCTCATATCGTCAGCGAACACATCTCTCTATACTATATAAAAGAAAAAGGCAACTTTCCTTTCTTTACACCTTTTTTCCTTTTATCCCAAACCAAAGCCTTTCTCTCTTAACACTGCAGAGGACACAAAACTAATTTTCTTTAATTGCTGGTAAGGCTCATTACCAGAGGCAGAAATATGGACTTTCACATAGAAAATGTAATTTCTATACCACAGCCGTCGTGTAGCGCCTTTCAAAAGGGATCTACTACCGAGAGATGATCCATATACATTTTAGCTGCTGTTAGTACTACTTATCTGTTCTGTTATACCGTCTTTAAAATGTAGTTTACCCGCAACCACTCCAGTAGTGCTCAATGTACCTTTACTTCTTAAAACGTTAATGTTTTACTGTTTAATAAGTTATAGACTACATTTTATTATTTTTCCCTTGCACTCAGTGATCAAAGCTATACACACACATATAGACACATACATATATATATACACATATATATATATATATATATATATATATACCTGTGTGTATGTTTGTATGTATGTGTATACACACACACACACACACATACATACATACATACATACATACACACACAAAAATTATATATATGTGTGTGTCTGTGTATGTATGTATGTATATGTGTGTGTATATATGATGTAGATAGGTATGCATATATATATATGTGTATATGTAGATATGTATATAGATATGTATATATGTATATAGATATGAAGATATGTATGTGTATATGTATATATGTATGTATATATATATGTAGACTCAAACCCATTATGACAGCAGCAATCCAAGCTGTGAGAAAACAGTAAAAAGGAGGCGTGTCAGACGTCGTGGTACATTTTCTGATGCAGCTAGACGAAAACAACTTTGTGACGCTGCCGCCAAATACACAAAACAATTACTTTGACAATCATGTTACGTTATTTTTAAAATGTTTCCTTTTCTTTTTCTTTCCTTCTTTAACAGACTACTTCTCCGTTGCGAAGCGCGGGTATTTTGCTATATATATATATATATATATATATATATCTATAATAATAAAAGGCAAAGCCCTCACTCACTGACTGACTGACTGACTCATCACTAATTCTCCAACTTCCCATGTAGGTAGAAAGCTGAAATTTGGCAGGCTCATTCCTTACAGCTTACTTACAAAAGTTAAGCAGGTTTCATTTCGAAATTCTACACATAACAGTCATAACGGTCGATAACGGTCGACAACGTCCGCCATGTTGAACTTTCTTATTTATGGCCCCATCTTCTCGAAATTTGGTAGGCGGCTTCCCTGCGCTAACCGAAACCGATATATGTACTTATTTCGATGGTATAACGCCACTGTCTGCCGCCATATTGAACTTTCCAACGTCACCAATTTTAAAACTTCCCGTGTAGGTAGAAGGCTGACCCCATCTTCACGAAATTTGGTAGGTGACTTCCCTGCGCTAACCAAAACCGATGTACGTACTTATTTCGATGGTATGACGCCACTGTCGGCCGCCATATTGAATTTTCCAAACGTCACTAATTCTCCAACTTCCCGTGTAGGTAGAAGGCTGAAATTTGGTAGGCCCATTCCTTACAGCTTACTTACAAAAGTTAAGCAGGTTTCATTTCGAAATTCTACGCGTAACGATCAACAACGTCCGCCATGTTGAACTTTCTTATTTATGGCCTCATCTTCTCGAAATTTGGTAGGCGGCTTCCCTGCACTAACCGAAACCAATGTACGTACTTATTTCGGTGGTATGATGCCACTGTCGGCCACCATATTGAACTTTTCAACAGACTTTGTTACTTATGGGCCCATCTTCAAGAAATTTGGTACACAGGTTCCCAACGCTAACTGAATCCTATTTACGTACATATATACGTCCATAGCCTGCAGCTTGGTCACCATGTGAGGCGGCGTTGGGTCTCCCATCCCATCACCTCCCACGTTGTTGGCTGCCTGGCTATATAAGGCCGTCCGTCGCTCCAGTCTCTACATTCCCTTCCTTGCTTCGCCACGGGATTCACGTCTCCCTGCTGATAACTACAGCCTTTTTGTTTAATCCACAGCTTCTCTGCTGTTTTATTGTTTGTTTATTACAATTATAGTTATTGTATAGGTATTTTACACTTACTTTACATTACTCAGGTACCCATTTCCTTCATCATTCCAACCCCCATTACCATGTCTATCGAGGTAATCACCATCGATCAAAGAACTGTCACTTACCGAGTGGTTTCC
>JANRMT010062798.1:11859725-11916937 GCA_026402145.1 Polypterus bichir lapradei
CCCCCCCCCCCCCCCCAATCCGGGTTCTGACACACAAACGTTGGCGAAGCTGCCTTCTTCGTATCTCACCGTCACTTGATTTTCGTTTTATTGAGTGTTCCTGCCAGAGCCCGCATGTTGCTGTATGCGGTTTCTTTTGTACTCCAGGACATGCAGAGGAGAGAATGGTAAAGAGCAGTAACTTTGCCGCTATATGCAATAATCAGACACTCCCCATCTGCCCGTGTCGTTCAAACACAGGAACATATATTGGTGTAAAAGTATAACAAAAGTGCACTTTTATTCAAGTGCACTTTTTCCATCGCCTTTTCCTGTAAGAAGCAATGTACACACTTCTCTCTATGCTGTGGTTTCTATTACACACCTGAAAGAAAGAGACAATATATGTAAAAATATCATCGCACTAATGCAATATTATTTGAAAACGAACAGCGTCAGATCGAGTGTGAATTTATGCAGGAACTGGAAATTCTCTGATGTGGGACCTTCCCCCAGGGAAGAAAGTACAGTGTCAGGTGCTCATTCAGTGTAATAGGAACCATAGCACAGAGAGGTGTGTGCACTGCAACAAGTACACGTGTCGTAAATGTAGGAAGGACGGTCCTTGGGTGTGTGGGAACTGTTAATATTTGAATGTGATGATTTTATATAGCACGAAATGAAAATCAGCACTTCTTAGCATTGCACCATGCAAGCTGTCGTATCAATCGCCTGCTGTAACTTGCTTTCTTTTTTCTTCGGTTATACAGGTAGTCTTGAATAAAAGTGCACTTGTTTTGTTTGCGGAATGATGTGTCTGCGTGCACTTTTCGTGGCATTACACGTGTATTTTTTGAGCATGCCCGTTTGAGCATGCTCAATCACAGGAACATGAGTTGGTGTAAAAGTATAACAAAACAACGGGCAGATGGGGAGTGTCTGATGATTGCATATAGCGCCGAAGTTACTGCTCTTTACCATTCTCTCCTCTGGCAGGAACACTCAATAAAACTGAATAAAAAGAAAATCAAGTGACAGTGAGATACGAAGGCGGCAGCTTCGCCAGCATTTGTGTGTCAGAACCGTTTGGGGGGGTCGCGTTAGTATGCATCGTGATACACTGCAGAGCTATAGCGTGTCTTTAGTGAAAACAGCCCTGTCAGATGGGGTTGTATGGATTGATTCTGAACGGGACTGAGAGAATGAAAAGTGAATTTAAAAAAAAAAAAGCTAACCTTTACAAGGATCATAAATTGCACCGGCTGTTACAGACTGAAATCAAATGTATGCTTTTACTCTAAAATAGTAAGACTAAGAGCAGTTTACTTCTCAAAATGGAGGGGTGCAGGATCGAACTAGCGACCTTTTGAATCCAAAGCGAGAACTGATTCTATTGCACTACGGAGGCAGTTATAATAAACGGCCGTCAATGTCGCATGTTAAGGCGGCTTTTTGTTTCTGCAGTTATATTTTTGAATAAAAGCGCAATTGTGTTATATTTGAACCTTTTGTGAAAATGTTTTTGTTATTTGGACTTCAGGCTTCATACATTATATGGTTTATGCCTACATTTTGTCATCTACTACTAGAATATAAAAAACGTTTCTGTTTTAACAATGTGTTTACACAGATTACTGTAGAAACGGAACAGACATGAAATGCATGTGTTCCAAATAACGATCTATTATTTCCACTCTAAAACTCCACTTCACTCCCAGATACTCAATCAAGGCATGAGCTGGGAGAAGTTCGTGCACGTTCTAAATTGGTGGGGGGATGGAATAGCCGGCTGCTCCTAGCTTCTCTTTATCAGCACATTTAGAAGACAAAGGACGCTGGCGGAGAGGTGTGAAGGGATTTAAGAAGCAATTTAAGGTGGGACGGAATTACGAGTTTTTTCGTAGGCTCTGGTAATTCTAGTGTTAATATTTTTTCCAAAAAACTCAGTTTTCTGAAAAGTGCACAATGCAATAGTTTCACACATAAATCAACATAAAACGTCTGTTGGCGCCTGTTTGCAGCAGCAGCAGCGGCTCAACGGCCAGCAGGAATGCACAGTGTGCTGGCTGCCTGGCTGTCTTTGTGAGACAGGTGTGTGGGGGTGGCAGTTGCAGTGAGACACAATATGGTTTGTACCTCCTGTCATCATAAGTGTCTGTCCACCCAGGCAAACGCTGCCATCGGTGCATCAGCTACACAAACGTGTTCAGGACCATGATCAGCTGGGGACCAATCAGCTGATGCCGGTACCTCACTTTCGTTTTCGACCTACATCTCCAGATCACTTGCATCAAAATTGGAGTCTGACAAATCAGAGTCTGATTCAGAGATAATACGAAAAAGTTTTGCTTTGAGCATTCACTTTGGTGTCTCTCCACATGCCATTTTAGAAGCTGTTTGCTCTTTGCTACTCAGGCACGTGCAGTGAATCGAGACCAAATCAACAAAGCTAACTTTCCTTCTAGGAAAAGTGTATTGAAAAGCGCTGTAACAAGAAGATCACTGATCTCTATTGATCGCTAGCGAGACTGAGGCCTTCAAAATATTAATAATAACAAAAACTGCATTAACGCGCAATAAAATAATTGTCGGCTTTAATTAATTAATGCGTTAACACGATAATAACGTGCAACTTGCCCAGCCCTAGTTTCAACATTTTTACTGGGAAGGGTGGCTGAAATGGAAGGGGACAAGGTGGGTGTGGGTAAAAAATGTATCACTCCAACACAGCTGAGTTGAAGTTCTTGAAATTTTGAATGCTTATTACGGTTGATACAATTGAAAACTGAGATGTTAAAGCCTCTCAAAAGTTTAATCGAGAAATGGAGTTGTAATGAGGAAAAGGATCGAAAGGTGCAAAATAAAAATCATGCTTCCGACTATTAAAGTTTCACTCTGTTGGCCTAGCTCTCTCTCTCATGGGTGGGGGGTAATTTGATTCGAGTCTAGTTTTGTAAAATTTGACTTGCTTGTGTGGGATGTTATTTGATTTTAATAAATTCAATAAAATGATTAAAACAAAAATCATGTTATCACACCAAAACAGTTCAGTCAATGGTGATGAATTAGGTATATAGTTTAGGTTTAGCTCTACTTACAATGTAAACTACATTCTACATCAGTGACTCAATGGAAATGACAGCGGGGGGGATGGGGGTCCAAAACAGATATGGCACATCACTCCAAAACAGCTATAACTACTTTCAGAAAATTCTGTATTTACATTATTCCATCCATCCATTACCCAACCCGCTATATACTAAGACAGGGTCACGGGGGTTTGCTGGAGCCAATCCCAGCCAACACAGGACGCAAGGCAGGAAACAAACCCCGGGCAGGGCACCAGCCCACCGCAGGGCACACACACCTACACACCAAGCACACTCTAGGAGCAATTTTAGGATCGCCAATGCACCTAACCTGCATGTCTTTGGACTGTGGGAGGAACCCGGAGCACCCGGAGGAAACCCACACAGACACGGGGAGAACATGCAAAGTCCATGCAGGGAAGACCCGGGAAGCGAACCCAGGTCTACTAACTTTGAGGCAGCCGTGCTACCACTGCGCCATCGTGCCGCCCTATTTATATTATTGTTCAGGCAATTTAAAACACAAGCTTCAAGGAATTTTGAAAAATTTTATTAGGGAGTTGTTATGGGAGGGCCAACAACACAAAAACCATGCATTACTCTAAAACAGCCGAGTGGATGTTCAATTAAATTGGCATTTATGTTACAATTAATCCAACTGAACATAAAGAAATTATTAAGTTTATTACATTTCCTCCTGAATAAGGGTTCAATAAGTGGAACCCCCTAAAAAGCAGTAGTTTTGCTGAGCTTACATGCCATGTTATGTATTCAGTTAACCAGTTAATTAATGAAGAATTCAACATCAATTCATAAACCACAGTATACAAGGCAGTAAAAAGAAGTAGTGTTCATGGTTCCATTGCAACAAGGAATTACCGCAATCACGGAATCCAATCATACACAGAAGCAACAAATTCTGGACTTATTAGAGCACAGAGAGTGAGGGAGAGGTAGAGGAGATAACAGATAGGACAGACAGCAATGACAAATGGGTCAACATTTAAAAAACACTTTGTTTGCTTCTTACCAGAACTCATTATACAAATACATCTGGGCCTTTCCAGGTACTTCAACTAGTCAGTCATAAAGTTGATCCTATGACCTAACCATGATAAGCAATGTCTAAATTGAGCAAAGAACGTTATTTTTAATTTGAAGCATTTATTAATAATTAATTAAATAGGCTTCTCATGACTGGTGGATCGCACTTTAGACTCATGATGAAAGAGTTATTAAAACAAATCAAAACACATATCACAATTAAAGCATTTTCTCATACACTCACATTTACATTTCTCAATTTGCATCTTTTCTTTCATAGTAAAAATACCTTGAGGAAGTCCTGCAATGCATCACTGACAGTGGCACTGGGAGGATTCTCATATAAGGCAGCTGCCGCCTTTCTCTCCAGCCAGCCCAAGTTGGACACCTGTGCAAGAAGACACAGCATCAAAAGAATAATTTTACATAAAACACTCTCATAAAAGACCTATTATAACATCCAGAATAAAACTGCTAATCAAAAATATTTTCATTTATCTCTGGTTTTATGATGCAGTTTTGTCATTCACAAGAAACATTTTTAAATTCTGTTTTATGGTTTGTACCTGACGATTTTGGCCACTATTATTTCTCTGCAAAGAACATTAGAACAATCTAGACGAGAACTGGTCATTCGGCCCAACAAAGCTGGCCAGTCCTATCCACTTAATTCTCCTGAAGCAACATCAAGTGGAGTTTTGTGTTCCCTAAAGTCTTACTGTCTGTCATGCTACTTGGTCACTAATTCCATGTGTCTGTGTTTCTCTGTGTAAAGAAAAACTTTCCAATGTTTGTGTGAAATTTACCCTTAAGTGTGCCCGTGTTCTTAATGAATTAATTTTAAAATAATAGACTTGATCCACTGGACTAATTCCCTTCATAATTTTAAACACTTCAATCATGTCACCTCTTAAACTTCTTTTGCTTAAACTGTAAAGGCTCAGCTCTTTTAATCTTTCCTCATAATTCAACCCCTGTAGCCCTGGAACCAGCCTAGTTGCTTTTCTCTGGACCTTTTCTAGCGCTGCTATGTCCGTTTTGTAGTCTGGAGACCAAAAATGCACACAGTACTCAAGATGAGGCCTCACCAGTGTGTTATAAAGCTTGAGCAGAATCTCCTGTGACTTGTACTCCACACATCAAGGAGTTTGATTCCCAAACTCTCATGTGGCACCTTATCAAATGCTTTCTGAAAGTCCAGATAATATCATAAGCTCCACTTTGATCATATCCTTTTGTTGTCTCCTCATAGAATTCCAGCATGTTATTAAAACAGGACCTCACTCTTCTGACCCCATGCTGACTATTCAGTAAAATTCCTGTACTTGCTATGTGCTGCTCATTCTTATCCTTAATAATTCCTTCTATTAATTTTCCTGTGATTCATGCCAAGCTTACTAGTCTATAGCTGCTTGGATCTGCCCTGTCAGCCTGCTTATATAACGGGATGCTATTTGCCATTTTCTAGTGTGCAGTGACTTCCGAAAATATGTGTCAAGGGTTTATATATGTATTCACTTACCTCCTTAAGAACTCGAGGGTAAACATTATCTGTTCCTGGTGTTTTGTTTGATTTCAGCCTATTTAATCTAAGCAGCACTTCTCCCTCTACAATTTCTAAATCACTCAGAAACTCCTTAGTAGTCCGATTTACCTCTGGGCGGTTATCCACTTCCTCACTAGGGAAGACCTCAGAAAAATGCAAGTTTAGAGCATCTGCTAATTTCACTGTCTGAACTTTATAATTCCCCTTTACTATAACTAATTCACTTCAACTCCTCCTTGACTGAAAGATTAATTCATTCAAAAATCACTATAACTACTCTCTAGACCTCTACTAGGACTACTGATTTTTAACCTCAGCAACTCAAAATCATTCCAAAAAAAGGCTGGAAAACATATAAATGAAATATTACAAATGAGGTTCTGCAGTTCACTTTACAAGCAAGATAACAAATAATTACTTCAAAAATTTAGCAAACTGATAAATCTGAACTTAAAGTGAGCCAACTCTTTTAAGCTAAAACTTTGAACACAGGAAAGCCTCAAAACACTAGACATGACAAATGTTGGAGAAATGATCAGTACAGAAAAAGGGTTATGCCAGCATAATCAATATCATCACCGTCAAACACCATGTGAGATGTGAACTACACTGAATTCCTCCAAAATTAAAGACACTGCCACTGAATAAAGTCAAGGGATGGGTTCACTTGCCGTTTCCTGCTGAATTTATGGCAGAAATTCGCTGTCAATGCGATCTGCATAAACTGGAGTTATGTTTTTTGCTACTCTATCTCCAAGTAGTGTTATCTAATTTATTTCAGTGTAGACTTTAGCTATTAGCAGAAATGGAAGTCTTAAATGTAATTATATAGGAATTTTGCGTTTGATGTTTTAATTTTGTTTGTGAATCTATTTAATGTTCTGAATTTATAAACTAAACTGAAAAAATAATGTACAGTTTAGATGATAGGACATCTTTTCAGAAGTGCAATGAACCTCTGTGTTATAATCTGCCTTCTGGAAAAGGCAAGGCATTTATTTTTCAATAAGGATCAGGAGATGAAACGTGACACAGAAATCAAGATAAGTCTATAACCAAAAGGTCAGTCAGTCCTACCTTTTATCAAAGCCTAATTCAGAAACAAAAGAAGTGTAGTTGAAAATGAAAAAAAAAGAAGTCTAGAAAAAGCAAAAGCAAAGCTCAACACGTGAAACGTGCTGTGGTCCAAACTTCAGATGAGCCATTTTGTGGTAATCCTTTATACTGCTGTGCTGCTGACCAATACAATTACCATAACAAAGCTATAGCAACAAAATGGTGGTACTGTGATAAAAAAAAAGAAGTGAAAATAAATGAATATGTTCAAATATGTTTTGAATAAAGTTATACTGGGCAAAAAGCTAAATCAGCAAAAGTGAAAACCTTAAAGGGAAAAAAAGAATTTCCAAAACAGATGCAAAATAAATCCAGGGAAATATAAAAAATAGAAACCAAATCCTAACACTGCAACAGGCTTTTTTAATTCTCAGCTTCTTTTGGGTCAGACATTCCCTGGACATGAAGATGCACAAGAGTCTGTGCTGCCTTTGTCTGAGGTTCAGAGCCAAAACACAGTTGTTGTTTTTTCTTGCTTTTGCTGTTACATGGCAGGCTCCAGCCCAACACTTTTCCCTTTCCCTGATGGTCTCCCTGTGGGCACTCTCCATTCACTAGAACATTAATAATCAGAACACAAAAGGGACTTAATTATAGAATTAGCAACCATTTACATGTTATTCAGACAAAAGGAAAGAATACAGACTGTGGAGTGGATGATTTACATTACTGTTGAATTAAGGCAGTGATAGTACACTAACAGTCTGCTATATTCCAAGTTGAACAAATAATTCCATCCTCAAGTTTAAGTTTACTTTATGTATTAACTCCAAAACAGCAACATGCAAAAAAACAAAGCAACTGACAAACACTTAGAACTCCACAGAGTGGATGCTTTAGCTTCATGAAAAATGTGCTCATAGTTGTAGTAATGCTCTTATAATTGGAAAGACTGACGTGTTTGGTAGATATTTCACTTACTTTTTGTTTCATATTGATTTTATTGATTAATTATATTACTAGTTGATGGGTTGAAATCTAATCAACTTAGACGTCAGTATTAACATTTGCAGTGCAACATCTTTTGGAATGTATTTTGTAGTGCATGTAGTAATAAAATAAGACTGCATTTGTCATTCCAACAGATGGCGCCCACCAAACATATGTAGTATTGCATTATTACTGCAAAAGTTAGTGATGTGCCATCTGTTGGAATGATACATGCATGCATATGTCTCTGTTATATGGTATTTGGAATAGGATTCATAAAAGCAATGTTAAGTGAAGCACCATCTGTTGGAATGACAAGAGACAAAGTAACCACACAGACACTTATCCTTTTATTAAGGTGGATGTACATAAATGATAAACTCCACAATCCTCTAGTTAAAATGTTAAAATGTGTGTAGGTGAAATGGGATCACTACATCTACTGTTACTTTTAGAATCTGTCAGAATTAAGGTAACAATTTAATAAGTTGTGATTAAGTGGACAGACTATATAGGCTGGACCTTTACAACATTTCACTGCCAACAATGAAATAAATATATGCTTTTTGGTCAGTGAAATCAGGAAAAAGGAACTGGAGGATTGTGTTTCCCTTTGAGCTTTATTTGTTAACACAAATTAATGGCAGATTTTCTTTTACATAAATAAATAAGTAAATAAACATACAAACACAAACATGGCCAATAATTTGTAGACTGAAATTGCAGTATTTTCAGTTAAATCTAAAGCTCACTTTGCATAATATTGGACTTTTACAGACCTACAACTCAATAAAAGTATGTTTTTTAGTGACACACAAGGGCAGGAATCCAAGAGAGGGCATACAACAATGTAACTTTCTGTGCTTTTTTGATTTTTTTTGAATTTCATGTCTAGAAGTGGGGTTGTCTGTGCACTTGCCTTCTACTTCCCAGTTTCCTTCTCTCAGTGTCTCCAGTCCTGGCCTCTCTTCTATCTGTCAAGGAGGGTTTGCCCCGACTAATATCTCAAGACAAATGCCCTTGGCTTTTAATCCCACTTTGGGTTACTTCTTGGATAAGCTAACCCAGACATTTGTGCCACTAGAAATATAAGGACACCATACCAGAACTATCTAGTGGCTGCTTCTTGCCAAAAGACTGCCAATTCACCATAACTGTTCCTCAGCTGCCTGCCTTTACAAAGCAACATGGACACAGTCTTGGGCAATGTGATGACATCTAAAGACTGGGGAGTAACAAGTGGCCTCCTGCCTGGTCCCATTTTACTCAACCTGGAACTATGAGCTCCCCTCTTTGAATCAGGGGTTATTCAGAGCTTCTGTCCACTTTCTGTGGCTTCAATCAAATTACTCTTTCTCGCTCTGCATGTAGAGAACTCTGGCACCTGTTGGCACTACATGGCCTCTGTTACCCAGGGGGAAATTTTGCAAGTTTTGTCCCAGCTAACTTTCCTATGAGCTGGGAGTATTTTACTAGCTCATATCCTGTGCAGCTTGCCATATTTGCAGGATATATAAAATTGTAGATTGTATAAGAGAACCGTACTTGAGAATGTCAAGCCATGTACTCTTTTGGATAAAACCAAACTACAACTGTTTCAGACAACTAGATCCATTATTTCCAATCTAGTACATAACAATGAAGAAGAAGAAGAACTCCAAAATTTGGAAGGGAAAAGTTTACATCCAGCATTAAACATTAAAAAATATTAAAACAGTACCTGGAATCACCAGATCAGCCAAAATTGGGCTATAAAATTGCAAAATGCTTATATCTAGTAGGGGGCACACAATCCCTGGAAATATGTTCATTAGAGATTGCAGCTTTTACTAAACAAAACAGTGTGTGTGTGTGTGTGTGTATATATATATATATATATATATATATATATACACACATACACATACAGTATCTCACAAAAGTGAGTACACCCCTCACATTTTTGTAAATATTTTATTATATGTTTTCATGGGACAACACTGAAGATATGACACTTTGATACAATGTAAAGCAGTCAGTGTACAGCTTGTATAACAGTGTAAATTTGCAGTACCCTCAAAATAACTCAATACACAGCCATTATTGTCTAAACCGCTGGCAACAAAAGTGAGTACACTCCTAAGTGAAAAATGCAGAGCCCCTTAGTATAATAAAATTTTAAACCCTTCCATGCAGTGGAGATTCTAAGATAAAAAAAAAAAAGAAAAAATACCACTAAAGACAGGAGGCACTTAGCATCTTTTAATATAGGCTGGAACTCACAATAATAGAATTTTTTGAAGAACAGCTACTGGTGAAAGCAGGATGCAGTCGTGGGGTTCCTGCAGTTGGCTCTGGCCACTTTGAGAGTGTGGGAGGCATGGTTCCTAGGTACAGACAGAAGTGATGTCTTCCATCTGTCAGCAGGTGAACTGTAATGTTCAGTGCAGTTGTCCAAGGTTTATACTTTTCTAATAGTCTTTGTTCCCAAAATAAGAACATGCACTTGCCAAACATGGGAAATAATCTTTTGCTGGGACAAGATAAATGGAAATGGCACATAGTAACTGTTGACCATAAACGGACCATCAGACCATGGGGTACAGCTAAGTTCTCTCCACTTGTCTCATCCCAGCTCACATTCAGGTTGCTTACCTGGCAGTAATATTTTCTCCCTGTCAGCTTGCTTTGCATAGTTTGGATATTTTCAACTATGTCAAGTTATGGCCTTAGTTTTGAGTGAAATTATGTATTACGGAATAAACCCCACAGATCACAGTGACACACTTCAGACTTGTTTTTTTTCAACAGAGGCCACTAGCTGCTGGTATGAAGTCATTTTAAGTGTAATTAAATCACTCAGGTTCCCTAGACATATTACTGATATTTAGAGAAGGATCTGATAGCATTCAATATCAAAAATATGCCAAGAACACCTAAAAGTAAACCAATACTTTTTCATGGAAATGAGGACACACACTAATCAAGCATCAACACAATGCTTACATCTCATTATTTTGAATCTCCACAGTCAAAACAGTCAGTCCCCTTTCCCACCTTGCACCAATATGCTGCATGCAATTCTGATTTATCGGTAGCAAACAGTCATTATGAGCCACTCTGTAATGATTTCCATTGACATGACAGCTCAGAAACCATACAGAAGGCATTCATAAACAATTTAGGTTTGCGTGAATGTTCTTCAGAAACCCAACCACCAGATATTTTTAGAAACAAACTGAAAAAAGTTGAAAAAACAAAAACAACAATAGAGACAACTTGCTCTTGCTGTATTTCTCTTTTTAATGTCTAGAATAATATGAAATACAATCTGATTGTGTGGCAGACTTTGTGATGGCTCTGATTATCTGCATTTAGAGCACAACTTCTAACAGATGTATAAAGCCAAAAGAACAAAGCCCAGTGATTATCATAAAAACCGCTATGCTGTAGACATGCTGTTCAAATCTATTTTGGGAGGAAAGGCCTCTTAATAACTAGGTGTTATCTTTCACCAAAAGCCCTGTCTTTCTTTATTTGGGGTATTCTATTAAATTTTTTGTACATACAAGTGAAAAATGATGGCTGTCTTTCAGTTTTTGCCACCCCAACAAGGCCACCCACATACGCATGCAACTCAGACAAATCCTATTGAACTTTGAGACAGATCAGAAGTTAGAAACCTTACTTGCAAAAAAGATGTGAGTAACAGAGATTTCTATTATAGCTGCAAAACACTCATCCAAACTACACTAGAGTCACAGATAGACCAAGATTAAAAAAAGCCATGAAGGCAATGTTGAAAATAGATTTTAATTTTTAATTACTTACTGAATTTGGGATTGAATGCTAAATTAAACGTTATATATATGCTTATATATGTATGTGTGTGTATATAGTCACACACATGTGCTTGGGAAGCAGTTGATTGGCTTGACTAAGAGTGTGGTTACACTGGACCAGGGGTTGACAGTGTGCACTAATACCTCTTTTCCTGCTGAGACCAAGATAAACTTATTTGGTTCATATGGTGTCAAGCAAGACGACCACTGCCTTGCTAAAGAAACTGAGGGTAAAGGTTTTGGACTGGCCAAGCAAGTCTCCAGACCTAAACCCTATTGAGCATCTGCGGGGCAACCTCAAATGGAAGGTGGAGGAGCGCAAGGTCTCTAACATCCACCAGCTCCGTGATGTCGTCATGGAGGAGTGGAAGAGGATTCCAGTGGTAACCTGTGAAGTTCTAGTGAACTCCATGCCCAAGAGAGTTAAGGCACTGCTGGAAAATAATGGTGGCCATACAAAATATTGACACTTTGGGCATAATTTGGACATTTTTCAATTAGGGGTGTACTCACTTTTGTTGCAGGCGGTTTAGACATTAATGGCTGTGTGTTGAGTTATTTTGAGGGGACAGCAAATTTACACTGTTATACAAGTTGTACACTGACTACTTTACATTGTATCAAAGTGTCATATCTTCTGTGTTGTCCCATGAAAAGATATAATAAATGTGAGGGGTGTACTCACTTTTGTGAGATACTATAGTATATTATATTATATCTATATATATCTATATCTATATATATCTATATCTATATATCTATATATCTATTTATATATTTATATATTTATATATATATATATATATATATATATATATATACACACACACACACACACACACATATATTGTCACTCACGCGTGTTTAGGAGACAACTAAAGAGCTTGAGTACATGTAATTCCATGCTGGACCAGGGGGTGGCGAAGTGCACCAATTCTTTCATTCGATCTCTTACAAACCATTCTAGGGAAATCCCGCCCCGCTCTGGGGCAGCCAACGAAGTCACTTCCGGTTCCGACCCTGATTACATCAATACCCTTACTAGCCTTTAAAGCCGCCATCTTGTTTATACAAAATCAGTTCTGTTTTGGACTCAGTTGTGTGAACATGTCTGTTCTATTGAATCAATTTTGCAGCCGGGAAAAATGATATGGATGGCTGCCCCAAACCTTCTCTATGTCTTATGGTCGTTCTTGTTACAGTGGCGTAGCCAACAGGATGATAAAAGCCCAGAAGAAAACGGGACCGGACCAGAATCATGACCCGGTGGGAGAGTACTGGGGCCGAGCTTCCGGGTGAGGGTTTCGTCTCAGATTTCAGAAAGAACCAGTGCAGACTCCGCTCCCTTTGTCTAATTCCAGACCACATAAAATAAATAGGAAGAGTGTCAATGGGACACACAGATGTGGGCTGGTCTCTATGGGGGAAGCGATGGGGACTTATTATGCTCTCTCAGAAGAGAGAGAGCTGTCCTCCCCACAGGGGCCAAGGCCCCAGAGCAAAGTGGGGATTCCCCAGAGCAGCAGGTGAAGTCATTACAGGCATGGAGTCTAGATCCTGAGCGGTCTACCCAAGAGCAGGCTGATGCTCTGTGGGAAATGGTGGCGGGTTGGTTAAAGCCCTCTGAGTGCACCACCTTCCAAATAGTAAAAAAGGTAGCCTGTTTTTCATTAATAAATAATCTTCCCGACCATTTCACCCACCCAGGGAGACTTTTCCCAATATGAACGAGCTCATCGAAACATCTAGGACAGCCTCAAAATTTGGGAGAGCAGAACGGCGGATGCTGTGGAGATTATGTCCCTCCTAATCTGCCCCTTCTGCATAAACCAGAGTGTGTACCACAGTCCCCGATTCTGCGGGCGCGGCCCTCCCTTGGGAGCAAGGTGGAATGTAAGTGGATGGGGGTTGGGGGGGGGGGGAGGATTGTGTGCGCTTTCAAACCCCTTGTCAATGGCTCATACGAGAGAAGTAGTTGTTAACGGATTTAACATGGAAGCCCTTTTTGATTCTGGCAGCAACATTTCCATTGTTGATCGCCGGTATGTACTACTGCGACAGTGGATAAAATTAAAGACCAGTATAACCTGTGTACACAGGGATATGCAATTCTATAAATCCGCCCGATGTTTCAACAGCAAGGGAGGATCAGTTAAAAGAATTATCGCAGCGGTCCTCCCAAATCCACCTTTCGCTGTGATTCTTGGGCGGGACTGGTCTGATAGTAAAAGTGGTGAAGTACTGACCCCTCCTAAACCTAATTTGGGCCTAGTAACAGACGGGAATCCTCTGTTGCAGGTTGTCTCCACACAGTGTACTCCGCCGGCAGAAAGAGACATGGGAGGCCAAGAAGAGGATGGGGAGCTTCCCGGGCCGTCACAGACCATTGCGTCATCTGTCCACGTCTCGGTGGAGCAGGATGACTCCCCGCCCCTTGAGGTCAGACTGGACCCTCTTTTAGATTTAAGCTTCCAATTTAGATAAACACTGGCCTCATTTAACAGGGAACAATGGAATGATGATCCCCTTAAATATGCAAAGAATGCAGTTGCACTAGTCAATGGCCAAGGCATCAGCCCATGCCACAGGGGCCCCACTTTGTTATTGAAAATGATTTATTATATCGGGTCAGGGAGCATGGGGGGGGGGGGGGGGGATGTGGGGGGTGCGGAAGCTGTTGTTAATCCCACGAACTTTCCGGTGGCAGGTTTTTGAGTTAGCGCATGCCCACCTCCTAGGAGGCCACCTGGGCACCAAGAAAACATTCGAGCGCATCAAGCTCCGATTTTATTGGCTGGGAATTAACGAGAAGGTTCGCCGCTTATGTATCTCTTGTCCAGAGTGTCAGCTGTGGCAAATTCCTAGGAGGCACTGTGCTCTTCTTGTTCCACTTTCCTTGATTGATGTCCCGTTCGAAAGAATAGGAGTCGACATAGTGGGACCCCTGGAATCCTCGGCCCAAGGACATAAGTATATATTAGTCCTCGTGGATTATGTGACCCGGTATCTAGAAGCTGTTCTGTTTCGCTCAGCTAATTCTAAAGCCATTGCATGGGAACTGGTAGGGGTCTTTGCGCGAGTTGGCATTCCTAAAGAAGTCCTTACGGACCAAGGGACACCGTTTACCTCGGAGACATTCAGGGAAACGGCTAAGTTACTTAAAATAAAGCACTTAAAGACTGCGGTGTATCATCTTCAAACCGACGGTCTAGTGGAGAGATTTAATCAGACTCTCAAACAGATGCTTCGCAAGGTGGTCAGGGACGGAAGGAATTGGGATCAAATCCCCCCTCATACTCTTTGCCTACAGGGAAGTCCCACAAGCCTCAACTGGGTCCTCACCCTTTGAATAATTATATGGACGACAACCCTGGGGCATATTGGACATTTTAAAAGAAGGTTGGGAAGGAGAGGCTTTTCCCTCGACTAATATTTTGGAGTATATCGCACAGTTACGTGATAGTTTTGAGAAAATTCAACCCATATTAAAAAGAGGCACAAGCAGCACAGGCCCGCTATTATGACCGTGGCACAACGCTTCGGGAATTCCAACCTGGGGATCGGATCATGGTGTTGGTTCCCACCTCCCATTCTAAACTACTTGCCCAATGAAAGGAACCATATGAAATTAAGGAGAGGAAAGGGCTCGTTGACTATTTGGTGAAACAGCCCAATTGTCTGCTGAACAAGCAGATATATCACATGAATCTGCTGAAACTGTGGAAGGAAAGGGACCCTCCCTCCTCCGGCCAGCCCCGCTCATTCTTTGCTCATACCAACACACTTAACTTTGTCTCTAACTTGAATACCTGACAGAGGCGAGAGCTCGAAGCAGTTATCTCGTCCGTCCCGGAGGTGGTAGACAAAAAACCCGGAAGGACCTCTCCGATTGCCCACGACATTGTGACCGAACCTGGGGTTATAGTCAGAGAACGTCCCTATTGTCTTCCCAAGAAAAAGAAGGCTGAAGTGGAACTTAAAATCGAGTGCATGCTGGACTTAGAGGAGTCATTGAGGAAAGTTATAGTCCCTGATCCAGCCCAATAGTCTTGGTTAGTAAGCCCGACGGAAGATGGAGGTTTTGTAATAACTTCCGTCGGCTTAAACAGGTTTCCCAATTTGATGCTTATCCTATGCCTCGAGTGGACGACCTCCTTGAAAGGCCTGGATAGGCAGAATATCTGACCACACTTGACGTGACCAAGGGGTACTGGCAGGTTCCTTTAATGGACTCCGCAAAGGTTAAGACCACATTTAGCACCCCTAGTGGGCACTGGCAGTATCGTGTTCTTCCATTCGGGTTACATGGGGCTCCTGCGACTTTCCAGCGTCTGGTGGACAAAGTGCTCCGCCCCCATCACGTACAGTGCTGCCTACCTGGATGACATCGTCATCGGATCAATCCAAAAAAATGTTTTTTTGGGTTGAAAGAAGCCAAATATTTGGATTACCTGGTGGGTCGTGGTACTGTCAAGCCACAGTACTCTAAAATAAATGTCATTTTGAAATGTCCCCGTCCGCAAACCAAGCGACATGTCCAAGCATTTCTCGGTTTAGCCGGGTACTACCGCCGGTTTGTACCACACTTTTCGGAGAGAGCTGCACCCTTGATTGATTTAACAAAGAAGAGAGCTTCCAACATTGTGGTATGGACCGATATGGCGGAAGCTGCATTCAGTGACTTAAAAAGGGCTCTGACGTCAGCACCTGTTTTGAAAGCACCTGACTTTTCGCTTCCTTTTATCCTCCAGACGGATGTTTCGGACACAGGCCTAGGGGCAGTGCTGACCCAAAGTGTCGATGCTGCTGAACACCCTGTCATGTTCCTGAGCCGGAAACTGCTGGATCAGGAGACCAGGTATGCGGCGGTGGAAAGAGAGGCTCTTGTGATTAAGTGGGCGATTTACACAGTTGGGTCGAGAGTTTACACTTGTCACGGACCATGCACCTTTACAGTGGACAGCCCTGCATAAGGTTCAACCCTTGAGTCACTAGGTGGTTCCTTGATCTGCAACCTTATAAGTTCTCGTTCGTTCATCGGAAGGGTTCCCTCCATACCAACACCGACATTCTCTCTCGCATTCACAGCCTCTCAGTGCAGGATGCCAGACATATATATATATGACAACCAGGAAGAAGGCATCACTTCTTCCCCAAGCAACCAGAGCTCCTCAACCTTTTGATGCAGATGAAACAGTCTTTATTATACAGGCCATATTAATCTGGTGTCCACAGTTTATTTCCTTTTTATGCCATTGAACGCTGTTTTTGTTTAGACTGCAAAGTAAATGGGGACAGTCGGTTAGGCGTCATAAAATGTATTTTTGTTTGAGCCTGTCATTCCCATAGACAACCACAATATATGAAGACATACACAAACATATATATCTTTCTATTATAAAAGGAAATCCTGAGACAAGACTTTTCAGAGAGATAATTTCAAGTCCCGCGAGACGAGACTTTTTGCCAAGAGATTTTGACAAGTCCGACCCTCCTCTCTACCATTTACAACCATGCCCACAGTCCACTCACTTCTTATTCGTGTGAATGCTATTGTCAGACACAATTCCTGTGCTCTCAGCTCTTATAAATTTGTACATTTTCCTCATTTTAATACAAGACATACAATCTATTCATTTATGTTAGGTAGAATGCCCAGAGGGGACTGGGCGGTCTCATGGTCTGGAATCCCTGCAGATCTTATTTTTTCCTCCAGCCGTGTGGAGTTTTTTTTTGTTTTTTCTGTCCACCCTGGCCATCGGACCTTACTCTTATTCTATGTTGATTAATGTTGACTTATTTTATTTTCTTACTGTGTCTTTTATTTTTCTATTCTTCATTATGTAAAGCACTTTGAGCTACATTTTTTTGTATGAAAATGTGCTATATAAATAAATGTTGTTGTTGTTATTTGTTTCCATCGATGCAGACCTTTTCTGGACAATAATTTTATATGTTCTAGATGAAACGTCAACGACTAAGCGAAGAAGAAAGGGCAGCCCACTGAAAAGAGGCCCAAAAGTGTTGGAGAGAAAAGAACTCAAAAAAGAACAATAATAATCTAAGTGCAAATTCGGAAAATAAGGAAAGTTATAATCAGCCTGGACCAAGTGGAATGGAAACCTAGCAGGTCCAAGCGGGGTCAGAAATAAAAGACAAAGAGTAGAAGACAAAGTAGAACATTGTAAAGAGGTTCAAAAATGTTGGCACGATACACATGCAGAGCAGGTTAGAGTTTATGAAAGTAGTAAAATTCAAAATTCTCAAAAAACTGATAGTAAAGATCACATTAGCACTAACAAATGGAAATTATTACTCGGTGAAATAACACAACAGCAAAAAGAGGTTGAATATATGAACATAGGTGATATGACAGAAGTATGTAGATATTGTTCGGCTTTAAAGTTTAAATCGGAGACTTGTAGATCGTCTAATTCGTGTTGCCATCAGGGAAAAGTAGCGTTTCTTCCCAATGAAGAGGCGTATCCGCGAGAATTAAAAGATTTGTTATTTGGTGAAAGTGAAATCCATAAACAGTATAGGCAAAATATCCGAATCTACAATAATCTGTTCGCGTTCACATCATTCAATGCACAAAACGTAGATTTACAATTCAGGACCATACGCTATGAGAATCTGTGGTCCTGCAGTAATTAAACCTACTACAAGTTTAATTTCAAAGAAATCACAATTCAGTCAGGCTTATATTTTTGATCATTGAGAAGTGATGCGACATAGAATCGAAAGAGTTAAATGGTCAGACGTATTAGAAATTCTACAGCCAATAATGGTATTCGTATCAAAACATCTACAGTTTCCCGTTAGAATAGCTTTTGTTATGACAATTAACAAATCATAGAGACAAACATTCGAAAAAGTCAGTTTATTTATTAGACAGAAAGAAACAATATTCACTCACAGACAGTTATACGTTGCATTGTCACAATGTAAATCCAAACATGGAAGCAAAATTCAATGCGATATTGACGAAAAGTTAATTCCAAATATTGCTTTTACTGAAGTGTTACAGTAAAAAGTGTAAAAAGTATTTGCATGTTAATTTCAAAGCCAAATAGAACAAAAATGTATAACTCAATGAATACCTCTAACGCAACATGAAACACAATTTTCTTTCAATTTATTACATTTTAATATTTTTTACTATGGTTAATTACTCTCTGTAATGAAAAATAGTTAGGTCTATTATACATATGTAACAGTTCCCATGAAAATAACAATCTG
The DNA here is from genome assembly GCA_026402145.1 of Polypterus bichir lapradei. NCBI lineage: Eukaryota > Metazoa > Chordata > Cladistia > Polypteriformes > Polypteridae > Polypterus > Polypterus bichir. The sequence goes on from JANRMT010062798.1 coordinate 11,878,493, forward strand.
TTTAAACTGTACATACGCTTCCCCATACGCAAGAGGCAGATCCGGGAAATCACTAGCGTGTAGGGCCCGCACGGGGGTTGGAGTGCGAAGCAAGGAGGCAGCAGAACCCCCTAGTCTTATATGTAAGCGTATACACGTGTGTGCGCAGCCCAGAAGTGAGATGTGGAGTCTGGGTAAGGACAGATTGCTGACTTTTGTTTAAAACAAATGCAGGGCAGCACTTGTGGCTATGTGCATGTATGTCCCTGTGAATAACAATGGCTTTGTCTGTTAAAAACTTAGTATTTCATGTAGAGTGTACTGATACCTCCTAGCAGTCTATGTGTGTCCAAGCCGTTTGTAGCCCGCACAGCTCTCTGTGCTGTACAGATAACCTTACCTAAGTTTAAAGCAGGTGTCCTGGCCAGATGTCTATGGGCTGATGCATGAACTCATTTTGAATGGATGGCTTCAACGGTTTAAGGAAGTCTGATTTCAGTTTAACTTTTTGATTTTTAGTCTTCGTTGTCTGAGTGTTTCAATTTTCTGGAGTATATGAGTGTCTTTTGTGTTTTGTTTAAGAACCGCAGTACTGCGGGAAGCATGAAGATGGAAACTGTTTTGTACCTTGACAATTGACTGCCATATTGGAGCTCTAAGTTTACTCCAATGAGCCATTTTATTCAACTCCAATGGCTGAAGGCTACAGCCACTGCCTACAGAACTATTAATTTGCATGGATTCAGCATAGTGCTAGGCATGTGGCAAATTTAACTTTTGCTTTTAGGAACATTCTGGATTTTTTTTTTCTTCCAAATATTTTCAATCCGCAGTTTGTTGAATCCGTGGATGTGGAGCCTGAGTTACATAGTATATGTTAATTTTATACACTATATAAAAAGTCAGTTTGAATACTGTATTGACTCAGGGAGAGACAGTGAAAAATTTTACTGAGAAAGGACCAGGAGTTAAGACATGGTCAGGAAACATGCTGAGTTCATACCAGGAAATCAAACAATCAATTCTCAGAGCCCTAAATACTAGTCAAAAATCACGGTTCAAAACAAAAGAAAGTTCAAATCCATACTATTAAAATGAAAATAAATAAAGGTTTGCTTTGCAATTTTATTTTATTTTTATTTTATTAATTTGCAATCTTAACCTTGGATATTTTGAGAACACCTGTGCTGGCTCATTACATTATCACAATGAATTTTAAATGAAACAACTCAGATGCTGTTGAAGTGCAGATTTTCAGCTTTAATTCAGTGGGTTGAACAAAAAGATTGCACAAAAATGTGAGGCAACTAAAGCATTTTTTTAACACAATCCCTTCATTTCAGGGGCTCAAAAGTAATTGGACAATTTACTCAAAGGCTATTTCATCGGCAGTTGTGGGCAAGTCTGTCGTTATGTCATTATCAATTAAGCAGATAAAAGGCCTGGAGTTGATTTGAGGTGTGGTGCTTGCATGTGTAAGATTTTCGCAGACAACATGCGGTCAAAGGAGCTCTCCATGCAGGTGAAAGAAGCCATCCTTAAGCTGTGAAAACAGAAAAAACCCATCCAAGAAATTGCTACAATATTACGAGTGGCAAAATCTACAGTTTGGTACATCCTGAGAAAGAAAGCAAGCACTGGTGAACTCAGCAACGCAAAAAGACCTGGATGTCCACAGAAGACAACAGTGGTGGATGATCGCAGAATAATTTCCATGGTGAAGAGAAACCCCTTCACAACAGCCAACCAAGTGAACAACACTCTCCAGGGGGGTAGGCGTATCGATATCCAAGTCTACCATAAAGAGAAGACTGCATGAAAGTAAATACAGAGGGTGCACTGCAAGGTGCAAGCCACTCATAAGCCTCAAGAATAGAAAGGCTAGATTGGACTTTGCTAAAGAACATCTAAAAAAGCCAGCACAGTTCTGGAAAAACATTCTTTGGACAGATGAAACCAAGATCAACCTCTACCAAAATGATGCAAAGAAAAAAGTATGGAGAAGGCGTGAAATAGCTCATTATCCAAAGCATACCACATCATCTGTAAAACATGGTGGAGGCAGTGTGATGGCTTGGACGTGCATGGCTGCCAGTGGCACTGGGACACTAGTGTTTATTGATGATGTGACACAGGACAGAAGCAGCCGAATGAATTCTGAGGTGTTCAGAGACACATTGTCTGCTCAAATCCAGCTAAATGCAGTCAAATTGATCAAATTGGGCAGCATTTCATGATACAGATGGACAATGACCCTAAACATACAGCCAAAGCAACCCAGGAGTTTATTAAAGCAAAGAAGTGGAAAATTCTTGAATGGCCAAGTCAGTCACCTGATCTTAACCCAATTGAGCATGCATTTCACTTGTTGAAGACTAAACTTCGGACAGAAAGGCCCAAAAACAAATAGTAACTGAATGCCGCTGCAGTAAAGGCCTGGCAGAGCATTAAAAAGGAGGAAACCCAGCATCTGGTGATGTCCATGAGATCAAGACTTCAGGCTGTCATTGCCAGCAAAGGGTTTTCAACCAAGTATTAGAAATGAACATTTTATTTCCAGTTATTTAATTTGTCCAATTACTTTTGAGCCCCTGAAATAAAAGGATTGTGTTAAAAAAATGCTATAGTTGCCTCACATTTTTATGTTATCTTTTTGTTCAACCACCTGAATTAAAGCTGAAAGTCTGCACTTCAACTGCATCTGAGTTGTTTCATTTAAAATTCATTGTGGTAATGTACAGAACCAAAATTAGAAAAACATTGTCTCTGTCCAAATATTTATGGACCTAACTGTATATGGCTGTTGATAACCCCAAGGAGCTTTGGGTGCCATCATCATGGAATCTAGCAATTCGAATAAACGGAAAATGTCGGCAACCTATGAAAACAAAATGGTAATGTGATATAACTCAAAAGAATTATCAACTTCTATATTTTTTGGAGTGAAATAAATGTTTGTAAAAGATTCTACCTTAAAAAAGATACACACTTTGTCCTTCCTTTATTAAAAAAAAAACACTATTAAAGAAAAACTCCCATTATAACAAACACAAAGATGGCAGACTTTTTAATTTATATATAAATGAAAGTCCACTCCAGGGGAGCAATTTGTAGAAAACCATTACTGGTAAAAAGTGACCATTTTAATGGTTTGCAGTCAGGCTACTCAAAGTCTTAGTACTGCTATACTGTTAAATCCAAACAAATCACCAACAACCATAACTAGAACTAACAAAATAACTGAATGAAATCACACTGAGTATGCTTTACAGCTTTCACTGCAACCTCCAGATGCGGGCCTGCTTAACATTTCCCAGAGGCTGTCTTTATCTCCAAGGCCCTCAGTCTAACTGTCGAATTATCAGTTAAATCAAGACCAAATAGACATTATTGTAGAATTATGTACTCTTCTTAAGCTCTTCATATGGGCTTTCAACAAATGACCTTCTCTTCTTAGTATCCTGTGTTGACACTTTGTGTCACTGCCAACTCTGGCCTTGCAGCACACTTTTGTCAGACCTTTGTGTTCAAATGGTGATACACTGCAGAGAGCAGATAGTGGGGTATGACAGATTTTCTTTTCTGTTTCCATGTAATTTGATAATTTAAGAAACGTACACGTTTAAAAAAATCTGTGGATGTATGAATATTGCTGTATACATACTGCATATTCTTCTTGCTTTCTGAATTACAACTGCATTTTTTTGTGTTTAATTCTGCATTTTAATGTAATACTCTATACTTGTAATAATGTGTACTGAGCATTGATTAAACACAGAGTGTACTTTTTGAAAATAACCTAAAGTGAATTGAATTTTATTGTCATCACAGACAGTCAAATCTCACTATTGTTTAATTACAGAATTGATTAAGACACTAATACAGAAAAACACATTCTTCTTACCTCATAACACCATCGCCCACGAAGATAGTAGCAATGTGGATCATCTTGCTTTAAACAGATTGCTTGATCAATGTGTTTCTGTAAAACAAAGTCCATAAAAGAAATAAAAATGTTATTGGTAGTAGAAGAATTAAAAAAAAAAAAACAAGAAAAGGTTTAATATTTCCATGTACAGCTCACTTAAATGATGAATATGTGATGATATATGTATTTTACTCAGAAAAGTGACATGCATGGAGAATTTTTCATGCTCTGAATTATTCAGGATTCAACTCCAAACAGATTTATAAATGCTACCAAGTTTATACTACAACCAGATCTTCATCCACTCCGATCAAGCCCAATAACTTTGTGCTCCCCAACAGTTCTTGTAAATATTAAATGTACCTTTACTCTAAATTCCTCTAAGTGTTTCATGGAGATTACGGTGGCATCCACCTTTATGCTTTCTTTCTTTATTGTACATAAACAGTGCAACAAAGCCTAACAACAGAAAATAAGCTTTCAAACATGAATTTAAATTGTTATATGAGGATTATTTGGCCAAAATATGGGCATATTGATCAAACCGATTGTTGTGGGGTACAAAATCTGTACATTTTGATATTTTGTTCAAGACACAACAACAGATGAACTAACTTCAGGACACATCAAAGCATATCCTCTTCCCAGTTGTACCTCACTTTTAAAACAACTGTTCCAACAAGGAAATGAAGTCATGCCGATACCTCAGGCAACATCAAAAAAGTTTTATTGTTTGGGAAAACAGACAGTGAATTCATTCGTCATATTGACAGCCAGCCAATCAGAATATCTAATAATCACATCTTGCAAAACCCCCCTGGTAGAATTTGATAATAAATATGCCTCGTCTGAAGAGCGATATAGGAGGGAGGAAGAAAAAGGAACAAAGACATCAGGAGAAGGGAACAGAGTGATGTCAGAAGAGGGCGCCAACAACGTGCGGCCATTTCCATCTGATAATTAGAAAAGCATCTCATGAACAACGAGTGCTCTATCACAAGCTGCCTGCGACATTCATCCTTGTGATCTTTACTTTTTCGTAAGCTTTTTCTGAAGACTATACAGTGGAACTTTGGTTTGCGAGCATAATTCGTTCTGGAAACGTGCTCACGCTCCAAAGCACTCGTATGTCAAAGCAAATTTCCCCATAACAAATAATGGAAACTCAGATGATTCATTCCACAACCCAAAACTATTCATATAAAAATGATTAATACGAAATATAAAGTAAAAATACATAAAACAAATTAAACTGCACTTTAACTTTGAAAAGAATCATGGCTGGTGTGAGCGAGTTTCTAAACTCTTTTGGGATTCCACCCAACGGGACAATAGGCGGAATAGCGTCCCGAAGCAACTGCAGGCTCCAAGCGCTGTAGCAGTTCGCCGTAAAAGTGAATCCGAAAAGATCGCGGACATGCTATAAGCGCCTGCTGTTGATGGGTAATACAGGAACATTATAAATGCGCAGGGCACAGTATTACTTGGCCCCGACCCTGCCTGACTGCTGTGTCTGTGTATAGTTAGTGGCAGATCCCGCTACAATAAATAACCGTGCTGTTCCGGTTTCAAGCTGAATAAAGCTGGTGTCGCTAAAGTACTGAAACTCAGCTTCATATTTTGGGGTGCAAGACAGGGACTCACACGTTACAACACACACACGTGGTCACCATGCTATAGTAAACAGTGTACGCTCGTACGGATGTTGACTATATGAGTGAGGCACGCCGACTTAGACGGAGAATGGGAGACGATTACCCACAATCCCGCAGCGAGAGACAGAAGAACCATCAGCTCAGTTGTGATCACGTGGCGCTTGGCAGACAAAGCGTATACATACTACTCATATTGCAAGACATCACTCATTTATCAAGTCAAAATTTATTAAAAATTTTAGCTCATCTTGCAAAACACCAAGTTACCGTTGGGTGAGTACCAATAAACCAAGTTACTTGCAATCCAAGGTTTCACTGTATATATCCAGACTTTACTATCAGTCCTATTTTCTATTATTCTTTGTTCCACTGGTGGTATTATTATTTCTGTTATTAATACCATGCTGCTTTTAACTTTCTATGCTTTGTCTTAATGCCTAGAGTGATTGAAGTAATAACATAGATTACTTTGAGCACCTGGTGCAGCGGGAGATTTGCCATTACATCTGTGTTGCGAGGTTTATTAAGGGCTGAGGGTGAGAACTCCACCCAATAGTAGGGAACAGTACGTAAAGTAAGGCATTCTTGGCTCATAAATGGCCTATAGTCAAGGATGCTAAGCCTCTGTATGTTTAAATATATTCTTTGAGACCAAAAGTAATATTTAGGTTTGAGATATCTTTAAAAACATTGTATGTTGTTTGTGCTGATAATAAGTAAGTCTCTTGAAGTGCTGAGAGTGTGACAGGCTGCGTTATTCATAAGGCACTTGTGTGGTTTAAAGTGCCAGAGGTTAACCAGCTGTGTGTGTGTGTCATTCATGGGGCACTGTTGAAGGTCTGTGTGTATGTGTATATCTATGTATGTGTGTGTTAATCTTAAGGTGCAACAGCTGAAGAACCCGGTAACGAATCTGATGAATACACTTACCCCAGGTAAAGGGTATGTAGAGGGATATACCACGATAATGCACTGATCATGAATTGCAATAAACTAATATATGATCAGATTACAAATGTGCACATTTACACCAGATTACTGCAACCAATTAAAATGGCCTTCAGATCAGAATTTACAGTAGAAGACAAGTAATGAAACTTAACATAATTAAAGGATCTACATAAAGGGCTGCAGCTGACCAATTTAGAGGAATAACTAATGGCATTTTATTATTACTTGGCTGACTCCTTTAACCTAGGTGACTTACAACATCTGAGATGCAATTGGTTCTAATTCCTTTTTTTTTCTTTCCTTCTTTAGTTGAAGAACAGGCAGGTGAAGTGATTTGCTCATGGTCACATAGTGTCAGTGGTGGGATCTGAACCCTTGATTTCAGGGTTTGAAGTCCCACCTCCTGTAGGGTACTGTGATATATTTTTGGACATTTCTTTATATCTACTTATCTACAATTGTTAAGCCAGTTTTTCTTACTTTGGGCCTAGCCAGGCAGGAAGCTGTTTGAGACAAGCTGGTCTTGGGTGAGTCTCTTCTGGGCTGGCCTGGTTTTCTGTGTCTTTTTGGTGGCCTCATAACCATATTGTGATGTTTGAGACTCCTCATCACAACAGAGAGTAGAAGCATCTTGGAAAAGAAATACACAAACTTGTACTTTTAAACATCATGTATCATGTAATTTCTTTGATGTGTCAAGAGGTACCCACTGAGGCTGTTCATTAAAAAAGCAGTGTCAAAAGTCTATATGGTTTGCCAGGTATTTAGGTTTTTCCATTTTCTTTTTCTTCTTCTTCTTTATGCTCTGTGACAACACCTTGTGCCATGACAAGGAATTATGTTATAATTGTAGCATAAAATTGTGTAGAATATTATTATGTATGAGGGGGGGGACCCAAAAATAACAAATTTTTTTTTCTGGAGGGGCATTAGTTCCGACATTTGCCGTGAGAAGAATGTATTAGACTGCCCTTTGCATCATTTGGCTAAGCGGTGCCCCAAAGTGCTCAACTGATTGAGCGATGGAATACGGAGAAAACAACCTGAATTGTGGTGATCAGGAGAGTGGCTTCTGCATCACAACAATGCTCCTACCCACACAGCATTGAGTGTGTGGCAGTTTCTCACGATAAATGGGATGACAATGTTTTCCCCTCACCCCCCCAGACCTTGCACCCTGCGATTTTTATTTTATTTCCAAGAATGAAGAGGGAGCTTAAAGGAAAGTGTTTTCAGGATGTAGAGGAGGTCAAGAAGCAAAAGACAGAGACACTGCAAGAGTTTCAGAACAGTTTTGAACAATGGAAAAAGTGGTGGGACAAGTGTATTGCATCTTAGGGAGAGTATTTTAAGGGTGATTTTGGAGATGTTCTGAGAAATATACGATTTTCCAAAAAAAGTTAGGTTATTTAAATGTACGTATGACATGTGTTCTATTTAAATATATTCCATTGGTAATCAGCTTGCAATACATTGGTCTTATAAGTAGCATTATGGATTTTGAAGGAATAAAGTGGGTTCCTCTCAAGACTTTCTTGCATATCCCAAAAATGTGCGTGTTATGTTAATCATCAACCCTACACTGATGCCCCAGGACAAGTTGTTTTCTGTCTTGTGCATATTTATGAACTCACTCATTCTGGGATCATCTAGAGCAGTGCTTCCCAACTTTTTCTATACCCCTCACCCCTAGAGAATGTTTGATTTATGTTCATAGCCCCTACAAAAGTATCACATTTGAAGATAAAGAAGTCAAATTTCATTTTTTTTTTACTACAAATTCAACCACATAATGTACTGCAGGTGAACAAATTTAACTAAAAAAATAACCTTTTAACTCGGTGCATAAAAATTAAATATAGATTTAGCAATTTACCATTATAAATCTCAATAATCTTGTACATGTGTCCCCTATGAAGTTTAGACATTTGACTGAAAAACTGGGTCTTGGGGTCTCCTGCAAAGCATCAAGCGCCTCATCAACAATTAAGGAGTTTGGGGGATTGAAGACCCCCATGAAGCAACGGGTGATGGAGAACCACTAAGCAATGAAACACAGTTGATGAGCTTTGCCCCCAATAACACCTGCACTGCAGCACAAAAACAAATGTTCCCTACAGTTACAACTGCTGCACTACTGCCAAGACCGCTAGCAGGAGAGTTGAGCCGAGTGTAACCAACATGTGTCACGTCCAATTCAGACCCCTTTAACCCACCCTGCCAAAAATGTCAATCAAACCTCGAAATAAGTGACGTTTTGAGATCAGAGGTTGCACAGAATTTACACCCTAGACCTCGACCTTCTCTACGGATCACTGCGTGATATAAATTCCAATCTCTTAAAAACAGTTAGTCACCTTTATGAACCCGGAGCAAGGAAGCCGCGAGAACACGCATTTCTGTGGCTCATTCACAGGTGACAACTGGGCATGTAATGCTCAATTCTTTTCATATCACAGAACAGGAAAAATAAGTAATACATGATCTACAAATGACAGTACACTGTGTGCCAACAATTGCGTCACAATAATGTCAGACAGTGGATCTCAGTCTATTTTGCCGAATTACAACACAACCTTCCTCTTTGTCGCACACCCTGAAATGCCACCCCAGGTTGGGAACCCCTGATCTAGAGTTATTGATTTATGTAAAATTCACACCTTTGGGATGTGGAACAAAACCAGCCTGGATGTGGGGAGGAGATGTTTGGCCAAAAATTGAAAGCAACACCAGTGTGATATCCTTCAAATGTAGCACTTAAATTATACATACACAGTATTATTTTACAGTATCCATTATATAAATGCATTTTTGTGTTATTAAATAATGTAGCTCTGTCCCCTGGTGCATTAGAGTAATTGGGTTATGACCCGGACGTGAGACACTGAATTATTCATCTTGTATTCCTTAATTTTTATGACTATAGATATTTTATTTGCTTTTGTTTTCTAATGAGTTATCACTAAGGTACAACTTTTTTTGGAGAAGTATTACACTTAAATTATATAACAAATGTATCCAGACTTTTTTAATACTATTTTTGGTAATTACTTGGCACACAAAAAAAACAATAACAGTGCACAGTGCAGTATACAGAAAAATGTCCTCAGTTATGCTACATTTACAAGCTTCTTTGGTATGGAAACATGCTTATTTGATCAGACACTAGGAACCTGCCGGTCGGGACTTGATTTTATAGTATAATTTCTGGTATTTTACAATGTCGGTTGTGTAAGTCGAATGTGGAAAACTCACGCTATTGGTGCAAGAGATTATGATATGCTGAGAGAGAAACGTTTGCACTAATTTGTGTTTTTTGTATCTCACACAATCATACACCTTTACTGTAAGAGCATCCCTTATCTACGATGGAGCGTTGGATCAGAAGTAAATATGAAGCTGGTTTTAAATTAAACATTGTTGAAGTGGCAAAAGAAATTGGTAACTGCGCTGCTGCAACAAAATTCAATGTGTCTGAGAAACTGGTGAGAGATTGGAGGAAGCAAGTAAGAGGTAAATAAATAAATAAATAAATAAATAAATAAATAAATAAAATTAAGTAAGTCAGGGTCTGATTTTATGATGGGAAACCCGACTTATATGCGAGTATATACAGTAATTACCACACCCCTATCTTGATTAAATATTTTACATGTTTTTAATTTTCTTTTCTAGTTTAAAACATGAAATGACATTGTTACTGCAGAAACAACCGTGCCAGAAACTGTCATTTTAATGGTTAACTTTAGCTTCTAGTAGTATGCAAAGAATGCCCAAGGACAGCCGTACATGCCAAGGAAAGATTTTCTGTGGTTTTGCACACCATTGAAAGAAAACAAAAAGCAATAACATTAAAAAATAAATTCATGATAATAATAGAAAGTACCATGGCTAAATTCCCTTTTGTGAACAAACAGAAATTAGCTCAGGTGTTAAAAACTGCTTTAATATTGGGTGTTACATGGAAAATTGATCCCACTAGTGATGAAAAGAAAACCTCTGCTACAAGCAGCATGCCATCTACTTTTATTTTATGCAGTTCCAATTTTATTAGTAAGCACAGTTTCAATGGACGTAGCAAATGCAGACTTTGTACATATTGGCCTATTAAGTTTTTTACAGCTGGAGCAAAGGCAGGTTAAGTGACTCACTCAAGGGTCACAAACTAAGTAAAAATCAAGGATTGAAATAACAAAGTAAAGCCAAAGGAACACTTAAGGAGCAATAAAATCAATAAAATAAAAAAAGGAGCAGGGCATGTACTGTATGTGGTAAAATGATTTGTGGTCAGATCAGGCAAATACTAAACATTCCGGTCTCAATGAAAAGTGAATTATGTGGTGTAAACCACATACAGTGCAGCACTCTGCTAATGCCATCCCTACACTAAAGCAGGGAGAAGGCACTATTACACTTTTGAAATGCTTTGCTGGAGTAGTGACAAAGAAACAAAGACAAGTAAAAATAATGGAAAGGACATGAACATGCTAGAGAAATTGGTATTCTGGGTCAAAAATACCCCTTTCAATAAATTAAAAACTTTAAAACGGAAAGCTAAACAATTTCCCTCAACCAAATAATAATTGAATCTCCTCAAAGGACACAATTAGAATCTCAAATAGGAATCCAATAAAATAACTATTTTAAATATTTCAATATTTCCTTTATGAGATGAACCCTTACCAAAATGAAAGAACCCAACTTCTTCGACAAACATGGAGGACACTCCTGTTTGATACTTGAGCAAAAGTGGTTTTCAATTCAGTGCCTGCTTACTTCATCGCGATTTTTCAAAATTCAATCATTTTCTGCTTTGTTACGAGGGTGATGCCTGATTTAACACTCTGTCTCACAGGTCCTGAGTTCACAAACTGGCCAAGTGGCTGTCTCTGTGGAATATGTAAGTACTTCTCAGAAATTTTATGCATTTTTTCCAGTTTCCTCCAACACCCTGAAGAATGACTGGCAATTCTAATTCAGCTCTGAATGAGTGAGTCTGAGAGTGCTGGTGTCCTTTTCACGGTTAGTTCCTGATGTTGCCCCAGTAAAGCTCCATACCCACGTGGCCTTGTACCATTTACCCAGGTTCAGAAAACGCATAATGTTCAGAGGACAAAGTGTTATATCTTCTGACTGACTGCGTTACTCCTCTTTTATAGTTAATTACATTTTTAAAGCAAAACAACACCACCACACTGAAAAAAGGGTCACATTTACAAGTCAGTTTTTATGTGGGTGAAAAGCTTTAAACTTATGAAATATTTTAAACCCCTGCAGGAATGAATACATACCTTAAAAATGTATGCTCCCTTAATCTGGCCATGCATAGCTTCATACTGTGACATCAAGCCAGTGAATATAGCAAACCTAAAAGAAGTTAAAATGAAAGAAATTTATAACATATTTTTTCCCATATAGGTAGGAACAGCACTTATTATTTCCTAAGCCCAGCATTCACATTTTTATACTGCAGCACAAATATATTATTTTACTCATTTCTTTCCAGAAAGCTTGGTCAACAATGTCATTCAATGAAAGTTGGCACTAGAATGTTTTACCATTTTTATATTATATTCTTCCTCCATCATAAATTGCAGTCCGAGTCTATGCTCCTGAATACATGAGCTGTGAACGAACTTTTTCTTTCATCAGTTGTCTATAGTGTGGCATTGATAACAAACTGGCTCAAAAGTTTAAAGAAAAGCCCGCATTTGCTTCTGGGGAATTTACCAGCTGGATGAGAGGCTTAACTGCAATCTCATCCTGCTGGGACACACGTGGGATGCCTGCCACTGATAGCACCAACAGCACAACTCCAGTGGATGCTGAGACAAACTGAACTAGCTTTAATTTGTCTTAATTAACTTCGAAGTCCATGAAACATTTTTCTTTAGCTTGGTTAAGGCTTGTCACACACGTGCGCTAAGGAGGCAGTCAACAAGCCCAGAACTGAGTGAAATATCATGAGACAAGGGGTTGATATACGGTACTAACGCCTTTCTCTTTCTCTCATCAGACAAAAAGAAGAAATATAAAGTACCTTCCGTACTTCTGGGTTCCCAAGAGGGTGTCCAACTGTTGCATCCTCACTTGCGTAGTAACCACACAGATAGGGTCAAGACATACATTTGATGAGCGGATTTTAAAGCCCAGGAAATGCTGACTACAGTCAAGTCAAGTGAAGTCATGCAAGCATTCAGACAGGAGGCTTTTCTTCTGGAATGTGTGAACACTGCTGTAAATTCTGGGAAAGAATTCCCATTCACTCTGAGGACTGTGTTCGACACTTTTAAAAAAGCTTATAGTTTAAAAAAAAAAAAAAAAAGGGAAATTATGAACCCAGGTTGAAAGCAACTTATGCCGTAATCAATAACAGGCTTCTAAGCAAGTATCTCTAACACCAATTGCCAAACAAAAATGCAAGTGGTCCACAGTTAATGAGACGCATCCTCTTGATTGGTGAAAGCTTCACAAATTGCACTATTTAAGAATAGAATTTAACCCATATTAAGAATAACTTCTAGAAATGCATCTCCTGAGAATACCTTTAATAGAAGCTGGAACACTGAAACCTGCCACTGAGCACCTTGACTCAAGAAATCCATAAAATTAGAACTGAAAATTTTTTTATTTTTTTTGTGTATGACAATTATGAAAATCGGGACATAAAAAAATACTTCAAAAAGGTTTGTTTTTCATATATACTAAAATTTCACAGCGCAAAAACAATTAATTCACCCATTTTAGTTGAATTCATCTTTTGCATACCTGGCTGAAAGACATCAATGCATAACCCAAGCAATGTTTACTGCAAAAACAAACCTCAACTTGGAATGCCATCACCCCCAGTCTGGCAAGGACAGATCTACAGACTCATGAGTTTTTTTTTCTTTCACAATATTCTGCTTCTTCTGTAGACCAGGGCTGGCCAACTCCGACCTTGGAGAGCCACAGTGGATGCGGGTTTTCATTCTAACCATTTATTTAATTAGTGACCAGTTTTTTGCTACTAATTAACTTCATTTAATTTATTTGCTATTTAAGACTCGGATCCTTTAAATCAGGGCTGAGCAACATTGATCCTGATGGGCCGTAGTGGCTTCAGGTTTTTGTTACAACCCAACTGCTTCATGAGAAGTTATTCACTACTGCTTCCATTCATTGTCCAAGTGACACTTTTCTGTTTCATTTTAGTTGCCTGACTTGTAAGATTTTGAACCCTTAATTGCTTATTTTAGTCTTAAACAGCTGTATTCACTGCTCCTTATTAGCAATAAGATGTAAATGACAAAGGAACCAGCAGTTCTCCATCTAGCTTGTCTCGATTTCCACCCGTGTGTATTCATCATTCACTATTTGGTTTAATTAATACTCAGAAGGAAACTGAAGAGAAAGTGAAGAACTGAAAATTACTCATCTGTTTTAGGCTTCAAATCACTAGGTTGATATCTTTAGGAAAAAAATTCTCGGATTTAAAAATGTACTGACATTAGAGAGTTAAAACACTAACAAGCCATTAAGTTAAATAAGATCTGTTATTGATAAGGATCAGCTTCTAATTAAGCAACTGGGTTGGAAGAAAAACCTGAAGTCACTGTAGCTCTCCAGGATTGGAGCTGGCCACCGCTGGTATAGATGTAAATCAGAATAAACTAATCATTCATGAAACCAGGAGATGTTCTTAAGAACAGACGAACAAGAGATTTTGAGATTTTCACTGGCAGACATGGAACTTGGCTGTTACAAGGTACAAAACAATACAATTTATTTTTGTAGAGCCCAAAATCACATAAGTGCCGCAATGGGCTTTAACAGGCCCTGCCTTTTGACAGCCCCTCAGCCTTGACTCTCTAAGAAGATAAAGAAAAACTCCCAAAAAAAAAAAAAACCCTAGTGGGGAAAAAATGGATGAAACCTCAGGAAAAGCAGTTCAAAGACGGACCCCTTTCCAGGTAGGTTGGGCGTGCAGTAGGTGTCAAAAAGAAGGGGGTGTAATAAGTTTATATGTTTAACATGTCACTGTGCTCTGCACAAAAAATATTTTATAAATCTGCTTCTTTTCACATGTACAGCTAACACAAGGCCAGATTTAGCACACAGGGGCTCATCATTTAGAACTACTAGGCAAGCATTTAAAAGACAAGAAAGGGACAACTACGAAAATGGGCACTGCACTATTTCTGTGTGATAGAGTCAGCATGACATTGGATCTTCTTTTCCTTGTTTGGAATGGCACGATTCACCTAGGCAGGGGCCTGCACATGAAGAAAGAGTATAAAGCTTTGGAACATTGTCCGGCACACCTTTGAAACCGACGGACATGCTCAAAAAATACATGTGTAAGGCCACAAAAAGTGCATGCAGACATGTCCGTGCCAAATAAATAACATTCGACGTTTTGAAGAAATCATTTTATGACACGATTTACCTTTATTTATTTACTTACTTCCTAAAGCCTAAAGTCACAAGTAATGTGCAGAGGGCATGCTCAAAAATGTGTGTAATGCCACAAAAAGTGCCTGCTGACACTTTAGTATGCAAGCAATGGTATGTGCATTCTTGCTCCGATGTAGAAGGGAGCTGAGTTTACCTCTGTTACAGCGCGTCTATGTGAAAACAGCAGTGTCAGATGCGGGGGTAGGGTGTGTTTGGGCTCGTGAACGCGGCTGAGATAATAAAACTGTCTTAAAAAAAACAAAAAAAAAACAATGCTAACCTTTACAAGTATCATAAATTACACTGGCAGTTACAGACTGAAATCAAATGTATGTTTTTATTCTAAAATAGTAAGACTAAGAGCAGTTTACTTCTCAAAACGGAGGGGTGCAGGATCAAACTCGCGACCTTTTGGTTCCCAGGTGGCAGCTGATTCTATTGTGCCACAGAGGCAGTCATAATGAACATGTGTCAATGTCGCATGTTAAGGCGGCTTTTTGTTTCTCCAGTTATATTTTTGAATAAAAGCCCAGTTGTTGTGTTAGATTTGTACCTTCTGTGAAAATATTTCTTTGATATTTGGACTTCAGGCTTCATACATTATATGTCATCTACTACTAGAATATAAAAAACGTTTCTGTTTTAACAATGTGTTTACACAGATTACTGTAGAAACGGAACAGACATGGAATGCGTGTGTTCCAAACAACAATCTATTATTTCCACTCTAAAACTCCACTTCACTCCCAGAAAATCAATCAAGGCATGAGCTGGGAGAAGTTTGGGTGTAGGTAGAAGGCTGAAATTTGGCAGGCTCATTCCTTACAGCTTCCTTACAAAAGTTAAGCAGGTTTCATTTTAAAATTCTACGTGTAACAGTCATAATGGTCAACAATGTCCGCCATGTTGAACTTTCTTATTTATGGCCCCATCTTCACGAAATTTGGTAGGCGGTTTCCCTGCACTAACCGAAACCAATGTACGTACTTATTTCAGTGGTATGATGCCACTGTCGGCCGCCATATTGAACTTTCCAACGGTCTTTGTTACTTATGGGCCCATCTTCAAGAAATTTGGTACGCGGGTTCCCAACGCTAACTGAATCCTACTTACGTACATATATACGTCCATAGCCTGCAGCTCGGTCACCGTGTGAGGCGGCATTGGGTCACCCATCCTAACGCCTCCTACGTTGTTGGCTGCCTGCCTATATAAGGCCGTCTGTCGCTCCGGTCTCTACATTCCCTACCTTGCTTCGCCACGGGATTCACATCTCCCTGCTGATAACTACAGCCTTTTTATTTAATCCACGGCTTCTCCACCGTTTTATTGTTCGTTTATTAGGATTATAGTTATTGTGTAGGTATTTTAAACTTACTTTACATTGTTCAGGTACCCATTTCCTTTATTGTTCCAACCATACCCCTATTAACATGTCTATCGAGGTGATCACCATCGATCAAAGAACTGTCACTTACCGAGTGGTTTCCATGCAGGGAGATGGCACCTGCCTTTTCCATTCTCTTTGTTACATATTGCACGGCCATATCAGGCTCACTCTTGATATCCGGAGGAACATTGTGTCTTATGTATTGAATGACTGGGACAGGTTCAAGGTGTGGACTGATGACAGTACAGGAGATAATTATACTACACAGGAGTACTATAAGAGTGAAATGCTTATAAGCCCTTCACCTATGGTTCTGCATGTGAGTTGATGGCTGCCGCTGAAGCTGAATTGTTCGGTTGTCGCTTTCAAGTGTACCGAAATGGCCAAATATTTTACACCTTTCGACAACCGCCAATGCCTCTTAAACATCTTAGATTCACAGGTGACGATTTCAGTAGTGGACACTTTGATGTTTATGAATGTTTAAACTCTCAAAAGCTGAATGTGAAGTTATCGATGAAACCTCTTGTATGCTTACAACGCTTGACAGATGCCGAATGTCACTTCAAGACAAGTCCTGCAAATACTGTCGTAATTGAAACAAACCATGAAACTCAAACCGATTATGACAGCAGCAATCCAAGCTGTGAGATTTGAAACAAAATTACTTTTCACATGGCCAACTGTATGTTGCATGCTCAAGAGTAAGCTCAGCGCACAGCTTGGTCATATTACAACCGGAGGGCCGAAATGACAATGTGGTATTCAAAGAGATCCTTAGCAAATAATTATTGGTATATTTTCCCTCAGTTTAAAAAGGTTTAATTTTCTTCTTACTAAACATTTTAAGACAGTACTTCGCCGCTGCGAAGCGCGGGTATTTTGCTAGTCTTTAATCAAATTTAAAAGTTCAGATATCTACCATTCATCACATTAGTTAGATAGAGACAGATAGATACTTTATTAATCCCAAGGGGAAATTCACATACTCCAGCAGCAGCATACTGATCAAAAACAATATAAAACCAAAGAATGATAAAAATGCAGGTAAAACAGACAATAACTTTGTATAATGTTATACCGTCATTACTTTGACATGATCTATTTAATTCAAGCCATTGCACCCAGTTTTGCAAGGCACATTCTCACACTCCTATGAATATATGCACAGCCAGACCACAGGCATCTAAATGGCACAAAATGGTAACAATAACTCTTCATACAGTTGTGAGGTAATTATAAATGAGTCCAACAGAAGCAGACTGAAGACAGGAGTCAGTGAGTCTACCCCTATTCTCTGTGCAGGGATCATATAGCAGCCCAGAACAATTATTCTGAAGCCTGTACTTTGGCTGACTCTTTATCAGAGTTGGACCTTTAGCCCTTTTTCAATTACCCCTCCCACCTACTACTGAACCTTGCCAAGATGTATGTAATATACTTCTCAATGTCCTACCACCTATAAGGTAGTTGTTGTTGAGTCTGCCAAGAAAAACAATCATTGCCCCCACTTTCCAAATTCTATTTCCTTATGAAATGTCTTTTTGAATTACTAAAGTCGTAGTCCTGCCAAAATTTAACTGCCAACAATTACTGTGTTTGAGGACAAGAGAACCTCAAGTAAAATTCAATCTCAGAAACTGCCTGGAGGCCTCTATTAATAAGAAAACATTTAAGGAGATCTGCCTGTTTCAGTTACAACTGTAAATGCCACCTTCTCCTACTCACTCACTCTGTGTGTCATCTCCCTTAGTCTCATTCACCTCATTCAGTCAGCTCTGTGTTCATTAGAATCTAAGCCAAACACACCAAAAACCTGAGCTTGGGCCATTTGCCCAGTACATGTGCACAGTGCCATGGAATTACAGGGATGAACAAGGTGGATGTTCAGCCACAAAGAGTACAAAAGCTTGGATATGTTTGGGACTTTCTTCTTCCATCTATATTGTATTTGCAATCTGAATTAGGTTGCTAGTATTAAAGGTTTCAATTTAATATTGAAAGTTTCAATTTAAAAGCTTCTGAAAATTACAGAATATAGATTGGATTAGATTACAGAACTCTTCTTTCATGTTCCTTCAATGTGATAAGTGACATCCTTGTTCTACAACTCTGTGATGGCCAATTAAAATGGCAGGCTCAGTTATAGGACATAGTCTGGACCCCTTGGAGGTCATAGTGAAGGAGAGAATTAAAACAAAACTGAAAGGTTTTATGAACAATGCTGCACATCGTCCCTGTGACACACAAACACTGAGGACTTTCAGCCAAAGAGTAATTCAGCAGAAGGTGTGTCAGACTCCTTTATACCAACAGCAGTACGCCTGTATAGCACCTTACTGGAACTGGGACTGCCAAGTCAGAGGTTTCCTATTCTTTCTTTTTAAACTTTTCTTCCCTTTTAGTCATTCTGGTGTGTGATCAAAAAAAACTGTTTATAAGTATATACAGTAATATATAACTGAGTCCACATCCAACAGTAGTATGTGCATGTCTCCATATGCAAAAATGTGTATATCATATATATTCGCGTATAAGTCGGGTCTTGAAACCCGAACAATCGATCATAAAATCAGACCCCGACTTATACACCTGTTCAAAAATACGACACTTAATTTTTTTTCTTTTACATCTTTTGCCTCCAAACTCGCGTCAGTTTCACAGACACATCGAATTTTGTTCCAGCAGCGCAGTTACCAATTTCTTTCGTGACTTCAACAGCTTTTCATTTAAAATGAGATTCATATTTTCTTCTGATCGAATGCTCCATCATAGATAAGGGATGCTCTTACGATAAAGGTGTACACAAAACCGTGCAAACATCACTTCGGAATAGTTTGGGTATTACTGTGTGGTCACGTAGGCACAATACATAGAAAAAAAGGCAGTGTGCTCCGTGGTTACTCTCTCAGGTGGGCGTGACCTTATCATCTTGGACCAATTGCGTGAGTTTTCCGCATTCAACTCTGGAAATTACATGGTAAAATCAAGCCCTGACTTAACCGCAAATATATATGGTATTTACATAAGTTGTGCATCTCAAAAATTACTTATGCAAAAATTTTTCAAATCAACAGGCCTGGTCCTAAAACAAAGTGGAGCAACTTAAAAAATTCTAGATAATTAAATAATTTCTATGTTAGGTCAAACTGTTTATGAAAAATATGGAGAAAAGTAGTGGACCAAACTGGACTAAACACAAGTGTAGACACAATGCAACTTGTTTGAAGAAGTCATCTATTTTTGGAAGTTACCATGGTATGTTGGTTTTAGCATTTAGGGCATATCATTTGGAAATTGCTCATTCTAAAATAGTCTCTCTTTACTGGGGATAGTATGCAAAAAAAATAAATCACTTTAGATTTTCCACTGACGCATACACAAAATGCCATGCTAAAATCAACTTTTCTCAATGTTTTCAACATTGTACAATCAGAACCTTTGTTGAACTTCATAGAGGATATTTGACACCACTACATGAAAGTAAAATCACAATTCTAACCTATGCAGAGTCACCAGTCTATCCATTTTATAAAATAAATTTCCCCTTGTCAGGAATAAGTTTGTTTTAGTTAAACAAGTTGATCATTCCATAGGAGGGGATGTCAAAAATTCAAAGACAGGGTCACATATAATTTTGAATAAAACTCACTTCATCTTCCACACATCCCCTTTTGGAACACTTTACGCCATCATGGTAATCTTCTAGTTACTGTTCTGTACACTACACAGAAAGTGGTTAAAAATGTCTATAACTTAAAAATGATCACCAACAAAGCTTGAGCAGTGTACTCTTAAATAAAAGTTTAAGTAAAGCAGTTTTATTACCTGTTAATATATAGCATGCGACTTAGAGTCACCGTGGACAATCAATGGGGCCATTCTGAAGGTGTCCCTTTCTGTGACATGCACATCCTCACAGAACATTTTATATAAACTATGAACAATTACAAAATAAACAGCAGTTTCCCTCAACACTTAATATAATAAAAAACTAATATTTATTGCTCTACAAAGGCAAAGCAACGCTTTTTGAATCCGAGCTCACTACATGACAAAAGATCTGGCTTCATGGTTAGGTCTGCTGCACTTTTTAATGATCATGGAGTCTATATAGCCAAAACAATCAAATACTGAAAATGAACATAAAATTAGAAGTATTAAATTTAATCACCTATCACAGATGTTCAAATTTTAAACAAGACCGGCCACAATTCAGCACGCAAAGGCAAATCTCAAACGGCGATTTCACAATAGCAAGCAACTCATAAGTCAGTGATTTTCAACTCTGCTCCTGAAGGACTGCTGAGTCTAAATGTTTTCCTTCATACTTTTTTTTTTATTTTGATTACACTCTTTGGTTAATCACATTTGTGTTGACCTGTTGCTGAACTCTAGTAAATGTAAAATGACCCTGGAGTGTGTACATTGCTTTTCTAACAAAGTCTCATAAACATGTGTTGTGTTTAAGACCCTGAAAGTACGGAACAGCATTTTGTCTCTTCTACGTCCTTGCTAATCACCCTCTGTCTGAATATTTTTGAAAAGAACTCTGTCGATACTAAGAAACAGACAGCTGCAAACAACATGTCACGCAAGGCAGTCACTAATAGCCTGTTCAACGTAAATCAAGTGCATTAGTCACTTAGAAGCAAACTGCTAACAAACAAGCCATCTAACAGCCTACTTCATCAGGCTCACATAACTGTAGCCTCACAGTGCAATGCTGGAATGGACTGAAGATGTGATACTAATGTGCTCCAGGGCAAGCTCACTTCTATAGTTTTAAACCGGCCGGCACATCACCCAGGGTTGATTCCCATAATGCATCCTGTGTTGAAAGGAGAAGCACTGGCTCCCTGTGACAATGAACAGAACAAGTAGGTGAGTAAATATATGGACACTGGACAGTATGATAACCCAGTGGTTACTGCCTCTGCCTCATCGCTTAGCATATGTGGGTTCAAATCCAGGTCTGGTCAATGCCCGTGGAGTTTTGCAGATTTGCTCTCTTTTTTTAAGAACTTTCTATGCCAAACATATGCATAACAAGTGTGGGTGTGTGTGGGAATGTGTCCTGCATCAAATCTAAGCCCTGTCCAGAGCTGACACAGCTGGGATAAGACCCTCCTGACTCCACAATGGAATAAGACAATGAGATATGAATTATTGTGAAAAAGGCCATGTGCCCAGCACATGATATTCATTACTTAAACTTGTAATTTCACTAGTAAATATTGCAGGCACAAAGCATGTACAATTATCCAATATGCAAATGATTGCAATGCTAATAATTACCCCAAGTTTCACTCAGACTCAAGTCATGTTCAGGAACGCCTAAAAAATATAAATCTACTGAAAAAAATTTCATAATTTTAGACCTTGTCATTATACATAATTGAGTATATGTGTAAAACAGAGAACGGATAAAACTTTTCAGGGACTTGTCATTAGCATAAACTACTTTGTTTAAATTTTTTGCAGTTGATCCTTGGCCTTTCAAAATAACCAAGGCATTGTTTTGGGTGTTTGGGAAGTTAATGAACACAAAAGGGTTCCTTTCTTTTTTGTTTAGACACATTCTTACTAACATTTAGCAGTAAACACGCTTAAAACCAGACACCATTTTCTTTGTGATATGGACACTGGCACTTTGTGCATTCTGGCTGGTCTGGTTGCAAGGCTCAGGACATCACCAGGTCAGGGCTATAAAAGACAGTGTCAAGCACTTCATGGTTTGTCCAAGTCTGTGGCTACAACATGGAGAAGTCTAACATTCTTGTCAGTGCTTCAATCTGATTGATGGCAATAGGTTCTTTTGTTAATGAATTACAACTTCTGTCTTTTGTTTTTGGCCCTGGTTACATAATATTATTTTCGTTTTCAACTCCTCCGTGATGTTGTTTGAATTTTGATTTTCATGTTCTTGGCTTGCTTAATAGATTAATGCCATCCTGGTTTCGATTTTGCCCGTTAATAAAAGCACAACCCATCTGCTGATTCCATTCTTATTTAAATCCTGGTGCAGCCTAGTACACTTAAGCTACATCCACACTACTGCGAGAGATATTTTTCAATGAAAAAATTCTCAGTCCACACTAGTGTTTTCACAGTATTTACGGAATTATTTCCACCCACGCAACTGACAACTGAAAAAACGTATGACGTAGTTGTTTGCCTATGCTGAGCATGCATGCATCATGAAAACAGAAAGCAGAAGTTTCCTTAAATATTTACGCTACTGGCGTAAATCACAGAACTGTAAGAACTGGTAAATGATTCACATTTTTCACATTTATGCGGTATTCACAATGAACAAAATTCAACATAGATGCATGCAGGTAAGCAACACAACAAGCGCCATGAAAACTAACTCCTATATCAGGGATCTCAAACTGCAATGGCTGCAGGTTTTCATTCTAGCCCTTTTCTTAATGAGTGACCAGTTTTTGCTGCTGATTAACTTCTTTTGAATTCATTTTAATTGACTTGCTCTTGAAGACTCAACCCCTTGTTTATTTTTTCTTAATTAGCAGCCAAACAATAATGAGATACAAAATGAACTAAAACAGGCCAGCAAACTATGTCCATCATACAATATCTGAAAATAAAAAGGGTGGAGGCCTGTGAAGGATTATTGATTTGATTTTAACAGAGCTCTTAGAAAAGTAAAGAAAAAAATCAACAATTTTGAAAATGTCTGCTATTGCACAATGAGAGCAGCAACAAGCCACAGAATTAAAGAATGGGTTTAATTAACAACAAGAATCGGTGCCTCATTAAGCAGCTGGTTGGAGTGGAAGTGGTTGGAGTTTGAGGCCCTGACTTAGTTGATCTCCTGTTGGCTCACACACTTCACATTTCATTTCTGTTTAAGGAAAGACATGAAGCAATTCAGAGGAACGATGAACAAATTCAGGGGAAAAAATCTTAAAAAAACAATTAACTTAAAATGAATTCACAAGAAGTTAATTAGCAGTAAAAATAGGGCACAAATTAAGAAAAGGGTCAGAATGAAAACCTGAAGCCACTGCAGCCCTCCAGGACTGGAGTTTGAGACCCCTGTCCTATACGGTGTTGAAGATGGTATAAGAATGATCAAGCAGGAAATGAGACATTGCAATGAGAAGAATTCAATGGGGAAAAGTTCACAGTTACATACAGTAGTAAGCACAAACCAATCAGAGTGCAATTAGAGTTTACGTTTTAAAAGCTCTACATTATCAGCCATCCACACTGAAATGCTGAGGCGACATTTTCCAAAAACTAGTCAAAAACACCAGTGTAGTGTGGACAAAAGGTGAAAGCAGAGACTAATGTTTGCCTTTATTTTTTTGCGATTTTTCTATAAATTATCTCAGTATATCATCTGTGATGTATAATTTAACAACAACTGGAACTGAACAATACAATATGAATGTATGAAACATTACATTGTTTAAAAAATTATTTTTTAATGTCCATAAGGAATTTTTTTTCTTGAATCTGTTACTTTCATATTAATATGCTATGTACATAAAAAGGATTATAGTCTTTCAAATGCAGTTAATAAGGCTGAGCTGAAATGAATTAGATGCCATATTACATGCACTTAAGTCTTTTCTGTTTTGTGAGATACTTCTATTCAAACAGCAATGCACAAATGTAATTTATTATTTGATTATTTTCAAACAAAAATAAATGTATGCCAGAGATGCAGTGCCCTCCACTCACCTTTAGGACAAAGACACATTTTTTTTTCTTTTTTCTCCCGCTGCTCCACAGTTTTAAAATTACAAATCACACAATTCAGACATTGTGATTAAAGTTCAAATTGCTATTTCATTGAAGGGGATTTGCACACATTTCGGTCACACCATGTAGAAGTGACAACACTTTTTCTACATGCCAACCCATTTCAGGGCACCATAATGTTTGGGCACAGCAATGGCAGGTCTATTAAAGCCATTGTTGTATTTAGGACTTAGTCACATATACCTTGCATGTATTGACTGCAGACATACCAGGTGCCGAGGGTCTTCTCTGGTGATGCTCTGCCAAGCCCCTAATGCAGCCATCTTCAGCTCATGCTTGTTTCGGGGGCATGTCCCCTTAAGTTTTCTCTTCAGTTTATGGAAGGCCTGCTCAGTTAGACTTAAATTGGGTGACTGGTTTGGCCATTCAAGAATTTTCCATTTTTTAGCTTTGATAAACTTGTGTGTTACCTCAGCAGTATGTTTGGCTCATTATCTTGTTGTAGGATGAAGCGCCGTCCAATACGTTCAGAGGCCTTTACTGGAACTTGAGCAGATCAGATGTTTCTCTAACCCTCAGAATTCCTTGTAGCACTGCCATCAGCGGTCACGTCATCAATGAAGAGAAGTGTGCCAGGTCATGTGGCAGCCACACATGTGTAAGCCATAACACTCCCACTGCCATGTTTTACAGATGAGGTGGTCTGCTTTCGAACTCAGGCAGTTCCTTCTCGTCTCCACACTGCTTTCACCATCACTCTGATGCAGGTTCATCTTTGTCTCGTCCGTCCAGAAGACCTCTTCCCACAACTCTGCAGGCTCTTTGAAATCCTTTTTCACAATCTGTAATCTGGCCATCCTGTTGTTATGGCTAACTAGTGGTTTGTATCTTGCAGTGTGGCCTCTGTATTTCTGTTCATGAAGTGTTCCGCTGATAGTTGTCTCTGACACATCCACATCGGCCCCCTGAAAACTGTTTCTGATCTGTCACACCGGTGTCTGGGGCTTTTTCTTTACCATAGTGAGGATTCTTTTGTCATCAGCAGTGGAGGTCTTCCTTGGCCTACCAGTCCCTTTGTGATTACTGAGCTCACCTGTGTGTTCTTTCTTCTTAATGATATTCAAGACAGTTGATTTAAATAATAATAAGTTTTTACTGATGTCTCTGATGGTTTCATTCTTATTTTTTTAGCCTCATAATGGGTTCTTTGACTTTCATGGGCACAGCTACTGTCCTCATGTTGAACAATGGCAACTACAGACAGCTGCTGCTTCTTCTTTTGGCTATTCCCGTTAGGGGTTGCCACAGCGGATCATCTTCTTCCATATTTTTCTGTCCTCTGCATTTTGTTCTGTTACACCCATCACCGACATGTCCTCTCTCACCACATCCATAAACCTTCGCTTATGCCTTCCTCTTTTCCTCTTCCCTGGCAGCTCTATCCTTAGCATCCTTCTCCCAATATACTGAGCATCTCTCCCCTGCACACGTCCAAACCAACGCAATCTTGCCTCTCTGACTTTGTCTCCCAACCGTCCAACCTTAGCTGACCCTCTAATGTCCTCATGTCTAATCCTATCCATCCTCATCACACCCAATGCAAATCTTCACATCTTTAACTCTGCCACCTCCAGCACTGTCTCCTGCTTTCTGGTCAGTGCCACCATCTCCAACCCATATAACATAGCTGGTCTCAATACCGTCCTGTAGACCTTCCCTTTCACTCTTGCTGGTACCTGTCTGTAACAAATTACTCCTGACACTCTTCTACAGATTGCAAAGAGTAGAAAAAAGCCAAGGTATTGTATGAGGCCAAGAAACCCACCTGAGAAATCACAAACACTTGTGACAGCAAACATTAGGGTGCCCTGAAATGGGAGAACATGCAGAAGAAGTGTTGTCCTGTCTACATGGTGATACCAAAATATAAGCAAATCCTCTTAAATGAAAGGCTGCAATGTGCACTTTAATCACCATATCCAAATTATTTGGTAATTTCAAACTGTGGAATAGAGGGATAAATGAAAGAAAAGTGTGTCTTTGTCCCAAACATTATGGAAGGCACTGCATGCATCCTTTGTTAATTCAGTACTGTGAATGTATTAAATAGCTGCACAAGTTTGCTATATTTCAGCCTGGAAACGCAGTATCAAGTCAGAATGTTTTCAGAAGGAGTTGTAAAATCTTCTCCCATGTACATGGAAAGCAATTCTACAAAGTGGCTAAAAAGAAAAAGTTATCCAGGGGTTGTGGAAGATGCATACTGTACCACAGTGATATGTGTGCATAAACCATATTCTTTTATAATATTTCAACTATTTTTTGCTAAGGATGAGAAAATTAATCACATTTTCTGCATGAAAGTGGCAAAATCCTTTCTCTACACACAGTGAACCTTAATTTCATACCATATGTTAAAGGAAATGATTCATTACTTGCAGCCAAGCACGGGGATTTGGAAGCTTGCAATTGTGATCAGGTAGCCATTACCTAAAATTAATGCCAGATTCTTACCTGAGGCCACAACTAGAAACACTTTGAAAACAGCAGTCTCAGTTGAGAGGGAGCAGGCCAGGCTTTGGGAGTCAAAGCCATGACAAGGCTCTTGAAACATGCATGAAACACCAGACTCTGGTAAGCCCTTCCTGTTTTCTCTGAACTTATGATGCCAGCCCCTGCTACTGTAACTAAAGCAAACCAACAGTATTTAAAGTAAGCTACTAAGTACAGTATGAAGTGCTCACACAGTGTACCACACCTTCTCCTTTCATTATTCATTTTTTAAATAATTTATACAAATGAGTTCAAGGAAAGAGCAGTGGAATCCCAGCTAGGGCTGTTAATTGTTTCCCGATGTCAGAGCATGAACTGAAAACAGCATTCACCACATGTCATTCTGATATTTTTATTATTATTACTTAATAAGCGGATTGACTGCAACCACATGTGACTACAAGGCACGAGCTGATGATGTAAACACGTAAGTATGCTTTGGTGGTATTTTTTGTTGGTTGAATTTTTAAGCAGTTATTTTATTTCCTGATTAATTCAAGAGTACTGATCACATCAGTGCTAAACACAATGATTTTAAGCATGCTTCAGAAGCAAAGTGTTGACAGGAGTCAAGATACCAGGCGAATGAACACACAGTATGTGTAAAAATCAAAACTTCAAGAAAAACGACTAGAAGTGATGACAAATACTTACTGTTATCGAGAAGGGGAAAACTAACAGCGAGTAAATAAAGGATCAGAAGAAAAAACACAGGCAAAAATCAGTACAAATAACAGCATCCGAACCAGAAGGCAAAGGCATGAACGAAAATCTTAACCACTTCGGCCCTGGATTTTCTGTTTTTATGGGAAAAATTATTTTGTGAGATAGTCTACCTTTAGGGTGTCTAGGAAGTAAAAAAAAACAAAATATATTACTATTATTATGCAATAGCTGCCAGTCTTCTAGAGGAAATTTAATTTAAAGTGGAGCTACTTACTAAGTGGTGCGCACAGTCCGGAAGCGTCCATTTTCACTTCCATGTTTCGCGGACTATATGCCAGTCTCTCCCGTCTGCGCTAATAGTAGGACGCCCGGTTCCAACAGCTGCAAATGTACCTTTACAAAAACAGCTGCATATTTATGTACTAGTAATAGGATGTCAGGGCTGAAAGGGTTAAGCCAAGAGGTCAAAATGGTGCAAAGAGGTTTGGTATATCTGTAATCTCACATAATGAAAGGTCAATGGTTGTGAACCTTTATCCCAATTACTTGATGGTAGTAGTGGGGAATTACTAAGACAATGAGTAAACAAGCGAGAGTGTATCAGAAAAATCAATAAAACAAGGCAATTCATTTTTAAGTAAGTCCCAAAATAAGAAAAAAACAACAACAAAAAAAAACAATCTCCATTATCAAAAACTCTAAATAGGTACAAGAAATTCTAAAAGAAAATATCCCTTTTCAAGACCAAAGAAAAATTAAATATAAAACGGCATTATAACATACAGTACTAGGCAGAGATGTAAACATAAGGTCAAAAAATAAAAAGCAAATAAAAACCAAGCTAAAGACAAGGAGATGTTGACACTTAGGTTTTCTAAATACTCATAGCTACTTCTTTTAACTCTCAAGAAGTTGTTCAGGACAACTTATTGCTTGTCTATGTGTAGCAAAGCCTTGTATGCTTATTTCTCATTACTTAACCGTCTTCCACAATATGCTTGAAGCTACTCTTCTTTTTCTTTCTGGTTATCACTTATTTTCTCAATCACCCACAAACGCAGGACCTCAAGTCTTGGCCACCAGGTTTCTCCTATGTAAAATTTTGTACTTCTTTCAGTCATTCTTGCATTTTGCATCTTGCACTTGACACTCAACAGATATCACTCTCTTTTCTTCTTCCTGTTATGGTGTCTTTTGTCACTTAAAAAGCTTCAGAAATTTGCTTGATGCTCAGCAGATGTCACTGCTTTTCTTTTTCTTTTTGCACTCTTACATGGTTTTGCTATCACCTTGTCACAACAAACACATGACCACTGGTCACTTTACCAAGGTTGCCTCTAAATATATATATATTATATATATACAGTGGTGTGAAAAGCTATTTGCCCCCTTCCTGATTTCTTATTCTTTTGCATGTTTGTCACACAAAATGTTTCTGATCATCAAACACATTTAACCATTAGTCAAATATAACACAAGTAAACACAAGATGCAGTTTTTAAATGATGGTTTTTATTATTTAGGGAGAAAAAAAAAATCCAAACCTACATGGCCCTGTGTGAAAAAGTAATTGCCCCCTGAACCCAATAACTGGTTGGGCCACCCTTAGCAGCAATAACTGCAATCAAAAACTGCAATAACTGCGTTTGCGATAACTTGCAATGAGTCTTTTACAGCGCTCTGGAGGAATTTTGGCCCACTCATCTTTGTAGAATTGTTGTAATTCAGCTTTATTTGAGGGTTTTCTAGCATGAACCGCCTTTTTAAGGTCATGCCATAGCATCTCAATTGGATTCAGGTCAGGACTTTGACTAGGCCACTCCAAAGTCTTCATTTTGTTTTTCTTCAGCCATTCAGAGGTGGATTTGCTGGTGTGTTTTGGGTCATTGTCCTGTTGCAGCACCCAAGATCGCTTCAGCTTGAGTTGACGAACAGATGGCCGGACATTCTCCTTCAGGATTTTTTGGTAGACAGTAGAATTCATGGTTCCATCTATCACAGCAAGCCATCCAGGTCCTGAAGCAGCAAAACAAATCCAGACCATCACACTACCACCACCATATTTTACTGCTGGTATGATGTTCTTTTTCTGAAATGCTGTGTTCCTTTACGCCAGATGTAACGGGACATTTGCCTTCCAAATAGTTCAACTTTTGTCTCATCAGTCCACAAGGTATTTTCCCAAAAGTCTTGCCAATCATTGAGATGTTTCTTAGCAAAATTGAGACGAGCCCTAATGTTCTTTTTGCTTAACAGTGGTTTGCGTCTTGGAAATCTGCCATACCGGTCGTTTTTGCCCAGTCTCTTTCTTATGGTGCAGTCGTGAACACTGACCTTAATTGAGGCAAGTGAGGCCTGCAGTTCTTTAGACGTTGTCCTGGGGTCTTTTGTGACCTCTCGGATGAGTCGTCTCTGCGCTCTTGGGGTAATTTTGGTCGGCCGGCCGGCCACTCCTGGGAAGGTTCACCACTGTTCCATGTTTTTGCCATTTGTGGATAATGGCTCTCACTGTGGTTCGCTGGAGTCCCAAAGCTTTAGAAATGGCTTTATAACCTTTACCAGACTGATAGATCTCAAATACTTCTGTTCTCATTTGTTCCTGAATTTCTTTGGATCTTGGCATGATGTCTAGCTTTTGAGGTGCTTTTGGTCTAGTTCTCTGTGTCAGGCAGCTCCTATTTAAGTGATTTCTTGATTGAAACAGGTGTGGCAGTAATCAGGCCTGGGGGTGGCTACGGAAATTGAACTCAGGTGTGATACACTACAGTTAGGTTATTTTTTAACAAGGGGGCAATTACTTTTTCACACAGGGCCATGTAGGTTTGGATTTTTTTTCTCCCTAAATAATAAAAACCCATCATTTAAAAACTGCATTTTGTGTTTACTTGTGTTATATTTGACTAATGGTTACATGTGTTTGATGATCAGAAACATTTTGTGTGACAAACATGCAAAAGAATAAGAAATCAGGAAGGGGGCAAATAGTTTTCACACCACTGTATATATATATATATATACACACATACTAGCAAAATACCCGCGCTTCGCAGCGGCAAAGTACTGCCTTAAAATTTTTATTAAGAAGAAAATTAAACCTTTTTAAACTAAGGGAAAAATATACCAATAATTATTTGTTAAGGATCTCTTTGTATACTACATTGTCATTTCGGCCCTCCGTTGTAATATGACAAAGCTGTGTGCTGAGCTTACTCTTGAGCATGCAACGTACAGATGGCCATGTGAAATGTAATCTTGTTTCAGATCTCACAGCTTGGATTGCTGCTGTCACAATCGGATTGAGTTTCATGGTTTGTTTCAATTACGACAGTATTTGCAGGACTTGTGTTGAAGTGACATTCGGCATCTGTCAAGCGTTGTAAGCATACAACCGGTTTCATCGATAACTTCACATCCAGCTTTTGAGAGTTTAAACATTCATAAACATCAAAGTGTCCACTACTGAAATCGTCACCTGTGAATCTAAGATGTTTAAGAGGCATTGGCGGTTGTCCAAAGGTGTAAAATATTTGGCCATTTCGATACACTTGAAAGCGACAACCGAACAATTCAGCAGAAGCCATAAACTCACATGCTGAACCATAGGTGAAGGGCTTAAGCATTTCACTCTTATAGTGCTCCTGTGTAGTATAATTATCTCCTGTACCGTCATCACACCTTGAACCTGTCCCAGTCATTCAATACATAAGACACAATGTTCCTCCGGATATCAGGAGTGAGCCTGATATGGCCGTGCAATATGTAACAAAGAGAATGGAAAAGGTAGGTGCCATCTTCGGGCATGGAAACCACTCGGTAAGTGACAGTTCTTTAATCGATGGTGATCACCTCGATAGACATGTTAATAGGGGTACGGTTGGAACGATAAAGGAAATGGGAACCTGAACAATGTAAAGTAAGTCTAAAATACCTACACAAAAACTATAATCGTAATAAACGAACAATAAAACAGCGGAGAACCTGTGGATTAAATAAAAAGGCTGTAGTTATCAGCAGGGAGACATGAATCCCGTGGCAAAGCAAGGAAGGGAATGTAGAGACCAGAGCAACGGACGGCCCTATATAGGCAGGCAGCCAACAACGTGGGAGGCGTTGGGATGGGGGACCCAACGCCGCCTCACATGGTGACCAAGCAGCAAGCTATGGACGTATATATGTACGTAAGTAGGATTCAGTTAGCGTTGGGAACCTGCGTACTAAATTTCTTGAAGATGGGCCCATAAGTAACAAAGACTGTTGAAAAGTTCAATATGGCGGCCGACAGTGGCATCATACCACCGAAATAAGTACCAAATTTCAGCCTTCTACCTACACGGAAAGTTGGAGAATAAGTGATGTTGGAAAGTTCAATATGGCGGCCGACAGTGGCGTCATACCACCGAAATAAGTACGTACATTGGTTTTGGTTAGCGCAGGGAAGCCACCTACCAAATTTCGTGAAGATGGAGTCAGCCTTCTACCTACACGGGAAGTTGGAAAATTAGTGACGGTGGAAAGTTCAATATGGCGGCCGACAGTGGCGTCATACCATCGAAATAAGTACGTACATCAGTTTCGGTTAGCGCAGGGAAGCCGCCTACCAAATTTCGTGAAGATGGGGCCATAAATAAGAAAGTTCAACATGGCAGACGTTGTCAACCATTATGACCGTTACGTGTAGAATTTCGAAATGAAACCTGCTTAACTTTCGCAAGTAAGCTGTAAGGAATAAGCCTGCCAAATTTCAGCCTTCTATCTACACGGGAAGTTGGAGAATTAGTGATAAATGAGTGAGTGAGTGAGTCTGTGAGTGAGTGAGTCAGTGAGGGCTTTGCCTTTTATTAGTATAGATATATATATTTATATATATATTTATTTACAGAACATAGGTCATAAGCTTTCAATTGAAACCAAGATCAATATTTTGGCCCTGGTAATTCATGAGTAATCATATGACAGAGTAACATTTATTAAGAGGAAACAGGAAATTTACAAAACAAACATCAAACAACTCTGATCCATTAGCAGTTGTAGCAGTATTAGATGTAGTTCTCCACTGATGTTGTTTGGCTCTTTTCCACATTCATTGTTTTGTAAGTGCTCTTCATTAAATGTTTTAGTTTTTAAAAATTCTGTTTTCTGTTATGGACTGGGTTTTGTGAACTTTCTGGGTTGCCACTTGCAATTTATTTTGACTTCTTATGCTTCTGTTTTGTACTTTGAACGTTTATAGAAAACAAGCCCTTAATATAAATAAAAGACTTTTTATGTCTATGGGCAAGGGGTTAAATGGTTACCTTCTTCCTTTTTAAGGTTTACAAGCTAGCCCTGCGTTTTCAGGTGTAAGTTAGAAAGCCTGCTTATTGAGTTTTTGGGAGCCATGCCTCTCTGATATAAGGCCTGGGTTTAGTGCCTGGCCTAACTCTGGAGTTTGTGGAATCCAAATCAGTTCACATCAAGGAGGAGATTCTAACTGTGTATTAGGCTCTGGCTTAGATCATTCATAAAAACACTAATTAAAACTACCTCAGCAAGTTTCAATATCATATTAAACAGAATATTCTTTTTTCTCATCAGTATATCATATTTATTTAGAAATTAAGGTTTTTTTTTTAAACAAAATCTTTCTTTCCTTTGTTAAAACCTTGCAGTTATGAAACTAATAGTTATTTCTAACCATGTTCCATTTGTTCTAGAATTCAGAATGTCAAGCACCACAAGTTTAACTCATTACTGGTTACTTAACCCCTTAATTGCTTCCAGATGAACACTTTAATAAATTTATCTCAACACAAGTTGTGGTATCTAATGTATTTCTGGGGATATCTACAGTAATGTTTTGGAATATACTCAAAACATATTTGAGAGGACAAATAATCCCTTACGTTGCACATAAAACAAGATGCAAATTACAAAAGGCAATATAGATGAACTAAAAAACAAAACACAAATCACACAGACACACACATACCGTATATATGTATTATAAAAAAAAAAAAAATCCTGTAACGAGACAAGACTTTTTTGAAAGAGAGAGACTTTTCCCGCGAGCGGAGACTTTTGCCATGAGATTTTTTCAAGTCAGGCCCTCCTCTCAACCATTTTCAATCAAGACCACAGTATTCTCAATCGTGTGAATGCTTTTGTCAGACATACTTCCAGTGCTCTCAGCTCTTATAAATTTTAACGTTTTCCTCATTTTAAGTTCCAATTAAAGACAACGTATTATATCCAAATCTTATTGAAGAATTTCATCACGAAGGGTTATCAACAGAAACAATGAGGACATAGGCAGTCCTAGCGCCGTGAAACGATGAAGTAAAACAATTTAACGCCAAAAATGTCAATCGGTTACACAGCAAATTGGTTAAATGCGTATCAATAGACTATGCTGAAATAGTTGGTGGTGGTCATGTGGAAGATGAAAACATCAACTTACAATATCACGTAAAATATCTACAACCTTTAACATGTCCGCTCTTCCACCAACCAAATTACTATTGAAAGAAGGATGTAACCAAGAAAGGTAATGTAGCAAATCTTCAGCGGATAACATTAGACAACAAAGGAGATCTTGATATGCCATTCGTATTAAAATGTTAACAGTTTCCCGTTAGAATAGCTTTTGCAAAGACAATTAACAAATCACAGGGACAAACATTCAAAAAAGTCGTTTTATTTATTACAGAGAAAGAAACAAAATTCAATTACGGGCAGTTGTACGTTGCGTTGTCAAGATGTAATTCCGAACACGGAATCAAAATTCAATGCGACATTGACGAAAGGTTAATTAAAAAAATTGTTTTTTATGAAGTTTTACAGTAAACGTGTACATTTAAAAAGTATTTGCATGTTAATTTCAAAACCAAACAACACAAAATCGTATAACGCAACGAATTCCTCTAACGCAACATGAAACATAATTATCTTTCAAATTATTATGTTTTACTATTTTTTACTATGGTTAATTACTCACTGTAATGTAAAATAGTTAGTTCTATTATGCATATGTAACAATTCCCATTAAAATAACAATCTGTTGTGAACTTGAACCCGGACACAGGCAGATGGACATCGTTGGTTCCACCACACACTTGTTTATTTACACTCTATTTACACAAGTAGTGCTCACGTGCACAATCCCCAGTGCCTCTTGCACTGATTCCCCCAACTGTCCAGGCCTCTTCCAGCGCCGGGCAGATTCTCCGTCTCCCACGGCGTCTCTCCCGACGCGACCGCCTTCCCCGTCAGCTGCTCCAAGCGAGCGGCAAGAGCACTCAGCACCTGTTGCAAAGGCAAACACATAGAGACAGACGGTGGTGGGCTTACCTGTCCATCAGCCCCACTCCCCGCCTGTCTCCTGTGGGCCAGCCCCTCTGGCCCAATCGGGTCTCTCGTAGGCACGAGACTGGCAATCCTTGGTCCCGCCTCCATCCAATCCTCGGCGGGCACGCAAGACACACCGGCCAATCCCGTGCCTGTCAGCGGGCGGGACATCCGGCCCGCGGCCATCTTGTCTTCCCCTCTCTGGGTGCAGTGGGATGCTTCCTCGCAGTGTCGCAGCTGCTGCGAATTACCGAGCTGCAGCGGCTCCGATCTCGCAGCCTCCTCCGCTGCCGCCCTCGCGTTGCCGACAGCCTGTGCACCGGTGTGCTCCTGCCATGGACGCGGATCCGGATCGTCCCTGCCTGTGGAAAACAAGGTAAAGCTGACCCCGCAGGGCCGATTACCATAGGGCAGGGCACTTACCTTCCGGATCCCGTCATGCCGAGGCCCCTGCCTCGGTGTGGGCTTCTGCGTCGCAACGCCGGTCGGGCCGTCCTTTTCGGCAGCGCGATTCTCGGAGCCCGCTGCGTTCTGGCAACGCCCGTTTTCTCTCCTCCGCACCCGGGGATGGCCTTTCTGCAGTCCGGCGGCGGTCCCTGGGGTAAACCGCTCCCGCGGGGTTGTGCACAGGCCGCTCCCGCGGCGAGTGTGTGGGGTCCGCTGCTGCGCCGGGTTGTTCACAAAATATTTATTGTTTGGGGGTCCCCGTCTTGCACCAGACGGTTCGCCCCACGTTGGCCGCCATTGTGAACTTGAACCCGGACACAGGCAGACGGACATCGTTGGTTCCACCACACACTTGTTTATTTACACTCTATTTACACAAGTAGTGCTCACGTGCACAAACCCCAGTGCCTCTTGCACTGATTCCCCCAACTGTCCAGGCCTCACAAGTCCAATGCTTTTCTCCTGGCCGCCTCTCGTCCTCTTTCTCAGCTCCGTCCTCTTCCACCCGACTCTTGCCAATCACTGGAGGGAGGCGGCCCCTTTTATAGGAACCCGGATGGGCTCCAGCTGCTTCCCGGCCATCTCCCGCGGACACACCCCCGTGTGGCGGAAGTGCCGGCTGCGCATCCGGAAGCCGTCCGGGTGTCCCCTGTCGTCTTCCCCCCGGCACTTCCTGGTGTGGCGGAAGTGCCGGGCTCCCGGGATAATCAGGCACTGGGGCGCCGCCTGGCGGTGGCCACGGGTCCCTACAGGGCTGGGCTTCCAAGCCCTCTGCCCAAGGCCTCCAGCATAACCAGGACGGACACCCCCTCTCGGTCTGGAGGAGGCACAAGCCCTCCTCTGGTCCTCCTGGGCGTCCCGGCCGGGGACCACACGGGATATACCGGCATCGGGGCGCCGCCTGGCGGTGGCCACGGGTCCCTACAAGGCTGGGCTTCCAAGCCCTTTACCCGAGGCCCCCAACATAACCAGGACGGACGCCCCCTCACGGTCTGGAGGAGGCACAAGCCCTCCTCTGGTCCTCCTGGGCGTCCCGGCCGGGGACCACACTGTTTAAATTGTACATCCGCATCCCCATACGCGAGCAGCAGAGCTGCAAAGAGGCTACCGTGCCCTGGGGTTGGCGAGCGAAGCGAGCAGGTGGCAGAGCCCCCTAGTATTGTAATATAATCTAAACCGCTAATTAAAAAAATATTCCTAACAACAAATCAAAATTGAAATCCTTAAGAGTTATGAGTTGATTAATGCAAACAAAGTGAACTTCAGCAAGTTATATAGCTAGCTTGCCAGACAGCTAGAGAGGCAGTGGTGAATGTGATAACAACAACAACCATCATCCACTTAAAAAGCACAGATTAGAATTAGAAAAAAATGATGAAAAACAAAAAATCTGTTTTGTCTAACAATAAGAGAGCAGACGTTATAAGACGTTGTAATGTAGTTGGAGGTAGGAAAATCTGTTTAAAATTTGGTTCAGGGTGTTAGCTTTGTCCACATCCCCTTATAGCGCCTTAGCACTGGATTGCTTAACTCCAGTAATGATGCCCAGTCCATTCCAGACATCTCATGTTCTTCTGAATGAGTTTGGTGTCTATTTACTGTAGACTCTGTGAGCTTCCTTGCATTCACTTAGCTTCTTCTTCACCACTCACTGTACCCTTGTAAGAGCCTATTTTTTGTCAGATTTCATAGCTCTCTTCTTATAATTCAGGAGACCTTTTAGTTCCTCAGAAAACCAGTGCTTGTTGTTTGGGAAGCAACACACTGTCTTTGAGGGTTACCACTGTGTCAAAACAAAAGTTAATATACAGTAGTCTGTAATGCAATGCAGTGAGCAAGTCCCACAGTATCACCCCCATTTCACTCTGAAATAATAACTATTAGGAGGTGCTTTGGCATCCAGTGTCCACTTCCTCACTATCCTGGTGGCAGCAGGTTGCCATCCAACAACAGGTCAGATCAGCCCAGTGGTGCCAAACATTTACATCTAAAGGCATCTTTGACGTGTTAATAAAGCAGGTTCAGCTTTGTTATTGTCCCTTCAAAAGGAGGCTGGACTCACCACATTAGCGCTGTCAAATTAGCTAAAAAAATAAAGTTCGAGTATTCAAATTAAAAATTAAGCAAATGTTCGAATGTATTCAGACTTAGGATAACAAATCGGGATATTACATGTATGTTTGCATATACTTTTTTACACTTTATTATTATGGTAACAGCCACATTGGTGGCCAATGCAAGAACCAACACAAACAGAAAAAAAAATAAATGGGAAAAAAAGAATCCCAATGGCACAGAGACAACAGTTATTTAAATAAAAGAGTCATCAAAATCCTAAGCATCCACACCATGACAGAAGGCAGCAGCTGAAATCCTTTTGCACCACACACGTGACCACTGAACTTCACTACATAATTATTAATAATTTTACTATGTTATACTGTGTGTCTACAAATAATGACGTGCTCATGACACTTTTGTATGGCTGGTGTCCTATGGTGAAAACATATTGTGACGGGTTTTGCTGCCAAACAGATACAGGCAGAGTGGTTTAAGGTCTAGAGAAATATGGGTTAGTTAGTACCACAGTGACAGGGTGAAGTAAAAGAGCAGGCAAGAGGCAGGCAGACCGAAGGCAGACAAGCAGGGTACAGTTAATATCGCGACATTCAGATTAACATGCAGTTAGGAACCTGTGGGCTCACCTAGAAAAGCATGATTGTCATAGTATCAAGTCAGAGTAAACTTTTTTTCCTATTAGAGATGCAGCAATATTTTAATAAAGGGGTCCTGAATATTTTTAATTACATCTCATTGTTTTAGGCATTGTATTTTAAACCAGCAGTCACGTAAGACAGAGACTAATTGTGGGACATGGCGTGTTTGCTTATGAAGCTCGTGGAGACTGGTGTTTTAAAGCAGTGTAAGAAAAGAAAAATCAAAATTAGGAGTTATTTCTGATTTGATTTAATGAGAGGGTGTTATCATTACCTCTTTTTTGGGGCGGATGTCGACTTTTGTCCCTCATAGGCGCAAGTAGCTTTGAGTAAACAATGTCTAGAATCGCTTCAACATCGGGCGAGAAAGCAAAGCGAATGTGCAAGGCAAAATTCTCTGTATGTATTATTTTTTTTTTTTATGTATTATTGCTGAACCGGACTCTAACTTATCAAACTCAGATTTTGATGCAAATAATCTGGAAATCGAAAACGAAAGAAAGGCAGCTGTTTTTTTTTTTTCTTTTTCAGGAAGTGCCTTTCAGCTTATGAGTGATGAGACAAACAGGAATGTAATAATTACGTAACATGTATGTGATTGTATATATTTTATAGCAGGGGTCTCCAACAACGAGAATTGGCTTCAAATTAAGAAACTGAATGAAG
>JANRMT010062798.1:11916947-11936453 GCA_026402145.1 Polypterus bichir lapradei
CCAGGACTGGAGTTGGAGACCCCTGCTGTAGATATTCATGGAACATAAAATAAAGTGACATTTGTCATAAATAAATATATTACATTGATTTATGTGTGAAACCTTTGCTTTTTAGAATGCTGAGTTTTTTGGAAAAATATTCAACCCTGGGGGAAAAGGGAAAAAAAATAGCCCTAAAAGAGTTAAACAATAGAGATGTCAGGTTTAAGAGTGAATAGGACAGAATAAAAGTGTCATTTTGCATCTGTGAGTACAGAGACGCATTTAGAAAAACTGCTCTGAGTACACTTGTGAGATCAAAGTGCAGAGCAATGGGACAGGAAAAACGAAAATAGCAGCACATTGTAAAGGGATCTAGCTGTGAGTTTTACTTTTATTAATGAAGATAACAAGCTAACCATTCAAAGTTACAAAACAGTTTAATGTGAAGTGAAGCGCAAAAACAGATCAGTAAACACAAATCCAGTAACACAAGGAGTAACATAATGACACAGGTAAAACAACTGCTTTTGACAACTGAATGTCAGTTTGAGCCTTCGAAGAAGACCTCTTTTTAATATATTTGAATGATATCCGATCTGACTGCCCTACACCACATATTATTACAGTAGAGTTAGAAACATTTGTCATTGAAGTGTTAGTAACAGAGTGAATAGTTTCTGTTGATGAGTCCAGATTTGCAGAGGCAGGAATATAAAGGTGAATAAGGGTGATGTTACATACCTCACTAAGCAGACAACATGGATAAATTCCTGCAAACTACTAGTACACTAAATGGACATAAGTATAGACACACACCTCTTAATTACTGAATTCAGGTTTTTCAGTCAAACTCATTGCCACAGGTGTATAAAATCAAGCACCTCGTCATGCAGTCTCCATTTATAAACATTTATGAAACAAAATGGGAAATGTTTAGGAACAGCATCAACTCGGCCGCAAAGCGGAAGACCACGAAAAGTCACAGAACGGGATCAACGACTGCTAAGATGCATGGTGCTTAAAAGTCACTAATGCTTTGCCAATTCCATAGCTGAAGAGTTCCGAACTCCCACTGGCATTAATGTAAGAACAAAAATTGTGTAGTGGGAGTTTCTTGGAATGGGTTTCCATGGCTGAGTGACTGCAAGCAAGCCTCACATCACCAAGTGCAATGCCAAGCGTCAGAAGGAGTAGTGCAAAGCACACTGCCACTCAACTGTGGAGCAGTGGAAACGTGTTCTATGCAGTAACGATTCATGTTTCTGTGTTTGGCAGTCAAATGGGTAAGTCAGGGTTACGGATGCTGGGAGAAGCAACTGTGAAGTTTGGTTGAGAAGGGATAATGGTATTGGGTTATTTTTCAGGTTTTGAGCTGGGACCCTTAACTTCCAATGAAGGGCTTCAGCATACCATGACATTTTGGACAACACTATGCTTCCAACTTTGTGAAAACAGTTTGGGGAAGGCCCTTTTCTATTCCAACATGACCGCATCCCAGTGCACAAAGAAAGGTCCATAAAAACATGGTGGGATAAGTCTGGCGTGGAAGAACTTGACTGGCCCACACAGAGCCCTGACCTCAACCCCATCAAACACCTTTGGGATGAACTGGAATGAAGATTACGAGCCAGGTCCAACATCAGTATCTGACCTCATAAATGCTCTACAGGAGGAATGGGCACAAATTTCCACATAAACACTCCAACATCTTGTGGAAAGCCTTACAAGAAGAGTGGGAGCTGTTATAGCTACAAAGGGGGGGCCAACTCCATTTTAAAGTCTACGTATTTGAATGCAATGTCA
Organism: Polypterus bichir lapradei; assembly: GCA_026402145.1. Taxonomy (NCBI): domain Eukaryota; kingdom Metazoa; phylum Chordata; class Cladistia; order Polypteriformes; family Polypteridae; genus Polypterus; species Polypterus bichir. Next base: position 11,918,733 of record JANRMT010062798.1, read on the forward strand.
TTAAAATCCCTGTTGATGTAATGGTCAGACATCCCAATAGTTTTATCCAAATAGTGTATTTCCATATCTGGATTACAAATTTTGCTTTTAATTATAATATGCTACCTTTAATAAAATTACTCATTCTCAAAGTTGATCAGACCCCCTCTTGCATTTACTCTACTCCATTTCAGGTCTCTTTGTTCATATCAGTAGAAATCAGTCCAGGATTAAAATATTGTCAGTGACATGAAGTTCAACCACGCTCTCCATAATGCACAACATACCATAGTACCTGAATGCACTGCAACCGCTTATGAGAGCTGAAAGTTCGTCCATCTTCTTTGAAAGCAGTCAAACATTTTCCATTATAATGAAGGGCAGACCAGTTCTTAATCTTTCTCCCTCACTTTTCTCTCTTTGTCTTTAAATGAACAACTTCTCTGATACAACAGAATTGTTTAAGCGCTTCCTTTCACAGTGCTGGCAGCTGATTACAGGAATAGTTAATACAACCCACTTTTAGTTTCTCAGCATTTCTTATGGTTTATAAGGGGGTTCTGGCATAAGGTAGCCTTCAGATCTTCTTTACTTTGAGCAAGTTTCCAAATAACTGTTGATTTTTAGAATGTTACAAAAACCCACAAAATATTTAATTCAGGTGTCCTTAAAGACCTGTCATAGAGCCCAGTAATGTAGCAGCTGTTCTTTTTTTCTGCTCTTATTTTGACATTATTTTAGTTAAACTGATAGGTTGGCTGGAGATGCCTGGCATTATCGGCCCACTTTAACCACTAGTTAATGCCAGAACAGATAGGGATTACCAGTAACCACACAAGAAAAGTTACACTAAATGGGCTCATAGTTAGTGTATTCCAACTTACCACTTGTGACACTCTGCATTCTGGACATTTTTCTTAACAGCCATCTCTGCAACTTCTCTGCCTATGTAAAATAAATAAATAAATAAACAAAACTGGAAGTTGTTGTGGTGTGAAATTTGCATACAAGTTGATAAATATTTTGTATGTCTTTATTTGTAACTTAGTCAAAGCAATGTAATATTAGTGCTTCATTATTGAGAAGTATTTATGTTTACCCCCTAGGACTAAGTCAGGAGAGTGAACTTTACGACAGGGTTGGGGGAAGTGCCTCAGACCAGTTTGGCCAGTGATTCTCTGCAGGACTCTCTCCGTCAACCCCAACAGGAAAGCCTGACTGGCAAATATCACCTCAACAAATGGTTTTGGGGTCAGGTCTGAAGGTATTCTATGCCCTGTTGGTCTGAAGTATGGCTGTTTTTATCAGAAGCCTTTAAGTACCATGACGCCCTAGGATTTGGACAGAGAATCTATAAATTTGCTTGCTTTGCCCCCCCACTCCCTCTTACAAACTGATGAAGGAACATCTCACACATCATGAACTGAAAAGGACAACACAATGAAAATCACAGCTCGGCAGCCATATTGAGACAGGCATGTGGCCTGTTTTGAAGAAAGCTGACCACAAATGAGGACTTAATTAGAGACATTTTAAGTAACTAACAAGTCTGTGTGCCGCCTGAAACTGCAGGTTGTATGGATGCCAATATTCAAATGCACTTTGCTTATTGTTATTATTTATGAATATTATCAATAACGCATTGTTTAAATTGAAACTTTACTCCTGCTTGTCTTTTACTACCTTATAAACAGTGGTAAGTCTGTGAGATTTGAGGCATTCTGACAAAGGCTACACATTAATAATATAAAAGGGGAAAGCAGAGTAATGTATACTTCTGTTTTGTCTTGGTAGAATAATATAAGGATTATTTCAAATATTACAAAGAACTGCTATTTGCAGTATTTATCAGATAAATCCAGACTAGTAAAATAAGGCTCTTTTTATCCTAACTGAACTAAAACCTTTCAGCCATATGTGGAGCCCAAAAACGTTTGGCCACATCATATTCCAGGCAGTAGTTTCATTTAGATTAAATTCTGATGCTACATTTTCACAAATGGCTGTAAAAGGTAGGAAACTGCAACCTATCAACATCCTGAAATATCCAGAAATTTCCAGGAGGAAACTTCACATGAGCAAACCTGTGAAGTGGGACCTCTGAGATGAACGATTCAGATAAAACAATGCTACCTTAATTCGAGGACCTGCGACAGAACGAACGAAAAAAATAACTTGGTCAAACAGAAGTGGCTTTTTTGGTTGAAAGCTCTTTATTTAATGGAAAAAAAACAGTTTATCTTTCATTGCTTTCTGTATGCAGACTAAGTAGCAAATCATCATCAGCCATGGGTTTCTCCCCAATAATCTGGCTATAAATGCCCCAAAATGCAACCAAGTTAGAAGATGAACTCAAAAAGTTTTAATAAGAACATGCTTGCATCAAAAAGCAATTATTAGAATACTATACTTGACGGAATATGGCACATGAGTTAGTGAGTAACCAAAGGCTGCAATTATTAAACACGTCCAAGTGCTGATCCTCATCTGGCTACCATTTCCCACTTGTCTGCAAACTACCCCAGCAGGTGTCTAAGGTCACAGCCTGATGAAGCCAACAGAATCACATAACCCGCAAAAAGCAGAGATGCAATGCAGATGCCACCCAGCTGGACACCCTCCACTCCATAACTATAATGAAGAGAACCTGACACAAACAGACCTGGTAAGTAAGTCTGACTTACCGTCAGCACTGTGAATCAAGTTTTTGCTCCAATTGTACAGAGACTGAACAGCCAACAGCTGGCCTGGTACCCAAACTCCCAAAGCAACCTCCTCAAAACACTCTGAGGGAGGTGGTCATATGCCCTGCCCAAGTCCATAAAACAAATGTTGACTGGTTGGTGATACTCCCATGAACCTTGCAGAATACTTGAGGGGGAAAAAAAGCTGGTCCAGGACTTCACACTCCGGGACGTAACCTGCATTGTTCCTCCAGAACCTGAGGCTTGAACAACAGTTGGATATTCCTTTCCAGAACCCTGGCATAGACCTTCCCAGGGACATCTATTTATTTGAATTTATTATTACATAAGAAAAAGTATACAGAACAGTTCACTTCTAGGATTTGTTTGCCATGATTTTTTTGCTACTCAATGGATGATTTATCATAAGAATAAAAAAAGCACAATTCTAGATACCCTGGATTGGAAGAATGGATATACTAAGAAAGAATAATATTTCATTTTTGTTTTCAAAACTCTAAAGCAGGATCACAATAAACACATTACTTTATATTTTAACCTGCTAAGCATATTCACTGAGAGTAACCTCACTTTTAAGGTATGCCATTGGTTTTTGCATAAATCCATTGCACAGCAGATGGGTTTGTTTGTTAAGTGCCCTAAGACCACTAGTACTAAAGATACAGTTCTGAGATTAATGTTCTGCATTTATTTTATCTGCATCTGAACATCTGAAAACCTATGGGACAGCTGCTGCTGACCACCAACTGATGTGGATATTATTATTATTTTTATGTTGCTGACGCCTTTAATCAAGGCAATATACTTGGTTCCAATTGTTTTCATAATTGGAACACAGGCAGGTCAAGAGGCTCACTCAGGGTCACACAGTGTCAGTAGCAGAATTTAAACCCACAACCTCAGGGTTTTAATCCAAAACCTTAACGAATACACCACACTGCCTGCCCTATACATAAGTATACTGTCTCACACGTGAGCATGGGGAGCAGCAGGGGGGGCCTAGCAGGGACAGGGGGTAATCAAGTGGACTAACGCCTCTTCTCCCATTCTTACAGAATCAGTAAGACCTGATCCTCTTCTGGCTCCGGACCACACCCCTAATGACCTCACTTCTGCTTTTCCTCCAGATGATCCACCTCTTCCTTTCCCTCAGCTATAAAAATCTGCCACCTTTGCTCTGCAGTTAGTCCCCGATTGTGACTCGGTTTCAAAAGACAGCTCAGCAGAGTATCACACAGTTTTCTTGAAACCGAGATTATCAATATATGGGGTGGATCCCCCAAACCTTTCTCTTTGTCTCTCTGTATACCCAAACACAATATTATGTTCTCAGTACTATGTTTTTGTTGCCTAATGTATCTATAGATTATTTTAATTGTAGAGCTGTTGCTTCTCTCCCTTTTTTGTTCCAAGTTTATCAAAGTGTTTGACATTCTCTGCATTCAGCTCTTCTTGCTTCATTTACTCCGACATGGAGGACTGGATGTGCGACTAATCTTGCGAGTTATGTAAATTGTGGAATAAGCACCAAGGTGATTATTCAAATATTTTCCTTTAAAATCAAAGTTTATAAGGTTGTTTTAGTCGCTTAGATGTTGATTTCTTTTGATGTAGTTTTTTTTTTTTTTTTTTTTTTTAATCTAAATCATGATGTTTAAGCCTTACTGTTTGTATGGTATCTTTTCTTTTTGCTGGGTTGTTAAAGCTCCTGCATGGACATCTTTAATAATTCTGCTGGGTTTTACTTTCAGTTTATTATATTCTTGGCTGAATATCATTTCTCTCTAGGAACGTTGTGGTCTTATAGATTCTCCATGGGAAACCCACTTTGCTCTGATTGATTAATTGGTTGGTTAAATAAATAAATAGCAGATAAATAACTGATATATGTCACCAACCCCCATGCGACGCTATGCACTAGCCATTTTGCAACTCTGCCATTCGCGTATGGGGAAGTGGATGTAAAATTTAAACAGATAGTTAGGTCTATTATGCATATGTAACAATTCCCATGAAAATAACAATTTTACATTACAGCAAGTAATTACCCATAGTAAAAAATAGTAAAACGTAATAAATTGAAAGCAAATTATGTTTCACGTTGCATTAGAGGTATTCGTTGCGTTATACATTTTTGTTCTGTTTGGCTTTGAAATTAACACACAAAAACTTTTTAAACATGCACTTTTACTGTAAAACGTCAGTAAAAACAATATTTGGAATGAACTTTTCATCAATATCGCTTTGAATTTAGATTCTGTGTTTGGACTTACATTGTGACAACGCAATGTATAAATGCCTGTGAGTGAGTATCGTTTCTTTCTCTCTAATAAATAAACCAACTTTTTTCGAATGTTTGTCCCTGCGATTTGTTAATTGTCATAGCAAAAGCTGTTCTAACAGGAAACTGTAAATGTTTTAATATGAACGGCATATCAAGATCTCCTTTGGTGTCTGTAATCCAAGGAAGATGTACTACATTACCTTTCTTGTCTCCTGTTAAAATTTTACATGTCAGAATTGTTCGACCAATTTTCAATGCAACTAATCTTGTCCTATTGCATAGCCCATCACTCAGACATAAATTACGCAATAACATTACGATACATCCTTTTTTCAACAGTAATTCAGCAGGTGGAAGACCGGACGGTGTGAACGGTTTTAAATATTCTACAGGATATTGTAAGTTGATGTTTTCATCTTCCACACCATCAACTGTTTCAGCATAGTCTATTGATACGCATTTAACCAATTTGCCGTGTAACCGATTGACAATTTTCACGTAAATACATTTGACTTTATCATTTCTCTGTGCTAAGATTGCCCATGTACTCATTTCTTCTGTTGATAACCCTTCGGGATGAAATTCTTCAATAAGATTTGGACATAATAAGTCTTCTTTTATTGGAAACCTAAAGTGAGGAAAATGTATAAATTTATAACAGCTGGGAGGGCAGGAACTGTGTCTGACAAAAGCATTCACACGAATGAGAAGTGAGAGGCCAGTGGGCGTAGGCCGTTAACCATAAATGGTTTGAGAGGAGGACGGGACCTGAAAAAATCTCTTGGCAATAGTCTAGTCTCATCTCAAGATTTTATTTTATAATAGTGAGAACACAGTAAGGATTTGTTTGAGACTAATTCACAAACAAACCCAGCCACAAGGAATACACAAACCAGTGTGCTATTCCATGCCGATCCCAAGCCCGGATAAATGGGGAGGGTTATATCAGGAAGGGCATCCGATGTAAAATTTTGCCAGATCAATATGCGGACAACGATACAAATTTCCATACCGGATCGGTCGAGTCCCAGGTTAACAACGGTTGCCACCAGTACTGTTAGCCAACAAGGTGCTGACAGAAATGGGCTACTGTTGGCTGAAGAAGGCGAAGAAGACGGGGATGACGTGTCCGGAGGCAGAATGACAGGAGGAAGGTAAAGAGAGAGGAATTGTAAGTAGGACCTTTAAATGTCGGTAGTATGACTGGTAAGGGGAGAGAGTTAGCAGATATGATGGAGAGAAGGAAGGTTAACATATTGTGTGTGCAAGAAACTAAATGGAAGGGGAGTAAGGCCAGGTGGATCGGAGGTGAATTCAAATTGTTCTATCATGGTGTGGATGGGAGGAGAAATGGGGTAGGAGTTATTTTAAAGGAGCAGAACGTCAAGAGTGTTTTGGAGGTGAAAAGAGTGTCAGATAGAGTAATGATTATGAAGCTGGAAAATCGAGGTGTGATGATGAATGTTATTAGTGCATATGCCCCGCAAGTTGAGTGTTCGATGAATGAGAAAGAAGGTTTCTGGAGTGAGTTGGATGAGGTGATGGACAGTGTACCCAAGGGACAGAAAGTGGTGATTGGAGCAGATTTTAATGGACATGTTGGTGAAGGGAACAGAGGAGACAAGGAGGTGATGGGTAGATATGGTATCAAGGAGAAGAATGAAGGTCAGAGGATAGTGGGTTTTGCCAAAAGGATGGGCAGGCTGCGGTGAATACATATTTTAAGAAGAGGGAGGAACATAGGGTAACGTACAAGAGTGGAGGAAGATACACACAGGTAGATTATACCCTTTGCAGAAGAGTCAATCTGAAGGAGTTTAAAGACTGCAAAGTGGTGGCAGGGGAAAGTGTAGTTAGACAGCATAAAATGGTGGTCTGTAGGATGACGTTGGAGATCAAGAAGAAGAGAAGGAGAGTGAGGGCAGAGCAAAGGATCAAATGGTGGAAGCTGAAAAAAGAAGACTGCAAGGTTGAGTTTAGGGAGGAGGTAAGACAGGCACTGGTTGGCAGTGAAGAGTTGCCAGACAGCTGGGCAACTGCAGCCAATGCAGTAAGGGTGACAGCAAGAAGGGTGCTTGACGTGACATTTGGACAGAGGAAGGAGGAAAGGGAAACCTGGTGGTGGAATGGGGAAGTACAGGAGAGTATAAAGAGGAAGAGGATGGCGAAGTAGTGGGATAGTCAGAGAGATGCAGAAAGTAGACAAGAGTACAAGAAGATAAGGCGCAAGGCGAAGAGAGAGGTGGCAAAGGCTAAAGAAAATGTGTACGATGAGTTGTATGAAAGGTTGGACATTAAGGAGGGAGAAAAGGACTTGTACTGACTGGCTACACAGAGGGACCGAGCTGGGAAAGATGTGCAGCAGGTGAGGATGATAAATGATAAAGATGGAAACGTACTCACAAGCGAGGAGAGTGTGTTGAGCAGATAGAAAGAGTACTTTGAGAGGCTGATGAATGAAGAGAACAAGAGAGGGAAGGTTGGATGATGTGGAGATAGTGAATTAGGAAGTGCAATGGGTTAGCAAGGAAGAACTAAGGACAGCTATGAAGAGGATGAAGAATGGGAAGGCCGTTGGTCCAGATGACATACCTGTGGAAGCATGGAGGTGTTTAGGAGAGATGGCAGTGGAGATTTTAACCAGATTTTTTAATGGAATCTTGGAAAGTGAGAGGATTCCTGAGAAGTGGAGAAGAAGTGTACTGGTGCCGATATTTAAGAATAAGGGAGATGTGCAAGACTGTAGTAACTACAGGGGGATAAAATTGATGGGCCATAGCACGAAGTTATGGGAAAGAGTAGTGGAAGCTACAGTAGGTTAAGAAGTGAGGTGATGATTAGTAAGCAGCAGTATGGTTTCATGCCAAGAAAGAGCACCACAGATGCAATATTTGCTCTGAGGGTGTTGATGAAGAATTATAGAGAAGGCCATAAGGAGTTGCATTGCGTCTTTGTGGACCTAGAGAAAGCATATGACAGGGTGCCTCGAGAGGAGTTGTGGTATTGTATCAGGAAGTCAGGAGTGGCAGAGAAGTATGTAAGAGTTGTAGAGGATATGTACGAGGGAAGTGTGACAGTGGTGAGAACTGCAGTTGGAGTAATGGATACATTCAACGTGGAGGTGAGATCACATCATGGATCGGCTCTGAGCCCCTTCTTATTTGCAATGGTGATGGATAGGTTGACAGACAAGTTTAAACAGGAGTTCCCGTGGAGTATGATGTGTGCTGATGACATTGTGATCTGTAGCAAGAGTAGGGAGCAGGTCAAGAAGAACCGGGAGAGTTGGAGGTTTGCTCTAGAGAGGAGAGGAATGAAGGTCAGTAGGAACAGGAAAGAATATGTGTGTGTAAATGAAAGGGAGGTCAGTGGAATGGTAAGGATGTAAGGAGTGGAGTTGGTGAAGGTGGATGAGTTTAAATATTTGGGATCAACAATTCAGAGTAACGGGCATTGTGGAAGAGAGGTGAAAATTAGTGTAGGCAGGGTGGAGAGGAGTGTCAGGAGTGTTTTGTGACAGACAGGTACAGTACCAGCAAGAGTGAAAGGTAAGGTCTACAGAATAGTAGTGAGACCAGCTATGTTATATCGTTTAGAGATAGTGGCACTGACCAGAAAGCAGAAGACAGATCTGGAGGTGGCAGAGTTAAAGATGTTAAGATTTGCATTGGGTGTGACGAGGATGGGCAGGATTAGAAATGAGTGCATTTGAGGGTCTGCTCAAGTTGGACGGTTGAGAGACAAAGTCAGAGCGGCGAGATTTCGCTGGTTTGGTCATATGCAGAGGAGAGATGCTGAATATATTGGGAAAAGGATGTTAAGGATAGGGCTGCCAGGGAAGAGGAAAAGAGGAAGGCCTAAGAGAAGGTTTATGGATGTTGAGAGAGCGGACATGCAGGTGGTGGGTGTAACAGAGCAAGATGCAGAAGACAGGACGATATGGAAGAAGATGATCCGCTATGGCAACCCACAACAGGAGCAGCCGAAAGAAGAAAAAGAACCTAGTTCACAAACATAGACAGTCATATGGTTAAAATAACTGTGATTTACCACAATGCAAATCCGTTGCTACATAAAGTGCACTAAGGTGGTGGCATTCAATGCAGGCCGCCTGAACCCATACATCTCTTTATAGTGCCCTCCATGTTTATCCAATGCACAACACTATGAAAGAATATCACTTTCATAACACAGCATCAGCAGACTTGCACCCTAGTGAAAACAAGACTGAAATGATATCTATCAAGGTATGTCTATTAATATATCAATATGTAAATGAAAAACAGGTTCACATGGTTCAGGGATTTGGTGTAAAAGGCACAGAGTTAACTCATGATCAAAGAAACAGTGAGAAAGCTACAGAGGGACAAAGGCCAACCAAAAGGCTGAAAATGACACAGACGTAAGAGACAGCTTGACCAACTAAACCCCTCACAGCCGTCGTCGTTCATTAATGGTTATAAGTAAGGTATTGTCTATGTATCTAAACACCTTACCACTTTCTATGTAAGATCTCATTTCCTCTTCATCCTCACTGATTTCATACATGTCTTTGTAGGCACGAGCTAATCGCCACAGAAATTCTGGATCTTCATACTGTGCAAAAATAGACATAAATAGCTGCCAGTGAAATGCAAACAGATAAAGAGATATTTTGAACCCATTTAACAAAGCATGGATAGTTGTGATTTTTTGCTTAATGACTAATGAGTATAAATCAATCTACTTTTAATAGACAGTATGCTACACAGAAATTTTAATAAGAATTCAAACACTTTGCATTAGCTTAACAAATATTGAATTTGCTGTTGTCCATAATGAACTTCAAAACCAAACCTGTGCACTAGTTTCATTTTCATGTACAGCCGTAGCCAAAAGTTTTCAGAAGGACATAAGTGCTGGTTTTCACAAAGTTTGCTGCTTCAGTGTTTTTAGATCTTTTTGTCAAATATTTCTATGGTATACTGAAGTAGAATTACAATCATTTCAAAGTTTACAAGGCTTTTATTGACAATTACATTAAGTTTATGCAAAGAGTCAATATTTGAGTGTTGGCCCGTCTTTCTTTTTCATCACCACTGCAACTCGTCCTGGCATGCCATCAATCAACTTCTGGGCCAAATCCTGACTGATGGCAGCCCATTCTTGCATCTTCAGTGCTTGGAGTTTGTCAGAATTGGTGGCTTTTTTTTGCCCACCCACCTCTTGAGGATTGACCACAAGTTCTCAATGGGATTAAGGTCTGCGGACCCAAAAGTTCGATGTTTTGTTCCCTGAGCCACATAGTTCTCACTTTTGCCTTCTGGCCCGGTGCTCCATCATGCTGGATTGCTCATTGTTGGTCACCAAACTGTTCTTGGATGGTTGGGAGAAGTTGCTCTCGGAGGATGTTTTGGTCCAATTCTTTATTCATTACAGTCTTTGAAACTCAGGAAATGCTTGTAATTCTACTTCAGTATACCATAGAAACATCTGACAAAAAGATCTAAAAACACAGAAGCAGCAAACTTTGTGAAAATTATTATTTGTGTCATCCTCAAAACATTTGGCTACGACTGTATATGTCCCATCGTGCTTCCATTTACTGACTTTTTTTATTTTTTTTTTTTAACAATCTTAAATCCAGCCAGCAATTTCTCTGGACTTTTTGTGTTTTGTGCGATTATTTGGGTCAAAACCATATTTCTTTTTTTAAATTAAATGTTTTAAGTTCTACCTTGAAATCTTCACCTGTAACTATATTTACATATGTATATGTGTGTGTGTATATATATATATCTCGTGCGACCTAATTTCTCAATGGTGCGACTAAAAAAAATCAAAGGTTGCACCGGTGCGACCAGCTGTTCGAGGGGGAAAAAAAACGAAACTCCGTGTCTCTTAAAGTCTCCCTGTTGTTCAACAACAGACACACATTAGGCCCATATCGTGGTCTAAACCAATCAGAGATAGTGAAGGGCGGATCCCGCCCCCCCCTCTGATTGGCCGTGGTCCAGATATTCCTGTACGTGTGTGTACGTTTGAAAATGCATGTGATGCAGTCAGACAGAGAGAGGTGAGTAGCCCATCAGGTAAACAGTGGATGTAGCCGCGGATTATGAGAGAAGATGAAAACGATTGACAGCTTTTTCGTTAAGAATGTTAAGTTAGGGCCTGATCCGTCCGAAAATCATAACCAATGCTTTGACACGGAGCCATCAACCTCCCAAGTTATAGCAAGCCCTGGTCCGGAGACGGCATTAGATAATGAGCCACATACGATCGAGTCCGAGCCCACTGAAATTAAAAGGGGTAAAGTGTATACATTTCGAAAAGAGTGGCTTGACCAGTTTCCCTGGCTAAGATACAGTAAAGCCGATAATATAATGCACTGTATTTACTGTAAAGAGTGTGGGAAGACCATGGCCGGCAGTAGTGCATTTGTGACTGGTTCTAATACATTTAGAATTGAAACGCTGAAAAAGCACAATGCATGATAATTAAGTTTAACATTGCCTACAATATTGCAAAAGAAGAACTTCCCTTCACTAAATTCAAGTCCGAAATAATTCTTATGAAGAAAAATGGCTTGAACGTAAACCCGACGTACAGCAATGATGTCGCGTGCGCCCAATTTATAGGAGTCATCTCAGATACATTGAATAAAAAGACGTCTGTGCAAATTGCGAACAGTGCGTACATGGCATTCCTGATCGATGGAGACACAGATATCGCCACAAAGGAATGCGTCATTGTGTACGGTCGTATCTTGCGGAGAGGAAGACCGGTGAATATACTTATTGGACACATTGATGTCGAGCATGCTCATGCCCAAGTCTGGAAGATTTTGATGCTAGAGAGAGTGTGGCCAGCTGGTTTAGTCAAGGCCAAAGATCAAGAAGGCCAAACTACAGGAGTTGGCCATCCGAGGGGCATGTGACTGCAATGGAGGATAGTCCATAAGACATTGAGCCATGAGATGTTCAGTTTGAAGCCCTTAAAACACTTAATTTAGATTTTCTTTTTAGTTCATTTATCTTGAGATTTTTTTAAGTTTAAATTTCAGCTCAGTAAAGCACTTTAAGCACCAACACTTTTTCAGTAAGTTACCTTTCTTGTAGAATTGTGCTTGCCTTCAAATAAAGAACTTTATATTGACCAGATTGTTAGTTAATCATTTACAAGTCAATATTGCCTATATGGACAGCGATTAAAAAAAAAAACCAAATAAATAAATAAATAAAGTGAACTTGTAAAACTGTGGTGTTAAATGTGATGCGGTTGAAAATTTGGGTGCACCTAACTTTTGTGCTGGTGCACCTAAGAAAAAAAGCTAGGCGCACCAAAGCAACAAGTTAGTCTAGAGCCCTGGAGAGATATATATATATATATATATATATATATATATATATATATATATATATATATATAGTCACGCTTGGGTCACAGATTTGCACAGAGACACAGGAGGTCGTAGAAACAAGAAGGATTTTTATTCAAACACATGAGCTTAAACATGCTCCATGACAAGTCAGGGACGACAGTTCCGCTAGGAGCAGAGGGAGAGAGAGAGAGGGAGAGAGAGAGAGAAAAGCAAACAATCAATTCCCAAAACCGACAGGCGCTGCGCAAGGCTTTTAAGTTAGCGGAGTATCGCGTGAGGCTTGTATTACGCGTTATAGCGCAAGTGAGAAGGTAAGGAGCAGTGTGAGGGTAGTCTGTGTTTCAGGGGTATTCCCAGGGGCGTCTTTGTCTTCTTGGGGTGCGATCACCCCTCCAGCTTACACCCCCCCCCCTCAGCTTTATTCACACCCTTGTGAATCAAGCGACTTTCCGTACCAGGTTCATGTTCATGTAGGCGTGATAATACGTCTGCGTTGACGTGTTCAGAACCTGGTCAGTGCCTTACTGTGAAAGTGTAAGGCTGTAAACCCAGAAACAATCTCATTAGACGGGAGTTTGTATTTTTCTGCCGGTATAACATTGAAGTGGAGCATGATCAGTTACCAGAGTGAAGTTTCGTCCCCACAAGTAATAGCGAAGCACTTCCACTGCCCACCTGATTGCCAAGCATTCTTTCTCGATTGTAGCATAATTACGTTCCCTAGGAAGTAATTTCCTACTTAAATATGTGATTGGATGTTCTTCTCCATCAAAAATCTGTGACAGGACTTCACCCACACAAAACTCGCTTGCGTCTGTTTGCAAGATAAAGTCTTTTGTGAAATCCGGGTTCCTTAGAACTGGGTAAAAAGACAATGCCTTTTTTAAAATCGCTGAAAGAACGTTCGCAATTTTCTGTCCATAAGATAGGTCGGTTATTCCTGCCTCTGGTAAGTTCGGTGAGAGGGGCAGCTCTATGTGCAAAGTTTGGGATGAATCTTCCGTAGTAACCGGCAAGCCCCAGAAAAGCGCGCACTTGTTTTTGTGTCTCAGGTCTCGGATAAACAAGCATTTCTTCTATTTTCCTTAACTGTGGTCTAAGTAAACCCTTGCCCATAGAATAGCCTAAGTAATGAGTCTCGGACATGCCCAGTTTACATTTCTTAGGGTTAGCAGTAAGGCCAGCTTGTCTCAAGCTTTCAAGAACGGCCTGCAGCCGCTCTAAGTGCGTTTGCCAATCATTGCTGAAAATCACAACATCGTCAAGGTATGCCCCGGCATATTCAGAGTGAGGATGTAGGATCTGGTCCATCATGCGTTGAAAAGTCAGAGGTGCCCCGTGAAGACCAAACGGGAGTCTTGTAAATTCATAAAGTCCGTCAGGAGTTGCAAATGCTGTTTTCTCACAACTGCTAGCCTCCAAAGGCACCTGCCAATAGCCTTTCGTGAGATCTAGCGTAGAGATGTAGCTCGCCTGACCCAATTTTTCCAATAGTTCATCGACACGGGGCATCAGGTAAGCATTGAATTTAGAGACCTTATTCAAGCATCTGAAATCGATACAGAAGCGAACCGAACCGTCTTGCTTTGAGACTAATACGACTGGGCTGCACCAGTCACTTTTACTTTCACGAATTACACCCAATTGTAGCATCTTCTTTACCTCCTCTCGTACAATATTTCGTCGTGCTTCCGGAATCCGGAACGGCTGCATTTGTACGCGAACACCAGGTTCAGTGGTAATTTTATGTTCTGTGATGTCAGTTTTGCCTGGTAAGTCTGAAAAGACATCAGTGTTCCGTTCTATCAAAGTTAACAGTTCTGTCTTTTGCATGCCAGTAAGATCATTGCCAATGGCAACATCGGTTTGAAAAACTGCAGCCAAGGAAATGTTAACCTCTTGTCGGTCGTGCCATTCCTTCAAGAGGTTAATGTGTAAAATCTGGAATGGTTTGCGCCGGCCAGGTATTCTAACCTTGTAATTTACTGGACTCACACACTCTTCAATAATGGCGGGGCCCTGCCATTTAGCCAAGAATTTGTGTGGATCAGAGGGAACCAGTACCAAAACACGATCACCAGGTTTGAATTCACGGAGCTTACTGCGCCTATCGTAAAGACGCTTCTGAGTTTCCTGTTCTCGTTGTTGATGCTCCACAGCAATAGAGGAAAGCATAGAAATTCTGTCTTGCAATGAAATTAGTCGATCTGCAAAGCTTGGTCCTTGAGCTGCTCTCTCGATCCCTATCCATTCCTCATGCACCACATCCAGGACGCCTCGCGGCCGTCTGCCGAATAACAGCTCGAAGGGACTCAAGCCGGTGGACACCTGTGGTGATTCTCACACCGCGTACAAAACAAAAGGTAGGACAGTGTCCCAGGTTGTGGGATCATTATGTGCAACTCGCCTGATCATCTGTTTCAAAGTTTTGTTAAATCGCTCGGTTAAACCATTTGTTTGAGGATGGTAAACAGTAGTACTCAGTTTCTTAATAGCAAAGCTGTCACACAATTGTTTCATCACGCGAGAAGTGAAAGGTGTGCCTTGATCAGTTAAGATTTCTCTAGGGATACCAATATGAGTAAAAATATCACATAGTGCCCTGGCTACAGCTGAGGAGTTAGCCCTTTTCAGGGCAATCACTTATGGATATCTAGTTGCATAGTCAACCAACACCAGCAAATATTGGTACCCACTCTAAGTCTTAGGTAAAGGACCCACAATATCTAATCCCACTCGCTGAAAGGGAACTTCCAAAATGGGCATAGGACAAAGGGGAGCTCGAGGAGGCTTATAAGCAGAGACGATCTGGCAGTCTGGACAAGAAGTGCAAAACCGTTCAACATCCTTTCCCATATTCAGCCAATAAAATCGTTTTGATAATTGTTCTCTGGTTTTGTCAGCACCTAGGTGCCCTCCCAAGACGTGTGAATGTGCCAGATGCAAAACAGTTTCCCTATTTGCTTCAGGTACCACTAATTGTTCAATAAATTCCCCCTCCAAGTGATCGGAGATCACTCTGAAAAGGCAACCGTCCTTTTCTATAAAGTGTGGGGTTTTCACACCCCCGGAATCACGCTCTTGGTAATAAGAGTCGTTAGCAGAGCGAGCCTGTTTGAATGCATATTCTAATGAGCTATCAGAATGTTGTAAACACACAAAATCTGGTTTGTGTTCGGAGGCGTTTGCAATCTGGGAAGATGTAGAAGGACCAGCCCATTCTGGAAGATTGTCGGGGATGACCTCCTCCGTCTCGCTGGAGAGATCGGGTTCAATATCTAAGTTGGGCTCTAGATTTTCCCCAGCCGCTACCAGTTCTTCGTTTTGGTTTTCTTCTTCTTCTCCCCTCCCACTAAGTTCATTAGTGGACTGGACTACTGGTCCCTTACATTTATTAATCAGTTTTGGAAAAAGGGCATTTCTCCGTCCTATGAGTAACGGCCAAGGGCACGAGTCTGAAACGGCAGACCAAACCTTAAAGTGGCGACCCCTATAAGTTAAAAGAAGAAGTGTGTATATACACACACACACACACACACACACACACACACACACATATATATATATAAAGATAGATATATACATATATACATATATATATGTAAATATAGTTACAGGTGAAGATTTCAAGGTAGAACTTAAAACATTTAATTTAAATATATATATTTAACTAGCAAAATACCCGTGCTTCGCAGCGGCGAAGTACTGCCTTAAAATTTTTATTAAGAAGACAATTAAACCTTTTTAAAACTGAGGGAAAATATACCAATAATTATTTGTTAAGGATCCCTTTGTATGCCACGTTGTCAGTTCGGCCCTCCAGTTGTAATATGACCAAGGTGTAGCTCTGCGCTGAGCTTACTCTTGAGCATGCAACGTACAGTTGGCCATGTGAACAGTAATCTTGTTTCAAATCTCACAGCTTGGATTGCTGCTGTCATAATCGGTTTGAGTTTCATGGTTTGTTTCAATTACGACAGTATTTGTAGGACTTGTGTTGAAGAGACATTCGGCATCTGTCAAGCGTTGTAAGTATACAACCAGTTTCATTGATAACTTCACATCCAGCTTTTGAGAGTTTAAACATTTCTAAACATCAAAGTGTCCACTACTGAAATCGTCACCTGTGAATCTAAGATGTTTAAGAGGCATTGGCGGATGTCCAAAGGTGTAAAATATTTGGCCATTTCGGTACACTTAAGCATTTCACTCTTCTAGTGCTCCTGTGTAGTATAATTATCTCCTGTACCGTCATCAGTCCACACCTTGAACCTGTCCCAGTCATTCAATACATAAGACACAATGTTCCTCTGGATATCAAGAGTGAGCCTGATATGGCCGTGCAATATGTAACAAAGAGAATGGAAAAGGTAGGTGCCACCTCCGGGCATGGAAACCACTTGGTAAGTGACAGTTCTTTGATCGATGGTGATCACCTCGATAGACATGTTAATGGTGGTACGGTTGGAATGATAAAGGAAATGGGTAACTGAACAATGTAAAGTAAGTCTTAAAATACCTACACAATAACTATAATCGTAATAAATGAACAATAAAACAGCAGAGAAGCCGTGGATTAAATAAAAAGGCTGTAGTTATCAGCAGGGAGACGTGAATACTGTGGCGAAGCAAGGAAGGGAATGTAGAGACTGGAGCGACAGACGGCCTTATATAGGCAGGCAGCCAACAACGTGGGAGGCGTTGGGATGAGGGACCCAACGCCGCCTCACACGGTGACCGAGCTGCAGGCTATGGACGTATATATGTATGTAAGTAGGATTCAGTTAGCGTTGGGAACCCGCGTACCAAATTTCTTGAAGATGGGCCCATAAGTAACAAAGACCGTTGAAAAGTTCAATATGACGGCCGACAGTGGCATCATATCACCGAAATAAGTATGTACATTGGTTTTGGTTAGTGCAGGGAAGCCGCCTACCAAATTTTGTGAAGATGGGGCCATAAATAAGAAAGTTCAACATGGTGGACGCTGTTGACCGTTATGACCGTTACGCGTAGAATTTCGAAATGAAACCTGCTTAACTTTTGTAAGTAAGCTGTAAGGAATGAGCCTGCCAAATTTCAGCCTTCTACCTACACTGGAATTTGGAGAATTAGTGATGTTGGAAACTTCAATATGGCAGCCGACAGTGGTATCATACCACTGAAATAAGTACGTACATCGGTTTTGGTTAGCGCAGGGAAGCCACCTACCAAATTTCATGAAGATGGGGCCATAAATAAGAAAGTTGAACATGGCGAACATTGTCAACCGTTATGACCGTTACGCGTAGAATTTCGAAATGAATCCTGCTTAACTTTTGTAAGTAATCTGTAAGGAATGAGCCTGCCAAATTTCAGCCTTCTACCTACACGGGAAGTTGGAGAATTAG
>JANRMT010062798.1:11943051-12046525 GCA_026402145.1 Polypterus bichir lapradei
CTGATCGGAGGAAAATTTAATTTCAAAAAACTACCCGAGCGAAGCCTTGATAAAAGCATGGTTTTGTGCACAGTGAAAACCAAGCAAAATTAGATGCATTACAGAAAGCGGACTTTGTGGCTCTTACTGGGGATCATTGGACTTCCGTGACCGTTAGTAATTCTAATTACATCTAATTACAAAATGTTCAATGATCACACTGTTTTAGCCTAATGTACAAAATAATTTTGGCTAAGGTTACTCAGAGTTTAAAGATTAAGTTGGTCAAATTACCTTTTATGTTTCTGACTTATTTTTTTAAGAAGAAAAACTGCACTTTATGTTGAAATTTTGGTTATTATTATTTAAAGACAATACCATTCTGAAAATGTACTTAAAGTACTTAAACTACCACTTTATTTTTAAGTCTGCCCAATTTTAACCAGGGATGATATTTTTGTTTCTGTTTTGAATTCAAATGCAGTTTAAAAGCATTTTTTTTTTCAGAAATTAAAAGAGCTTGAGTTTACAATATTCATGTCCATGTCTATTATTTGATTCTGTCGCCCACTAAAACCCTTTTAAATTAAAAAAAAAAATTTGCGATTTGGGGCAAATTTTCAGGTGTGATTACATACGATTAATTATTACACAGCCTCTAATTAATTAGATACATTTTTTTAATCGAGTCCCACCCCTAATATATATATATATATATATATATATATATATATATATATACACACACACACACACACACAGTGGCTTGCAAAAGTATTCGGCCCCCTTGAACTTTTCCACATTTTGTCACATTACAGCCACAAACATGAATCAATTTTATTGTAATTCCACGTGAAAGACCAATACAAAGTGGTGTACACTTGAGAAGTGGAATGAAAATCATACATGATTCCAAACATTTTTTACAAATAAATAACTGAAAAGTGGGGTGTGCGTAATTATTCAGCCCCCTGAGTCAATACTTTGTAGAACTACCTAGTCTTTTAGGGTATGTCTCTACCAGCTTTGCACATCTAGAGACTGAAATCCTTGCCCATTCCTCTTTGCAAAACAGCTCAAGCTCAGTCAGATTAGATGGACAGCGTTTGTGAACAGCAGTTTTCAGATCTTGCCACAGATTCTCGATTGGATTTAGATCTGGACTTTGACTGGGCTATTCTAACACATGGATATGTTTTGTTTTAAACCATTCCATTGTTGCCCTGGCTTTATGTTTAGGGTCGTTGTCCTGCTGGAAGGTGAACCTCCGCCCCAGTCTCAAGTCTTTTGCAGACTCCAAGAGGTTTTCTTCCAAGATTGTCCTGTATTTGGCTCCATCCATCTTCCTATCAACTCTGACCAGCTTCCCTGTCCCTGCTGAAGAGAAGCACCCCCAGAGCATGATGCTGCCACCACCATATTTGACAGTGGGGATGGTGTGTTCAGAGTGATGTGCAGTGTTAGTTTTCCGCCACACATAGCGTTTTGCATTTTGGCCAAAAAGTTCCATTTTGGTCTCATCTGACCAGAGCACCTTCTTCCACATGTTTGCTGTGTCCCTCACATGGCTTGTGGCAAACTGCAAACGGGACTTCTTATGGTTTTCTGTTAACAATGGCTTTCTTCTTGCCACTCTTCCATAAAGGCCAACTTTGTGCAGTGCACGACTAATAGTTGTCCTATGGACAGATTCCCCCACCTGAGCTGTAGATCTCTGCAGCTCGTCCAGAGTCACCATGGGCCTCTTGGCTGCATTTCTGATCAGCGCTCTCCTTGTTCGGCCTGTGAGTTTAGGTGGACAGCCTTGTCTTGGTAGGTTTACAGTTGTGCCATACTCCTTCCATTTACTGAATGATCGCTTGAACAGTGCTCCGTGGGATGTTCAAGGCTTTGGAAATCTTTTTGTAGCCTAAGCCTGCTTTAAATTTCTCAATAACTTTATCCCTGACCTGTCTGGTGTGTTCTTTGGACTTCATGGTGTTGTTGCTCCCAATATTCTTTTAGACAACCTCTGAGGCCGTCACAGAGCAGCTGTATTTGTACTGACATTAGATTACACACAGGTGCACTCTATTTAGTCATTAGCACTCATCAGGCAATGTCTATGGGCAACTGACTGCACTCAGACCAAAGGGGGCTTAATAATTACACACACCCCACTTTGCAGTTATTTATTTGTAAAAAATGTTTGGAATCATGTATGATTTTCGTTCCACTTCTCAAGTGTACACCACTTTGTATTGGTCTTTCACATGGAATTCCAATGAAATTGATTCATGTTTGTGGCTGTAATGTGACAAAATGTGGAAAAGTTCAAGGGGGCCGAATACTTTTGCAAGCCACTGTATGTGTATATATGTACAGTATATATGTATATATTTGTATACTGTATGTGTATATATGTATATATGTATATACAGTACAGGCCAAAAGTTTGGACACACCTCCTCATTCAATGTGTTTTCTTTATCAACACTTTCTCCCCAGCGGGGAATTGAACTCTGGTCTCTGAGGCACGGCAGACTTGCTGCACTCTGAGTCAGCAAATCTTACTGCTACGCCATGGAAGCTGTTGTATCGTTCTTGAACCTTTTGTGAAAGTGTTTATTTGATCTTTGGACTTCAGGCCTCACACATTCTATAGTTTATGCCTACATTTTGTAACATTTATTACTAAAATATGAAAATGTTTCTGTTTTAACAATGTGTTTACACAGATTACTGTAGAAACGGAACACACATGAAATGAGTGTGTTCCAAATAATGATCTATTATTTCCACTCTAAAACTCCACTTCACTCCCAGATAATCAATCAAGGCATGAGCTGGGAGAAGTCGGTGGGAGGATGGAATAGCTGGCTGCTTGCAGCTTGTCTTTATCGGCACTTTTGGAGGACAAAATACGCTGGCGGAGAGGTGCGAACGGTTTTAAGGTGGGCCGGATCTACGAGTTTTTTCGTAGACTCTGGTAATTCTAGTGTTAAGAGATCTTGAGTTAAACAATGCAACATAAGCCGATGTGGGTTCGTTGTGCACAGATCTATGACTAGAGTTTATTTTAACATATTGCAGATTTGGCACACTGACACTCCTATTTCCAAAGGCATGAGTAGGACGGCACATTCCTAAGCAAATGCTGCCGGTGAACTTTTCATTCGCAGCCCGGCTGTGGTGGCAACCTGACCCGCAATGTAAATATTTCGGGCGCTGCACAATACCATTGTATTTTAGGACATTCCAGTCTGACCATTTGATCTGGACAAAACTGTTTAATATGAAGGAGTTTGTCAGAAGAGTATTTTAGCATAGTAGAGAGCGATACTTATCTGATAGTAGCAGAGAAGCAGCACAGCATAGCGGAGAAGGTGAGACGGGAGGATGGGGTGGCGTAGATGAGCGGCAAGCAGCAGAAAAAGCATAGTAGGAGATATTACAAAATGCACATGAAGATACCAAAATTCAGAGGTTCCAACATATAGCCACATACATATAACGTTTGGTATTACTGGAGGGATCACCCAGAGCCGCATCCAGCTGGGTGTAAATCTCAAATCATTTCTTAGTCATTAATCACGTATAGAAGGAATCGAGAGCAATCCAGTGTATAAATTATAATCAAGAAGACAGACGATCCCCGGCTCATAGATCGTCATGGTGCAAAGAAATGTCCATTGAGCTCGTCCAGTGTGCCACAGAAAGATTCGGTTGTCCCCAAGGCTGCAAACCCAGTCAAGGCAAAGTCCATAAAAATAAATCCAAATCAACACAGTTCAAGTCAATTGCATCCATGAACTATACATACAATAAAAAGAAAGTGAACAATTTCAAAAAGTTTAACGTGAATTTTAACAAAAAGTGTTGATAACAGGGAAGAGCGGCAGCAACATGCGTGCGCCAGCGTCCCCTCCACAGTTGCATTCACTCACGGGGCAGCCAATTGGCTTCAAAAGTCAAATAATTAGTTCAATGGTGATCACCTGATTGTAGTATGAATCTGGAAAGTCTAGCTCATAGTGTGTCAATATCAAGGCCTAACCTTCACAATGAAGGCAAAAGAACACTCCAGGAAACTCCATTACAAACACAAGGCAAGGGAGGGAGACATGGAAACATCCAAGTCATTGAATATCCCTTGGTGTCCCGTGAAATCACTCATTAAGAAATATAAAGAGTGAGGGACAGCTGTAAATCAGCCTAGAGCAGGCCATCCACAAAAACACGGAAGACGATGAGTGAGGGAGGCAACCAGGACACCTCTGAGAACTCTAAAATAGAGACAAGCTACAGTGAATGAAACTGAAGAGACTGTGAAGACGACAACTGTGCCCAGGTACTTCACCCATCACAGCCTTATGGTATAGTGGCATATGGCATCTCTCCTAGAGTTCATAAAAACCCTTTGAGAAGGTTCGATGGTCTGATGAAACCAAAATGGAGCTTTTTGGCCATTAGACTAAATGGCACGTTACACTGAATATAATCACAAACCCACCATGAAGCATGAAGCATGGTGGTGGCATCATCAGGCTGTGGTGATGCTCTCGGCAGAAGGCCCTGCAAGTCTGGTGAGGGCAGAGAAGGAACGAATGCAAGAAAATCCACTAAAATCTAGAAGGACACTCGTAACTTGAGAGAAAATGTATTTTCCAGCATCACAGCCATAAAGAGAAAGGAACAAAGTAATGGCTTTAAAACAAATAATAATTCTTCACTACTCAAAACACTTTTCATAGTTAGCTTGGAGCCACTTCAGCCACCACTAATGGGTAACATTCACCTGGATGATGCAAAGGGAGACATTTTTGCGCCAGTACCCTCACCACACATAAGGGTGAAGTAGTCAGAGGAAGACAGCCAATTAGAGACAGGGGATGACTAGGGGACCAGAATGACTTGGCCATAGAGAGTCAGGACCTCAGTTTTAAGCGTCTCATCTGAAGGATGGCGCCATATTTACAGTACAGTGTCCCTTCACTTCAATAGGGCATTGAAGATCTTAAGGATGCTAATGACGCCGCTCTTACCTAGATATGGCAGTGGCGTGATAAGATATGATCATGAATAAGGCAATGAGATCTACATTCAAAACACAGAGTAAGTGCCCCCTGCTGGCTTCACTAACACCTCTTCCAGCAGCAACCCAAGTTTAACCTGGGTGGTCTCCGATACAAGTACTGGCCGGGACTGAGGAGGCTTAGCTGCTGGTAAATTACCTCTTCTGAAGAGCAGGTAGTATGGCTGCTGGCTAACAACAATGTTAATATTCTGGAATGGCCGAGTCAGAGTCCAAAGCTCAATTTAATTTAGCATTTGTGGCTAAATTTAACACAAGATGTTGACTCAAAATCCCCATGCAACCTGACAATGACTGAGCAGTTTAGCAAAGGAAAGGGAAAAAAGTGCAGTGTTCAGATGTGCAAAGCTGAGAGAGAGACTGCCAAAGATGCCGTCAATTAATCTGCATTTTATATTTATAGATCACTTTGAAGAGATCTGTTTTTACTTTGAGATTAAAGAATCTTAATCTGTTGATCAGTGTCAAAAAAGACGAATTGCATCCACTGGGATTCAATGCTGTATAATAATAAAATGTGAAATCTTTCTATCGGGGCAATCACTTTTTACAGACACTGTACCTGTATTTTGCTATCCTTTCTACTATTATAAAACTTTCATGAAATTATAGAACTAATCTACTTTATTATTTGTAATGTTTTCTATTACTGTTTGTAGTATTAAATCATACAAGATCCCTTCCTATATATCATCTTGACTAAAAGTCAACCCACAAGAAACACAAACTGAACACTTTTTAATATACAAAATGCTGCACGGGAAGCATATCACACGACACAGCAGCAGCAGCCCAGCATCTAATGGAGCAAAGAGGAGGTAAACTGTATTTGTTCCCATTGTATCAGCGTTTAAGAGGGGGTTTCGGAGGAGCGACCACGTCTTCTAGGGGTGCATTCAGCCTCCTCTTCACACTATATAGAGACTAGGAGGCTCTGCCCACTTCGCCTGCAAACCCCTGGGCGGGCGCTATGCGCCAGACACTTTGTGTCTCTATCACTCTCGTTTGTGGATTTCACTTTCACCAAACAAAAATATTTTAATTCTCGTTAATACGCTTCTTCATTGGGAAAAAACACTACTTTTCCTTGATGGCAACACAAATTAGATGATCTACAAGTCTCCGACTTAAAGTTTAAAGCCAAACATAATTCATATCACCTATGTCCATATATTCAATCTCTTTTCATTGTTCAATTATTTCACCAAGTAATAATTTCCGTTTGTTAGCGCTAATGTGATCTTTACTCAGTTTTCTGAGACTGTCGAATTTTACTACTTTCATTATCTCTAACCTGCTCTGCATGTGTATCGCACCGTTTTTGAACCTCTTTACGATGTTCTACTTTGTCTTCTACTCTTTGTCTTTTATTTCCGACCCCGCTTGGAACCGAGAGTGCAGGAACTGTGTCTGACAATAGTATTCACACAAATGAGAAGCATTTGGACAATGGGCATGGTTGTAAATGTTTGAGAGGAGGCTTTGATCTATGGTCTCTAACAAGTTATTCTATGCTACCAGATTTCAAGGCAAAACTGTAATTTTGAAAGCTTGCGTAACCCTAAACTTTGCTCTAACGGCAAACATCTTATAAACATTTTAAGTCTTTATAACCCCCAGTTAGCTGTTATATGTAAGCGCTATAGAGACATGAAATTACTCTGTCACCCTAACCTTCCAAAATGAGAAAATCAAGCTAAATTTCCTAGGAATAAATAACATAACCTTCTTTAATTAAGCATCTATGTGTTCAATTACATATTTTCCAGGTAGAAATCTTACCCTCCTTCACTCTCTCCATCATACATGCTATTCGTTCCCACACTAGCCGTGAAGTAAATCGAGCTGGAGCTCATGGAATCCGTGCGCTCTCTCATAACTAGATGTCTCCTTTTCCGTGCTGCCTTCTGGTTATTCTCTATGGTAGACCTATGACAAAACAATCCAAAATTAAAATATTACAGGCCCTTTCCACATACAAAGCTAAAAAGCTTTACATTTGTAAATGAATCTTAATAAGAACACCTGTTCTGTATTGAGTTACAAAGCAAAAAGGAAAAAGCAAACAACATAAAAATGGGTTCATCTCATTAAATCCTAGAAAAGCTTCCTTTAGTCTAAAAAATGCAGGACACACTAAAGGAATGAACTGATCTTTTGTATAGGATAGTGAGTAACGTTGCTGAGCGTAATATGAAGTACAGTGCCATAGAAAAAAGCAACTCATTTTAATTCCCAATGTGAGCTGCAGTTTTTCTGTAGCAGTGCAAAAACAAA
The DNA here is from genome assembly GCA_026402145.1 of Polypterus bichir lapradei. Lineage (NCBI taxonomy): Eukaryota > Metazoa > Chordata > Cladistia > Polypteriformes > Polypteridae > Polypterus > Polypterus bichir. The sequence goes on from JANRMT010062798.1 coordinate 11,950,382, forward strand.
TGTATAAAATTAAATGATTACCCCACTTGACAAGAGGAAATCACAGACATGCATACAGATACCAAGTTTTTTTTTTTAGTGTGAGAAAATAAAGATAGGTGAATATAAATCAAGGGACGTTGTGCTCAGACTATATAATGCACTAGTGAGACCACATCTAGAGTACTGTGTGCACTTCTGGTCACCGCAGTACAAGAAAGACAGAAAAGCACTTGAAGCTGTGCAGAGGAGAGCAACCAAGTGCATCATGGGACTGAAGGACATGTCCTACTGTGACCAACTCTGAGAATAAAACCTGTTAAGTATCGAGCAGGGGACATCATGTAGGGACCTCATCTGGGTATGTTAAATCCTCAAAGGCATTAATAAAGTAAATCCAACAGAATTCTTTCAGCTTAAGGGTGAATCACATAGTCGAGGAAATCAGGGGAAATTAAGGGGAAATGCATTTAAAACTGAAGCCAGGAAGTTCTTATTTACACAAAAAGAGTTGTGGGACTCTGAAACAAACTTTTGAGACATGAAATTGGAGCAGAAACCTCAACACCCTCTAAGAAAAATCAGGATGAGATGTTGGGACAGCTTAGCTATTAACTAAATAAACGGGCTTGATGGACTGAAGGGTCTCCTCTAGTTTGTCAAATTTCATAGGTTTCTAATCCTGTAATTTCTCTCCACTGTTTTCATCCTTAACATTAGAAAGTCTACTGAGAGATAAGTTTGTGAGAATCTGTAACAAACTACTAAGACATGGAGCTGAAGCAGAAGACTAGAGTACATTTAAGAAAGATCTGCATGACGTAGTGGGACAGCTTAGCCATGAGCTAAACAAATGGGCAACAAATGGACTGAATGGCTACTTCTCGTTTGTCAAATTTCCCAAGCTCTTAACAGTGAACACATACTCGAGGACACCAGTGGAAACTAAGGGGAGGAGCATTCAGGATTAAAGCCAGGAAACATTTCTTTACTCAGACTTGTAGGAACCTGGAACAAACTACCGAGTCATGGAGATGAACCAGAAACCTTGAGAACCTTTAAGAAGAATCTGAATGAGACCACTTAGCTAAGAGATAAACAAACGAGCAACAAATGGACTAAGTGGTCTCCTTTGGTTTGTCAAATCTTATGTTCTTATGAAAATAGAAAAATTAAATATGAAAACAGGGAGAGTTGTGTATAACAGGAAAGGATGTTACAGTTACACTTATTGAATGCACAGCTTCAGTCTTGAGGAGCTGGAGACAATAACCGTTACATTAGGTAAACCTCACTTACAGTATAATCAAAAAACCACTGCAGTTATTTAAGGAATGTACAACAGTAAAAGTAAAATATAATAAAAAATGTAAAATTGTTAAATCTGTGTAATGCGGTGTGTTTGTGCTTCTTAGTACTTCACTGATCCTTCCTGATATACCTAAGAAATATCTGTAAAATTACTAAAATACAGTAATCCCTCCTCGATCGCGGGGGTTGCGTTCCAGAACCCCCCGCGATAGGTGAAAATCCGCGAAGTAGAAACCATATGTTTGTATGGTTATTTTTATATATTTTAAGCCCTTAGAAACTCTCCCACACTGTTTATAAATATTCTCCGCACAGTTATACAGTAAACCCTTGTTTATCGCGGTTAATCCGCTCCAGACCAAATGAATTTCCACGAAGTAGGATTATTTATTTATAAATCTAATATTTTTGCAGTTAGAGCATTGAAAACCTGTTTACAACCTTCTAAATACATTTTTTAACACTATTAGAGCCCTCTAGACATGAAATAACACCCTTTAGTCAAAAGTTTAAACTGTGCGCCATGACAAGACAGAGATTACAGTCCTTTCTCACAATTAAAAGAATGCAAACATATCTTCCTCTTCAAGGTGCACGTCAGGAGCGGAGAATGTCAGAGAGAGAGAGTAAAGTAAACAATCAAAAATTAATAGGGAAGGTAGCCTTTCAGCATTTTTTACAGGAGCATCCGTCCGTATCTTCTAAGCAAAAAGCCACTGTGCAAACAGCCCCTCGGCTCACAAATATCAGGAGCAGAGAATGTCAGAGAGAGTGAGAGAGACAGAGAAAAGCAAACAATCAAAAATCAATACGGGCTGTTAGAGCTTTTAAGTATGCGAAGCACCATGCGGGAAGCATATCGTATATCATTGAGGAGTTTTATTTAATACGTAATACGTGCTCAGATTGGGTAGCTTCTCGGCCATCCGCCAATAGCGTCCCTTGTATGAAATCAACTGGGCAAAGAAACTGAAAAAGCATGTACCATAAATTAAAAGACCTATTGTCCGCAGAAATCCGCGAACCAGCGAAAAATCCGTGATATATATTTAGATATGCTTACATTTAAAATCCGCGATGGAGTCTAGCCGCGAAAGTCGAAGCGCGATATAGCGAGGGATCACTGTACTCTTTCCAGGTTCAGCTATACACAGTTTATTATAATACTAAATAACTTCTAAGTTAAGCTTTTTGTTTTCTCTAAATGGTACAGAAAAAAAAAAACGTTTTTTTTACCTCACTTCTTTGATGATCTGAGAGACAACTTCTTGGAGGTTCCTCCTTATGTCGGCTACTTCCTCCCGTAGTTCAGAAACGCACTGCAGGATCAGATCAAGGCGACACCACAGCTCCTCTTGCTCAGCTGGAGCCAACATTCGGCTATCGACATCTCTAAGTTCATACCTCAACTGAGAGGCTGCAAAACACAGTCACAAAACGTCACTCTTTGAAATGCTGAAAAGGTTAACAATACTATAAAAAAAAAGAGAGCTCAATCATGTAGTCTGGCATCACCAGCTTCTGTGGCACCTAAACATTCTAAACTAATGGACAAGATTCAAGAAAAATGACACACAATAGGGAAAACCTGCCACTACCATCTAAACAACCTATGCTTTTCTTGTTTTATTGTGTGCTTACCTGACAAACACTTTTATCGAAAGGACACTTGCAGCACGTGAGATATGATTGGTTACATTTCTTTTTGTTTCTTTTCTAAATGAAGCACAAGCAAGTGAAGTGATTTGGTCAACATGGCACAGTGTCAGTGGCGGAGTCTGATCCAACAACTTCAGGGCCTGAAGTCAAAAGCCTTAACCACTTTGTCACACTACTTGCCAATACTATTAGCACACAATAAGGTCTGAAGTCCAAAACTTGAGCCATCACACCATGATACCTGCCTAATAAAGTATGAAAATATGAAATACAATATTCATTTACATACACTTTCAGCTATGTTAGGGAGCCAGGAATGATAAGCTCAAATGAAGAAATGACTTCGATCAATAGATAGATACCTTTTGGGACAAATAAAGTAGTAGGTAGTATATTTGAGCGTTATAATCATCAAAATTAAAAGAAAAACACTTGAAATACAACAGTCTGTGTGTAATGAATGAATCTAATATACAAGTTTCACTTTTTGAATGGAATTACTGAAATAAATCAACTTTGTCATGATATTCTAATTTTATGACCGGCACCTGTAATTTGGAAGAATCAATCAACCACACAGGCACGTCTTTTAAAGAAGTGGAACACACACATCTGCACACACTTAATCAGCAAGCCCGCGATGCTAACGGAGTTAAACCCACCAACACGCAGGCAAAGGTCACACGGACCACCAGTCACAGCATTCCAAAACATTGTCGCATGTGCCACCGTGCTGGCATAATGAATTCCACTCACCTTGGCATGCAGGTGCCCCTCTGTCCGTACTCGCGCTGGGCCCCGTGGTCTTGTCATTGACGACTCGGCGCTGAGGTGAAGGGCTGCCACTTCTTGTCTGCTCACGTCCCGTCGTCCTTCTCCGTGTAGAGTATATGTAGTAAACGAGAAGACCCGCACCTGCCGCCGTAATGCCCACCGTTAAACCGATGACGCTACTCAGCCGGTCGCTAGGCATTTTTTTGCCAACTGACCACCTTGGGCACACGTGCGTAGCAACCTTCGGGTTTACGTCTTCCACCAACAGCAAGGTTCACGTCAGTGGCACAGAAAGGTGAATTTCAGAATGAGTCAGCTTTACATATCAGAAGATTACACGAGCATACAGTCCTCTCACATAGCAAACGCACCTGCCGCTTTGAAGTTATTCCTGCCGAAATTCTAAAGGAGCCGCTACACAGACCGTCGCCCGAGTATCGTTGTGTCGCGCTTTGATGACATCACGAGCGTGCGTCTGTCCGCTTAAGTCCACTACCTTTCCCCATAGTACGTGTTTGCTTTAAGTAAAAAATTTTATTTTTAACTTAACACATGGAAATATAACGTGACATATTAAAGGTATTATATTAAGAAGAATTGAAACATAATTTTTACACTGGTGTTTTTTTTTTTACAATATATTGCATTTTTCAAAAAGTCAGCATTTTAAAATGTATTGCTACACATACACAAAACAACTGCATTAACGATTGTTTTTGGAAAACATTTCTTCTATCAGCGTTAAATTTAGATAATACTACTTTGACTAAATATATTTTGAGAATAACTTTGTAAGATGAGTACTTCATCTGATTTATTATGAAATACCCATATAAAATCTTCCAGAAGTAGGCCTACATCATCGTCATTTATATCCACATAATTAAATTGCAGGGTTGTTTAAATTAGATTACATTATTTAACAGCAAGAAAAGCATTATTAGAAGCTATTCATACAGATGTGCAAGTTTGGTGGATTGGCTCCAGTGTGAAAGGGTGGGTCGTGAGTGTGCCCTGAGATGGGCTGCCATCCCATCCAGGGATTCTTCCTGCCTTGCACCTGATGCTTGCTGGAATAGGCTCAGGATTCGCCATGACCCTGCTCACGACAAAGTGGATTTACAAGAGCATAAACTTGCAAACTCATTTCACCCAAGTCAAAGTCATGAGAGAGTTGGAGTGTATCCCCCTAACCCCTGCCACCCCCCCCCCCCCAAGCAATGAGGGGCAGGAAGGAAACAAACTGAGGTGTAAGCACCGATCTAACACAAGGCGCATACACACACACACACACTTACTTATATGGAGTCCAGTGTCAATCAGCTTAACCTATGTATTCTTGGACAATGGGGGGGGGACTATTACTTTTTATACTGTTGACACTAGAAGGGGCTTTGTGAGAGGAGTGTGGCATCCTCCTTAGGCAGCATTTAGGAACTATGGGGGAAAGAGAAGATACTGTTAGTGTCAGTGGAACTGCCTATCTCACCCAAGCCAGGCGTGCATGCATGACTATAAATTTACAAACTCCACAAAGAGCCATAGCAAGGTTAGGGGCAGCCACCCGTATATTTGGTTTCCTGGTTGCAAACTGCAAGTAAATGACAGCACTGATGTGCACAAAACCAAGTCCAAAACAGAACTGAGGACATAAGGAAAAGGTGGCGGCTTTTAAAGGAAAAGACAGGAAGTGAAATCAGATGGGTCAGGCTCAGAAGGGTCTTCAGCCATAGGCTAGAGACCAGACGTGACATCAAAGGGGCCGGAGCCGACAAGGTCTTCCTTCATAGGATTGGACCCGGAAGTGACGTCAACAGGGCCAGGTGGAATCTCCCGTGGATGGTCTGCAGGAAAGTGAGAAAAAGAATCAGTGCACTCTGCCACATCCCGGTCTGACTCGGAATTGCTCTTACTCAAGCCCTTTAGCTGCCTCCCATGCGCACATGTGTGACTATATATATATATATATATATATATATATACAGTATCTGCCAAATAATACAAAGAGTATATATATATTGTAGGAGAAGAATGGGCATCCCGATGAGGAGGATGATGGCTTTATACCAGGATGTGAGGCCAGAGTGGAATATCAGATAGATTGGCTGGTGGGACAGAAAAAGAACTTTGGGCTTAGCAGGTATAATATAGTGGATGGACAAGCAGAAGTGAAGAGTCAGAAGTATTTCCATCCTCCAAACGCCAGGTGGCAGTGGTCCTAGTATGGCAGCCCAATCAGGACACCCACAGTGGTGTTTGGGAGTTCAGGTCCTAGGGTGCTGATAGCGTGTTGCCAGGGAGTACCTCCTTTCTTTCTTTATGGCCTGGAAGTGCTTGTTGGGAGACACAGCATAGCACTGGAAGCATTCCCAGGTCACACATCAATATGTAACAGTCGGGAGGCAGTGGGCAACAATCAAAGTTAAGGATGGAAGATAGAAGAACTGTGTACTTTGGTGTATTGTGAATTGTATTTGGAAAGGCAATTGTTGAAAATGTGCCAAGGATAAATAAATATCTGTTATTTTATCCTAAAAGTGTGTCAGGTATTCCTGTTTCTTGGGTTTGGGGCTCGGTGGCACCCCTTGCGGTTACTATCTATATATATAATTCACTAAGGCAAGATACCCATGGAAAGCGGATTCACTAAACTGCCGACAAGTAAGACACCTATGGCGCACACAGGAAGGAGCCACGCCCACCAACTCCAAGACCATTGGATACGACGACAACTCGCAGAGCCACGCCCACCAACTCGGACGTGAAGACACAGAAAAAACGGCGTCATTTATATTCGTCTGTCGTAGAGGCCACATGCACCTCTGAGCCACGTTGACTGTTCATAGAGGCAAGTTTCTCGCAGAGGTGAATTGCCATATGCAGCGTGTAAAACGGTTTGAGAGGGGTATCCCATGAGATCCTTAAATCAATCCTTTATAACTGAGGTTAAAACACAATGAAGTAAGCAGTCTTTAAAAACCGAGTTTTCGGTTACGACGCCCGACCGCATGAGCGTGTGTCTACCCGGCGATGAGAGGCGTGGGTAAGCCGTTGAACCCCATTCGGGCTGCAAACCGTGGAATTCCCACTAGATGCAACTCATACGCTCTCACTGATTACGTCCCTAACCTTTGTACACACCCCCCTCCCACCTCGCAACTACAGTGGTCGGGTGTCTTGGTAGATTATATATAGAAAAGCAGTCAAAACCGCACAGAGCAATGAAAGGTCTACGTTGGAGGTGCGCACATGAGCAGGCAGTGCATACTGAACGAGAAATCAGCAGACTAGCATGACAGAGGGAGCGGAATGGACGTCCTTCTCCTCTCCTCCCATTCCACCACCCTCCGCGCCTGAGCGCCGTCCACCTCCATCCCTCCGTCTGGGAGGAGAAGGCGCGATGGCGGTCCGCCAGTTTTCAGTCACAGACGATTGTGTGTTGGTTCGTTCCATGCTGATTTATTACATTACCGATTTTTCAAATGTTAATTTTCTCCCTGTGCTTAAAAATCATTAAAAAACCAGCCTGATTATGCGGTGTATGGTACGCCGCGGGTTGGCTAGTATCTATAAATTTACATCCATCTATCTATTTATATATGATAGTTTATATATATAGTTTACGTATTTGTAGCTAGTGATCCACTTAGGGAGAAAACGAGTCATGTATCTTAAAATAGTTTTCTTATTCCTAAGCTTTCGACCACCTACCAGGTGTCATCATCAGAGGAGAAATAATTAGACATAAAGACTTTATGATCAACACCTTCAGAACCCCTAGACTACAAATGATGCTACATGTCCTCTCCATGACAGACTAGTATGGAGGACTTTCAGGCAAATATATTATTCAGCAGGTGTGTGAAGAAACACGACTGGGGTTCCTTCATACCAACAGAAATACATCTACACAATGCCTCAATGAGATGGGGACTGGGTCTGCTCTTTTAATTTTTGTCAAGTTTTTTTCTTCTTTTTTATAATTCTGTGTGTTTGAGAAGAATGCTGTGGCATAACGTAATATTCCATGAACTTCAATCAATCTATCTATAGTTCCCCAAACTCCCATCACAAAGGCTCAGACACAAGTTCCAAAGTGAACAACAAGGTTTTACTATGTGAAATCCTTACAAGGAAGCATTTCCCACACCACAACCACAACTCTCAACAACACTGTTGTCACTCCTGTGCTCCTCCAGGAAGCTTTGACTTCCTCCTCCCGACTCTGGCTCCCAGTACTGAGGTGGGTAGATCCTTTATGCAAAACCCGGGAGTACTTCCAGTGTCCTTAAATTGTGGCTCAGGAGTACTTCCAGGTTAGGCTGGATCTAGACAAAGTAGCATTCGCTAGTCCCTTCATCGCCACCTGGCGAAACTCGCGGAACCCAACAAGGCTGAGCCAACAAACTACAGTTCCCACTGTGCCCTTTGGAAATCCGTAGTGGTGCCTTAACCCTGGGAGGCTGCCATCTAGACCCTCATTGGCACCATGGCCAGGTAAGGATCCTAGCACAGCTCCAGCCAAGATGCCAGTCCCCATGTGGCATCTTTCACACTATCTATCTATCTATCATCTCAATTCTTTGATATCTCAGTTTTTGAGTTTAAACCTGTTGTTTGTTTAATTTTATCTCCCAATTCTTTATCTAAATCCTCTGTTTTATTCTCCTGTAATTTGTTCTTGCTCTTACCCTTTGGTTTTGCTTGTTTCAATCCACTGATTTGCAGGTTTGGACGTTGCCTCATTCCTGGTTCTCTCTCAGCTTATTCGTCTTCTGCAGGTTCTAACGTCTTGCTCACAATAATCACCGTGCGCCTTCTTAACAGTATGGGGGCGTGTGTCTAAAGCACAATACATTTTTGTTTGGGACTTACTATTTACCATGTTTTACCGTCATGTTGTGATTTTATTTTGTGTAACAACTGGCTGTTTCATTTAAATATATATTCCTTCTGCCATGTTGCCACACATTTTTACTTTCTCATATACAAAGTATTGGGAAAGTATTGTAATCGCCCAAAGTTTCGATGTCGAGATTTTAATGAATCTCTGCGTTTTAGACCTCCCTGAGTACAAAAATACCATTTTTGGAATTATGTCTGTGTGTGTGTGTGTGTGTGTGTATGTATGTAACATACGGTAACTTGAGTACGCTTTCATGTAGGTCAACCAAATTTTGCATACAAGTATTAGGTACAAAACATAGATTTCTATCAACTTTTCAGCTATTTCCGCTAACCGGAAGTGGTACTTTACCTTTTATTCATGCAGCTGCGGAGTCTGATTTATTCAACTTTACTTTTATAATAATTGTTCAATATATTATTAATTTGAATTGTTGTTGTTGATGATTCTTTAATGTACATAATATAATAATATAATGATTGTCTTGTGGTTTACTCCTTAAATATCCATCCCCATATCTGAGTATACAAGAAAGTCTACTGGAGACCACTCTTGATTTTTTCTAGTGGTTGTCCAAACACTTTATCCCTGTTACCAGACTGAGATCAATAATCATATTAAGCTTGTACGCTTCTAAATGCAGCAGCAGACACCAAAAGTCCAAATTAGAAATTAAGACATCAGTTAGTCCTCCATAATGAGTAGGACATGGGGCCAAAATACAAACTGGAGTCAATCTTGACAAGTAAAACAAAAAAGTGGCAAACAGGGGTTTAGGGGTTCAGTCAGACAGTAAGTCTCAAATGTGTGCTTTAGAGTCTGAGGCAGGGTGTGTACTGTGGAGTGTGAAATATGAAAAATGGAAAGCCACCATGTTTCTTACTTACAGCGGATTCAGAAAGTCTTCAGACCCCTTCACTCTTATGCTGCAGCACTTCTGCTCAAATCATTTCAGTTCACTTTTTTCCCCAAAATCTGCAAAAATCAGCACCTCAGAATGACAAAGTGGAAACAGGGTTTTAGGAATTTGTGCAAATCTCTCTATTATAAAAAAAATCTTGAGATGTGACGAGACTATTGCCAAGAGATTTTTTCAAGTCCCACCCTCCCCTAAAACATTTCAGATTAACAGCCCACACCCACGGTCCTCTCACCTCTCATTCGTGTGAATGCTTTTGTCAGTCACAGTTCCTGCACTCTCAGCTATTATAAATTTTTACGTTTTCCTCACTTTAAGTTCCCAATTAGAGAAGACTTATTATGTCCAAATCTTAATGAAGAATTTCATCCTGAAGGGTTATCAACAGAAAAAATGAGCACACGGGCAATCCTAGCACCGAGAAACGATAAGGTCAAATGTATTTACGTGAAAATTTGTCGATCGGTTACACGGCAAATTGGTTAAATGCGTATCAATAGACTATGCTGAAACAGTTGGTGGTGATGGTATGGAAGATGAAAACATCAACTTACAATATCCTGTAGAATATCTACAACCGTTAACACCGTCCAGTCTTCCACCAGTCGAATTACTGTTGAAAGAAGGATGTATCGTAATGTTATTGCGTAATTTATGTCTGAGCGATGGGCTATGCAATAGGACCAAGATTAGTTGTATTGAAAATTGGTCGAACAATTCTGACATGTAAAATTTTAACAGGCGACAAGAAAGGTAATGTAGTACATCTTCCGCGGATAACAGACACCAAAGGAGATCTTGATATGCCATTCGTATAAAACGTTCACAGTTTCCTGATAGAACAGCTTTTGCTATGACAATTAACAAATCACAGGGACCAACATTCGAAAAAGTCAGTTTCGGAATCAAAATTCAAAGTGATATTGACCAAAAAGATAATTCCAAATATTGTTTTTACTGAAGTTTTACAGTAAAAGTGAAAGTTTAAAAAGTATTTGCACGTTAATTTCAAAGCCAAACAGAACAAAAACGTATAATGCAAAGAATACCTCTAATGCAACATGAAACATAATTTTCTTTCAATTTATTACATTTTACTATTTTTTATTATGGTTAATTACTTGCTGTAATGTAAAATAGTTAGGTCTATTATGCATATGTAACAATTCCCATGAAAATAACTATCTGCTTAAAATGTACATCCGCTTCCCATATGTGAGCAGCAGAGCTGTGAAGTGGCTAGTGCGTAGCGCCCGCATTGGAGTTGGTGAGCGAAGCGAGCAGGGGGCAGAGCCCCCTAGTTTATTAAAAATTTAAATTGAACTATCCCACTGACCTAGGAATTCAGACCTTTGTGCTTTGGCTCCAGTGCATTCCATTGTATTCACCATCATTGTAATGTCTGGAGTCCACCTGTGGTCAATTCAGTTGACTGGACACATCGACCTATAGAAGCTCCCACAGGTGGGAAGAAAACAACCTGTGAGGTGAAAGGAATTGCCAGCAGAGCAATTCAAACTCAGCACACATTTGGGGAAGGCAACGAAAAACTTCCTACCGCATCGAAGTTTCCCAAGAGCACAGTTGCCTCTGGAATTCTGAAATGGAAGAGGTTTGGACGAATCAAGACTCTTTCTAGAGTTGGCCAAAATGAGCAATTCTGGGAGAAGAGCCTTGGTAAGGGAAGTGACCAAGCACATGGTGGTCACTCTGTTTGAGAGCCACAGAACCTGTGTGGGAATGGGAGAAACTTCCAGAAGACCAATCATCACTACACCACTTTATGACAGAGTGGCTTTGACAGAAGCCTCTGCTAAGTTAAAGACATGTGAAAGCCCACTTGCAGTTTGCAAAAAAAAAAAAAAAAAAAACCATCTAAAGGAATCTCAGACTGTGAGAAATGAGATTCTTTGGTCTGATGAAACCGAGATTAGTGTCACATCTGGAGGAAACCTGGCACTGCTCATTCATGCATTCATCCATTCACTTTTCAAGCAATATGCACAAAGTACTTTACAATGACAAAGCAAAAATCAATAAAAAAGTATAATAAAAGTAAGATAAAAAATTGCAATATTTCATAAAAAATTGGATCACACAAAAATGAATAAAATTAGCAAACCATTTTAGCTAAAAACAAATAAATAGTTAAAAAAAAATACCGTATATACTTGAGGATACTTTCTCCCGCTTTTGCAGTATAATTGCAGAAAACTCCCGCTATTGGTACCAGGGATTATGATACAGTATGCTAAAGCCCACCCGAGACAGTAACCATGGAGCACACAGCCTTTTTTTTCTATGTGGGTGTGGTATCAGCGTGTGCTCCTATCCTTTCTCTCTCTGTCTCTCTCTCTCTCTCTATTGTGCCTACATGACCACACAGTGATACCCGAACTATTCCAAAGCAATGTTTGCACTGTTTTGTGCTTTTTGTATCTCACACCCTCATACACCTTTATCATAAGAGCATCCCTTATCTATGATGGAGCGTTCGATCAAAAGAAAATATGAAGCTGGTATTAAATTAAAAGTCATTGAAGTGGCGAAAGAAATTGGCAACTGTGCTGCTGGAACAAAATTCGATGCGTCTGAGAAACTGATGGGAGATTGGAGGAGACAAGAAGATGTAAAAAAAAAAAAAAAAAAAATTAAGTGTCGCATTTTTGAACGGGAGTATAAGTCAGGGTCTGATTTTATGATCAATTTTTCGGGTTTCAAGACCCGAATTATACATGAGTATATACGGTAATAGAAAGATCTAAAAACAACCTAACAAGATATAAATGCCTGTCTTAACTAATATTTTTTAATTGATATTTAAATGTAATTACAGAATTAGATGTTCTAAATCAAGGGGGAAAGAGTTCCAGAGTTTGGGGGCCATAACAGAGAAGACTCTATACACTTTTGCGCTTAATATAGTGCGGGGAATAACATGTAAGTACTGGTCAGATAACCTCAGAGGTCCACCAGCAGCATGTCTTCAGCGTATGATGGTGCTTTACAGGTTAAAAGTAGTATCTTAAACTGGACCCTACAACTAACTGGCAGCCAATGTAATGAGGCTAAGAGAGGGGTGACACGAGCAGGGGACGCAGACCTGGCGAGGAGTCCTGACGCAGCACTTTGCACCAGTTGCAGCCCAGACAGACTGTTTTTGCTAAGAGCTCAGAGCAATGAATTACAAGAATCCAGATGTGAAGTGATAAAAGTATGAATTTATTTCTCAGTGTCCTCGAAGCCCAGAATGGGTCAGACTTTACATGACATATCCTTACATGGTGAAAACAAGACTGAACCAGTTTTTTAACATGAATCTCAAAGGTTAAACCAAAGTCATAATTAGCATTTGTCTTTTATCTGAATTTAGTTGAAGGAAATTAAAAGACATCCAGTTCTTTATGTCATCACCTGTGCAATACCACATCAATGGTGAAGATGGTGGTAGCAGCATCATGCTGTGTGTTTGCTTTTCAGTGGTAGGGACTGGAAGTCTAAAGAGGGTTGAGGGAAAGATGAAAGGAGGAAAGCGCAGAGAGATTCTTAAACCAAGCCACTCTGGACCTCACAATGGGACAAATGTTCCTCTAGAGACAGGACAATGACCCTAGGCAGAAAGCAAAGACAACACAGGAGTGGCTGAGGGACAACTTTGGAAATGACCTTGAGGTGCCCAGACAGAACCCAGACTCAGGTCTAATTGAGCATCTCTGGAGACCCCCTGAAAAGAGCTGTTCTTTGATGGCTTTCATCCAACCTGACAGAGTTACAGAAAAAAAGTCATAAAATCCTTAGATCCAAGTGTGTGTAGCTTGGCATGTCAGCCCCAAGTAGACTCCAGGCTACCTAAGAGGGTTCATCTAAGTACTTAGTCAAAGGTCTGAATACTTCTGTCAATGTTTTTTTATTTGCAAAAACCTCTAAAATCCGGTTTCCAGTTTGTCTTTCTGAAGTATTGAGTGTTGTCATAAAGAAGGCCCTATTAAAGCCCATTGAGGCGTTCATCGCGTGATGTTGGGTCAGGTCAGGTCAAGTCAGGTTGGGGAGCATGCACTGGTACAGTGCATTGCTGCCCCCAGCACATGACAAAACAGCTCAGGATCCTGGTTGGCAACCCCCCAGGCAGACGCATAGTCCAGTCCCACTCTCTGAAAATGACCGTCTATCTGCCACTGACAGGTGTTATGTGGGGATCCCTTTGGCCTGGTACTGACGTCGGGTCCACAGCAATAAGGGTCCAATGAGCCAGATCACCTTCGGGTAATCACGCTACATGGCCGTAGTGCCGTAACTGATGCTCCCTTGCAATGCAGGTAATGGGCCTCATTCGGGACTTTGTGAACAACACAAAGTCACACCCGCAGTACCCAAGGTTTCTCCAAAGAGACACTGTACTGAAGGAGTCCAGTCTTCATCTCAGGTCACTGGATAGTGTCCATGTCTCGCAGCCATTTATCAAGACAGGAAGCACCAGGACTCTAAAGACTTGGACCTTCGTCTTTTTACAGAAGATATCGGGAGTGCCACACAGTTGCTTTATGTGGGTAAAAAAATCAATGCAAGTAATTCTGGTCTGAAACATAGCAAAGTCAGAAAGTCAGAATATTTCCAAAGGCACTGAAAGTATTACAAATGCACACATGTTTTTAGAATGGCACAGCATGATGGATATGTCCATTCATTCAACCATCCATTTTATTTTCCCAGTTTTTCCAGTGCAGAGTTGTAGCCTCTCACAGTAGCTGGAATGAACGCTGGCCAGGACACCTCAGCCGTCTGAAGCAATGCATTTCAGATGTCAGTATCACATTACTCATTGTGTAATTAAACTGCATGCAATGATAATGTATGCACTATCACAAAAACCTTTTGCACTGTTACTCATTTCAGGTAAAGATGCTCTGTGGAGCAGAATATTATTAAAGATCATATCACAGAGGCATGCATTTTTTCAGCGGATATTAAAATGATGTTATATAGTCACTTTAATAAATAATATCTGAAAATAAATCAGTGTATAACAAAACCAGTACCATTCTCTGTCATACCACTGCAGCCTGGGGAAAACAAATGTTCAAAATAAGCAGGTTCTACTACTTGGAAAATTACAAAACGCTTTCCACTTCCAACTTGCACAGTAAAACGTGGCCAATGTAAAGAACCACCCATTGTTCCACTTCATTTGAACTACAGTGGTGCTGAGGTGTCGCCCACTGCACGGCTGAACTTGCGTCCTGATTTGGGTTACTGAGGTGGGTCGTTGTGTGCTGGGCGTGGCAATGTGCTGTATCAGTGCAGGCTACCAGCTTCTTTCCACTTTCATTGCTACCACTGCTTCATAATGGACAGTGCATACATATAGGCCATCGAAACCAGCTATTCCAATCTTTCATTTTGTTTGCCAACTTACCAACAAAACATCAGCATCATTTATTTCTAGAACACATTTTCATACACAGGATGGAAAAAGTCTGGACACCCCCAGAAATGTTCACGTTTTTAGTAGAAATTGATACTTTTTTTTTAGCCATTATGGATGTAATAAGAAGTCAAGCAAAATGTCACCTTTAATTGGCTCATTAAAGAGATTACAATATGCAAGGCAACTCAGGCCCCTTCTTCAGGCAAGGTGTATTAGCCAATAAAAGGTGTCATTTTGCTTGACTTCTCACTACATCCAGATACCATTCAATTGATTTAAAAACACAGTAAGACATTCCTAGAGCTGCCAAAGGCGATTACTGCCTGAAATGACTAAAAGCCCCTTTTTCAGCAGCTACTCTTTCAGTGCCCTAATGGTTAACTCTCTTAGCTTTTCTTTAGTTAGTCATGTTTACATGCTAATTGGTTATTAGAGAAACCTTTCAGGCCCTATGTTGGCTTCTTCTTGAAATAGTCATCAAATACCAGTGTCACCTATAGCACATAAAAGACTCTATGCATTAATAGTCTATGAAGAGAAAAAAAAAAAGTGGGCTTTTAGGAGTTGTTGTTCACCCTTGTTTTGGAATCCCAGAGTACTTTGGTGCCTGACAGAAAAGCCAGAATAAAAACTGCACTGCTGTCTCCAAATCCTTTTGACCGCTGGTTTTACTCTAATTACTTATCATTGGCATTCGTCCTGAATACAGGTGGATGACATGCTCTTCATTACCATAACAGAACAAAACACAAACAGTAAGGTACAGTCCAGACATAAAAACAATCAGTAAAGTACAGTAGCACTTTTAACCGTTACATCAGTCCCCTTGAGTACATTCCCTTTATTCACACCTTCTACTGATTATTGAAGCACTATAGCCTTTTATTATTGGCTAACTAACTTTTCCAGCTGGACACTAAACCCACAGGAGCCAATTTGTGTATTGATGACCCTAAACCAACTTTATATAATGCTACTCTACAGTGGCTGTGTAACAAAGAACAAAAGGCTGCCCGTGTGTACAGTGCAAACACAAAGAGGCCGGTGGTGGGCTCTGACTCAGCAGCCTTGTGCTTTCCAGCCTAGTGCCTTAACAGGGCCTGTGTGACATTACAATGGTATCAGACGGAGGTACACAGGGCAGAACACTGAGGGAATGTGGTGAATTGCCAAGAACTGAGATGTGAGAGAAGTGAACATGGAAGAGCACCAATCATCTTCACCATCACTCATGTTCTACCCAACGGTAGGCTCAAAGTGTTTTCCATGGACCTCTTGGTCCAGAATACATTGCTTGATCTTGGCATATGAATTCCTTCCTTTTACATAACTGTACTTCCTAAAAGCTGTTATGTTGTTGTCCTCCTCTGTGGATAACTGACAGGTAGGAGGACTGGGCACAGTAGAGGAGCCATACCCGGACTACAGTTATGGCCAAATGTTTAGAGAATGACACAAATATTCATTTTCACAAAGTTTGCTGCTTCAGTGTTTTTAGATCTTTCTGTCAGATATTTCTATGGTATACTGAAGTAGAATTACAAGCATTTCAAAAGTTTCAAAGACTTTTATTGACAATCACATTAAGTTTATGCCAATATTTGCAGTGTTGGCCCTTCCTTCTTTTTCAAGACCTCTGTAATTCGCCCTGGCATGATGTCAGTCCATCAACTTCTGGGCGCAATCCTGACTGATGGCAGCCCATTCTTGCACAATCAATGCTTGAAGTTTGTCAGAAATTGTGGGTTTTTGTTTGTCCACCTGCATCTTAAGGATTGACCACAAGTTCTCAGTGGGATTAAAGGTCTGGGGAGTAACTGGCCATGGAGCCCAAATTTCAATGTTTTGTTCCCCATGCCTCTTAGTTCTCACTTTTGCCTTTTGGCCTGGTGCTCCATCATTGTTGGTCACCAAACTGTTCTTGGATGGTTGGGAGAAGTTGCCCTCGGAGGATGTTTTGGTCCCATTCTTTATTCATGGCTGTGTTCTTAGGCCACATTGTGAGTGAGCCCACTGCCTTGGCTGAGAAGCGACCCCACGTGACATGAATGGTCTCAGCATGCTTTACTAATGGCCTGACACAGGACTGATGGTAGCGCCGTTCACCTTTTCTTCTTTCTGGATGCCCCAAACAATCAGAACTGGGATTCATCAGAGAAAATGACTTGACCCTAGCAGTCCAGTCCCTGTACCTTTTTTGCAGAATATCAGTCTGCCCCTGATGTTTCAATTGGCTTCTTTGCTGCCCTTTTTGATGCCCACCAGGCCATCCTCCAAAAGTCTTTGCCTCACTCACACCTGCCTGCTGCCATTCCTGAGCAAGTGCTGTACTGGTGGTGCCCGTAGCTGAATCAACTTTAGGAGATACTCCAGGCGCTTGCTGGACTTTCTTGGGTGCCCTGAAGCCTTCTTTACAAAAGCAGTGTTTTTTTGAGATGAAGTTCATTTTCATGGCAAAGGAGGACTTTGCAATTAATTGCAATTTATCTGAACACTCTTCAGAACATTCTGGAGTAGATGCAAATTGCCATTATGAAAATTGAGGCAGGAGACTTTGTGAAAATTAATATTTGTGTCATTCTCAAAACTTTTGGCAACGGCTGTAAACAGGCACTTCCACAAGGCCAAATAAGAGACTCATGTTAATCTAACAGGCACATTTATTGGTTTCATAATTTTACAGGATCCTTACTGTCACTCATACAGGGTACAGTGAAATTCTTAATTGCAACCAACACACAATATGTTTCCAGTTTCCAGCACCATAATTACTGATTATAAATGTCTTATCTTGAAACTTCTGCCTTCTTCACCTGAAAAATCATTACCAGACAAACAACCAGTGCTGGGACCTCCCTGTGCTCTTTTATAGAGGAGCCAGACATGCATTACAAAGGACAACTGTCCCTTGTAATACACAGGGGTAAGGGCACAGGAACCCTGAGAATGTGAAAATCTGTGAATATGTTTTGGGCCCATGATTACTGCACTAATTAAGATATAAAACGTGGCAAAAAATGCCAGATCAAGTGATCACGGCACGAGCAAATCAAGTGTATGAGGCTGACTGCTGAAAAAAAGATGAACAGTGTCTGTCAAACAAAGTAGGTGATTCTGCAGTGAACTGGAACTATTTACAAAATTTAACTTAATATAATAAAAAAATTGTGTGTCTCTTTATGGTAGCAAAAAACAAAAATACTTCATATTACAGATATAAAAGAAATCCAACAAAACACTAAGCACAAAACAATCAACACTCATGACACAGTTCAGTTTTGCAGTTGCAGATGATGGTGGTGTGGTTATGAAATGGAATCCCCTGTGAACAGCCTCTGGAATGCTATGGTAAGTTTTGTCCTTCCGTGATGCTGATGTTAAGTGAAGATGACAGCAAGGTAGGTGGATTGGTAGATAATTTGGAATCCGTTATCTCATTACAGAAATACTCGGATAGCATACAGGCTTGGGCAGATTTGTGGCAGATGAAATTTAATGTCATTAAATGTAAAGTGTTACACATAGGAAGTAAAATTGTGAGGTTTGAATACGCAATGGGGGTCTGAAATTCGAAAGTCCACCTTTTGAGTAGGATTTATGAGTTGTAGTGGACTCTAAGTTATCAACTTACCGACAGTGTTTAGAAGGCTAACAGAATGTGAGGTTATATAGCACGATGTGTGGAGTACAAGTCCAAGGAGGTTCTGCTTAACCTTTATAACACACTGGTGAGGCTTCATCTGGAATACTGGGCGCAGTTTTGGTCTCCAGGCTACAAAAAGGACACAGCAGCACTAGAAAATGTCCAGAGAAGAGCGACTAGGCTGATTCCAGGGCTACAGGGGATGAGTTATGAGGAAAGATTAAAAGAGCTGAGCCTTTACACTTTAAGTAAAAGAAAAATAAGAGAAGACATGACTGAAGTGTTTAAAATTATGAAGACAATTAGTCCAGTGGATCGAAACTGTTATTTTAAAATGAGTTCGTCAAGAACACGGGGATACAGTTGGAAACTTGTTAAGGGTAAATTTCACACAAACATTAGGAAGTTCCCCTTCACACAGTAAACCACAGACATTTGGAATAAGTGTCCACATAGATATTCAATATATAATGCGGTCATTTTGAATTATGATTTACAAAACCTGCAATGACCCAGAGTGCAGGAGAATGGATTTAGCATGCCGAGGAAAACTGTGGGTTGCCCTGGAAAGTAGGAAAGTACCATTAGTTTCTTACCCAGGCGAACCCACTACCCTCTTCCTTAGCTGGTCCTCCTGTGCACACACACCACTGGCCTCGCCTCACTCTGGTCACCTGCGCACAGCTGAGGCTTGGTAACACCAACACACCCAGGACATGGAGTCAAAGTGCTCCTTAAGTGCCCTCTGAGCTCCTGCGAGTGTGTTTTATAGCAGGCTTCTCCACGTATCCTCACACCCTCTGACAGCCCATGGCCATCTGAGCAGCATGCACTTCTCATGTCTGGACACAGGGGTGCTACACTACGTCACCCTGGTGACATTGCAATCTGTTAAGATTACTGAGGGAAGCCAAATATACGATATTACTTGCAAGCAGAAGATAGTCATAGGATAATATAATATTAATTAATAAAATAAAAATGTGTGAGATTTTATAATGACAATTTTAATAGAGAGATGTCACTTCACTGCTTATTAGGACTGAAAAATGAGTGTCAAATTTCACTCCATTTCCCCTGAAATGTTACCACATTCCTCAGAATTTCAAGCATCCCTTATGGATTCTTACCAGGTGCCGGCTGTGTAAAGTACCTCTTTAAACTGCAAAGAAATAAGGAATTCAAAAAGCTGTTAAGAGCACGGGATGCAAATTACAAGCTGACTGGTTGATAAAAACAAAACTTAATATACTGGTAAATTCTGAATATATAATCCCACACATCATAGACTGGTACAAACAAGTCAAATGCACAAATTTGCAAAAACATAATTAGGAACCACTGCAAATAATGATAATCAGTATCTGTATAATAAACACATGCACATCAGCACAGTGATAACTCAAGAGCAAATTGTGTAAAACAGTCAGAGAAAAACAGCAATGTGAACTTCCTGGCAGACCCGTGTAGCTGTGCTTGTCCAAAGATTCAGCTCACTTCATGCTGTAGAATAATTCAGGCAATAGCGTGACACATATTCAGATATTTCCACAGTCCAAATGTCTTCCTTTTAAAAGTTTTAGTAAAATGCAAAGCAAAAACAGTTCATGCTTTAAATAAATTTATTTAAATAAATAAAGAGAAAGGCTAAAAAAGGAAAAGTTCTTGTATAAAGAAAGTGCTGTTTAAGGCTTACTTATCTTGTTCCATTTCTCTCTATACACTCACCGGCCACTTTATTAGGTACAACTGCTTGTTAACACAAATATCTAATCAGCCAATCACATGGCAGCAACTCAACGCATTTCAGCCTGTAGACATTGTGAAGATGACTGGCTGAAGTTCAAAGCGAGCATCTGAATGGCAAGGAGAATGAAGTGGCTTTGAAAGTGGCATAGTTGTTGGTGCCAGATGGGCTGCTCTGAGTATCTACTGGTATTTTCACGCACATCTCTAGGCTTTATAGAGAATGGTCTGAAAAAGGGAAAATATCCAGTGAGTGGCAGCTGCTTGTTGATGCCAGAGGTCAGAGGAGAATGGCCAGTCTGGTTCGAGCTAACAGAAAGGCAACAGTAACTCAAATAAGCACTTGTTTACAACCGGGCTATGCAGAAGAGTATGTCTGAACACACAAGACGTCGAGACCTCAGCAGCTGCCAGTCCTGTCAGCTAAAAACAGGCAACTGAGGTTGCAATTCACACGGCTCACCAAAATTGGACAAGAGAAGTTTGGAAATACGTTGCCTGGTCTGATGACTCACTTTTTATGTTGCGAGAAGGATAACGTGCCATGTCTCAAAGCTCAGATCATCTCAAACTGGTTTCTTGAACAAGACAATGAGTTCACTGGACTCCAATGGCCTCCACAGTCTCCAGATCTCAATCCAATAGAGCACCTTTGGGGTGTGGTGGAATGGGAGATTTGCATCATGGATGTGCAGCTGACAAACCTGCAGCAACTGCGTGATGCTATCATGTCACTATAGACCAAAATATCCCTGAGGAATGTTTGCAGCACCTTGTTGAATCTACGCCACGAAGAATTACAGCAGTTCTGAAGGCAAAAGGGAGTCCAACCTGGTACTAGCAAAGTGCACCTAATAAAGTGCAGGTGAGTTAATATGATCATACAGTCACACTTTCATATGTTCATAAATATGTGTATAAAACAGTCAAAAAACTGCATGCCATTGTTCTATGGCTTCTAGCAGAGAAGCTTTGTTCCCAACCGAGTCACTAACATTCTGTTAATACTGAGAAAGTTCTACTACATGTTAGCTCAGATCGGGTAAAAGATAATACCATTATATAGATAACTATGTGCAACTCATATTCAATTCAAATTAAGCAAACACTTATGTCAATTTTAATAATGATACATTTATATAGTGCCTTTACTTTAACATTAACTTTCTAAGACGGGCTCTCACAACTAAGGCTAAGTGCATACAAAGGAAACTCAAGTATATCATAAGTATAGGAGCTGTAAAATAGTAATGGTTGCTACTTGCGCAGTTTCTTTGAGGTACAGCTATTCAAGAAATCTGAATCATTTTAAAAATAAAAAAAAATGGTTTCCTTTGCTAATATTTCATGTTGTTATGAGAAAATGTACCAGGCTTTGGACTTTGTATAGAAAACATGTACAGGTATATACATGCTGATTTTCACTCTTTAAGGTGTTTTTAGAACATATCAAGAAATAATGAATACCTCAGTTCAGATTAAAATATTCACCTTGGATAAAGGTATCTGCTAAATAACTAAATTAAAAAAAATGAATCTATAAAAAAAATTTAATTAATTTATAAAATAAAAAAACACATTAATAATCATAATATCAGTTTAAGTCCATATTGCCCAGCCCTACAACTGGGTACTTCTGGGAGTAATGCGATAAACACGGACCTTCTGGCATTAACTGTTGCTGGCTAAATTATTTATTATAGAAACTGCAATATCATCGTTCTTTTTTAAATGTTATGGGACCCAAGAGATAAGAGGAAACAACTCTGGCCTTTACACTCACGGCCTTGCTGCAGTCTGAACCAGCCAAATGAAAATGATTCTCGTGCAGTTGCAGCTTCTAAAACTGAACTGTGTTACAATATGACCACAGGAAACGTTGTAGACTCAAGTACAAGTGTTATACATACACGGTGATTTGTTTTCAATGTCTAATATTGGGGGTCTTTTACTCTTTATGATCCTGAAACGATTTAGCAACTGCTCTTCATTAATAAACCTGAACCCTTTGAACTCAGCCTCATTTTGTCCACTTCATGCTACTTCGATTTGACTGGTGTCAGAGATGGCTGGGGAGGCGACCTGGCCAGGATGCCCAGGAGGACCAGAGGAGGGCTTGCGCCTTCCCCAGACCATGTGGGGGCGACCGCCCTGGTACCTTTGGGGGCCACGGGTACAGAGCTTTGAAGCTCCACCCTGTAGGGGCCCGTGGTCACCGCCAGGGGGCGCCCCGTGTACCGTACCTGTGAACCTTGTGAATGGAACCAAGTAGGGGGATCTCTGACAGTGGACGCGGCGCTGAGTGCTGTGCGCATTGCAAGGGGAGAGACAGCGAGGGGGCTGGCAGGACGCGGGCTGATGTGTGCCCCAGGTCCTAGCACCCTCCGCCCAGAGCCAGCCACAGCCTTGCGTCATTCTACAGGGATGCAGACAAATCAGGGGCTGTGCTTTTGCCATGGGCAGACCAAGACCGTCACGGCGTCATAGAGTAAAAGGAGGAACTGAAGGAGGAATGCCGGTTCCTCCAATAAGGGAGGATGTAAGGCAGGCGACTCACGTCCAGTGAATGGTTGCCCTCTGCGGAGACAGTGGGGTGCCCTGGAGTCGGCTGAGGCTATAGGGGTGTGAGCGGCCCCATCAAGAAGGGCATGGAACCCATGGAGGGGGTGCCGAAGAGGCAAGTCGTGGGGTGCTGATTGGAGGGGGGAGCGCTGCCTGTGCGTGGCACGGGAGGACGTCTGGTAGTGGTGTCCAGGCAGCGGCTCTTCCCGTTTTTCTGTGTGTTGCAGGAACGGACCCTGGACACGCAGTAGGACCCGCTTCATTGAGGACCTGCCCTTGCGGGACGTGCCGCTTCGCCTGACAGGTCTTTGCTGGCAATGGGGCACCGTCAGAGACGGCTGGGGAGGTGACACGGTCGGGATGCCCAGGAGGACCGGAGGAGGGCTTGCGCCTTCCCCAGACCATGTGGGGGCGACCACCCTGGTACCTTTGGGGGCCAAGGGTGCAAAGCTTTGAAGCTCCACCCTGTAGGGGCCAATGGTCACCGCCAGGGGGCGCCCCTATGCCTTTGGAGCCCTGGGCCTCAGCACTTCCACCACACACGGAAGTACTGGGGGGGAAGAAGACTGGGGAAACCTGGAGTGCTTCCGGGTGCACAGCCGCCCCTTCCGCCACACAGGGGAGTGTCCGCGCATGAGTGTCGGGAAAGCACCTGGAGCCCATCCAGGCTTGCATAAACGGGGCCGCCTCCCTCCATTCGATGGCTGGAGTCGGGTGGAAGAGGACAGAGCTCGGAGGAGAGGAGTGGAGGTGGACCAGAGAAGAGAAAGGCATTGTGAAAGGCCAGGACTTGAGGGGTGACTGGTGCTGCAGCACTGGGATTGTGCACTTTATTATACTATACATACTGTAAATAAACGTGTTTTGGGTGAAAACATCATGTCTACCTGTCTGTGTCCGGGCTGTGCCCCACACTGGCTATAACATCATCATCCTTCACTCAATATTCATGTCCTACACCTCAAAGGCAGACATTTCTTTTTCAGAAAATTTACACCTGGAGATTCAGTCATATTGTACACATATGTTGCAGCAGAATACATTGCAAAACTCAGTATGCTTTTACCAAAAAATGCACTTTGAACTTCCAAAAACTATAAAAGTGTAAATGAATGTTTCAGGAACAACCAGAAAAAATTGCTATTAAAATTTACAAGTAATATTTCCAGTTTTACTTTTTTGAAGTACTGCAGGGTTCTTTTTACTGCTTTCAAGTATCCAAAGCATATGAATCCATTATTGAAGACTTGTGAACTACTGTTATGGTGTATAAAATCTGTACATTTTGGTTTAATTTTCCATTATATTTTGGTCAAGATAAGACAACAGGTAAACTAAAATTCATAACAAATCAAAGCATGTCATCTTCCCTTACACCTCACTTTTATAACAGTTGTTCACAGCATAGTGTTAAAATGGTATTACAGCCTGGGAAAAGAAGACTGAGCCATGCCTCAGGCTATTGATTACGTTATGGATGGACATCTGGGACAACAATTTGGTTTACAGCATGGGAAAGGAGGACATGAGGCAATATCAAAGAAATTTATTTTCTGGGAAGAGTTTGAGCAAAATTCATCCATCATATTGACAGCCAGCAAAACAGGTGCATGTGTTGTGAATCCACGGCATGACATTTCATAATAAATATGCCTCATTTTGAAAGCAACGTCGGAAGAAGAAAGTAAGGACGTAAGGAAGGAGGGAGGAAGAAGAATGGATGAAGACGTCACTACTTGTCAGAAAAGAATCATGAACATTGATTGCTAAAAATCAAACGCCTCTCTGGAACATTCATCCTTGTCATAAGCTTTTCCTAAAGACTATATATATATATATACAGACTTTCCTATCAGTACCTATTTTCTATTATTCTTTGTTTCAGTGGTATTATTATTATTCTTGTAATAAATACCATGCTGCTTTTAACTTTCTATGCTTTGTCTTAATGTCTATAGAGTGATTGAAGTAATAAGTTAGATTTCTTTGAGCACCTGGTGCAGCCAGATTTTTGCCATTACTTCTGTGCTGCGAGGTTTATTTTCGCTGAGAGTGAGGAACTCAACTCAATAGTTGAAAAAGTACGAAAAGAAGGTATTCTTGGCTGATAAATGGCCTATAGTCGAGTGCTGAGTCTTTGTATGTTTAAATGTATTCTTGTAGACCAAGAGTAATATTTAGGTCTGAGATATCATTAAAACATTGTATGTTGTTCGTGTCGAAAATAAGTCTCTTGAAGTGCTGAGTGACAGGCTGTGGTATACCTAAAGCACTTGTGTGGTTTAAAGTGCTAAAGATTTATCAGTGTGTGTGTGTGTCATTCATGGGGCACTGTTGTGGTTAGGGTCTGTGTGTATGCGTATAGCTGTGTATGTGTGTGTTCATCTTAAAATGCAACAGTAGACCAACCCGATAATGAACTTGACGAGAACACTTACCCTTGAGGAAACAGGTAAAGGGTAAGTAGTGGAAAATACTATGGTAATACACCTACCAATCATTGTGAATGGCAGACTATATAGTTGGTAAAGAATTTATACTGTGTGTCCAAATTACAATACCAGTAGTTGCAAGGTTCAAAAACAAATTTGCAAACAAAAAATTTAAATACAGAAAGTGGAAAATATAGAAAGAAGAATGTGGTGTCAGCTAAAAGTTGAAACACCTCATTAATTTTATAGGCAGTAGTCTGTCTGTCAAATTGTAACAACTGAATCAGGACGCTCACAAAAGCCAAGGGAGGAGGGATTTGGGGGCAGGTGTTGCTGTGATATGGCAATTCTACCATCACTGAGGAAAAAAGAGAAAAACATTGTAAGGTGTTATTGGGGTACGTAATACAGCATTATAGCTGCAAAACATCATTCTTTCATTATAGCAATGAGCACATGAATGATTTTAAGCAGTTTTTTAAAATCTTGTAATACTGTTCAGTCCCACCAGCAGATCCAAAACAATGGGGGAGTTTAAACAGTTAGGAATAATTAGAATTTGTACATATTTGTTGTTAATTTTCCCCATTTGCTAAGGTTTCCTCTCACAGTTCAAAGACAATCAGGTTAGGTGGACTGGCACTGCTAAATTGGCCACTTTGTGTGCATTAGCCCAACTGCTGCTCCTGCCTTAAACATGATGACTGCTGACCCAGCCCTGGATGTGCAGGTTAAGAAACTGGGTGGATGGATATTGTTAGCTTATCAACATAATGTTCTCAAACAACCATAACTCGAGTCACAGTGCACTGGGCTCAGGCCTGACCATAAAGCCCACTCAATAACACACACACAGGGTCAGTTAACCCCAACCTGCACATCCTTGGGATTGTATTAGGAATACACACACGTGCAGGGTTCATACCCACAATGCTGGAATTACAAAAGAGGCGGCGCTAACTAATCATTGCACACCTTCACTTTTTTACCTGCTCAACACCGTAAAGCCTGTTATGTAAGCTCATTCGCCCCCGAGTATCAGAGCAGGTGCAGCTCCTTTTAAACATAACACAAAGCATCATAATATATGTTAATGACGGAAATGGTTTCCATTAAATAATGCAAAGGAAACAAACAATCACGGCATTTAAGATAAGCACCACTATTTTGCCTTTGATATGAATTAAACCAACTATGACTTTAATCACATTTAATAAAAACAACAGCATCACCTATTCTAGCACAACAGCACACAACGTGCTCTTCCTGTTTATTGAGTCTCACGGATGGGTCTGTTCCGACCAATAGTGTGCTTACTGATGATTGGTCACCTGCGAGAGGCGTGACAACATATTTGCCAATACTGGTGAGTTTTGCAATGTTTCTTGTTTTGATTGGACAAGAAGAGTGGGGGTATTGTCCAGGAGCTTTTC
The DNA here is from genome assembly GCA_026402145.1 of Polypterus bichir lapradei. Classification (NCBI taxonomy): domain Eukaryota; kingdom Metazoa; phylum Chordata; class Cladistia; order Polypteriformes; family Polypteridae; genus Polypterus; species Polypterus bichir. The sequence continues at coordinate 11,977,171 of JANRMT010062798.1, forward strand.
CAGCAGATCTCATTGGTCGTTGGGCAGTTTTTTTTCTCTTTCTCTCTTGGGTGTCACGGGGCGAAAGGCCGCTCGCTGCGTCTTAAGTCTGGAGATTTCGCATCTCCCTTGGGGACAACCGGAGCAACTAGCAAATTCCAAAGCGGAGCTGCGATGCCTTACGTTCTCATCAGCACACAGATACGCCTGGTTCGTTTCAACTCCTTGTTAATGTCTCTTTTGGTCGTTTGTGTTTTCGCGATTGTGAGAAAGGAAACATTATTTATCAGGGATTTGGCGGCTGTCATTACTGTCTTGTCAGGACCTTTTTTGGTTGAGACGTCCGCCTCTTCTTGTGCGCTGAAGGTTTATATTCGTAGTTCAAGTTCTATTTAAGTAGTTCACCTAAAAATGTTATGAACTGTCATTAGCTGCCCTAATTCGCGGCGTTCGTAAGAAAAGTAATGATTTACCTCACGAACATAATAAACAAAACATATTTGAAATATTAAAATGCGTGCTTCAGCTGAAATGTTCCAAGTCTAAATATGCTCGGTTGTAATAGAATTTTGCAGTTTTTCACCTTCCCGTTGAGATCTTTACAGGGCTAGATAGATCCCTAGACTTTTAAAAAAATTATAGTGTACTTGTTTTACATGCAGGTTTAGTTGATGACAATCTAAGGTGATGCAGAACGCATTTGCTGGTATACAGTTTACATCTTTTGTTTTACCTTTTTTTTATTACAGTGTTGCATAGGGCAAGATATAAGGCATGGACAGTATCACAATTCCATCTCAGGGAAATTACACATATCCAGTCCTAGACAGACGTATATGAGGGTAATTCAGAAGTGTTAATTCAACAAACGTGAAAGAGTTTCCAGTATGGGATCAAGCTGGTGCAGACACTGGGGGAAGTGCGTACACCATGGTCTCGCTTGGTTTCTGGGAGCTGTGAGGCAGCAGCGTTAACCACTGTGCAACCCTATTCATCATGAAATAAATGAATTAAAATCTTGATAAAGTAATCCATAACTAAATCATCATATACATCGGGGGGGGGGGCAGGCAAAGTCAGTCCTGGAGGGCTGCAGGTTTTTGTTCCAACCTAATTGTTTAATTTGAAAACAATTTATGCCAATAATTTAATTTCATGGCTTGTTTGTGTTTTAATCCTGCTATGTCAGGTCATTCTCATATCCTAGATTTTTTTTCCTTTCTAAGGATATCATCCAAATGATTTTAAGTCTAAAGTAGATGAGTAATTCTCAGTCCTTCACTTTTTTCTCTTCCTTTTCCTTCCAATTATTTAATTAAACCCAATCATGCACAATAAATACTCACAGGTGTAAATGGAAACAGGCTAAATGGAGAAGTGCTGGTTTCTTTTGTCATTTGCATCTTATTGCTAATAAGGAGCAATTAAAAACAGACTACAGCTGTTTAAGACTAAAATAGGCAATAAGGGTTCAAAATCTTAATGATCAAGACAACGAAAATGAAGCAGGAGTGTTACTCGGGCAATAAGTGCTTCTTATTAAGCAATTGGGTTGGAACAAAAACCCGCAGCCACTGCAGCCCTCCAGGAACGACTTTGCCCACCCCGATATAGACATAGCACTTTTTTCCTTGGGGAAGTTAGCTTTTTACAGAAGCTCAAGAGAATTTGTTTGTCTGTCTATATTAAATGCAAAGTTGACTGACTCACGCACTCATCAACAAAACCCCTTTTTTCTCTATTTAGTTAAAAAGCTGAAATTTGCCAAGATGGGTACATCAACAGTATGGAAGTAGGAATCCACCAAGAACAGACATTTTGATAAATCAATATTTAGACTTGAAGCCTTCCCCAACAATAGAATAACTAAATACCCCACAGTCTAAAAAGATGCTTTGATAGATTTGCAATTTGGTGACATTTTAGAAAAAAGAAGTGTAGGCCTTTCATTTAGATAGATTGGAAAAAAATCCAAGTGTCAGTGAGTCCAGTGGTGTCCTACACAATCCAAAGGCCATTGGAAACTGGAAGCAACTCTAACAGAAGAGATCTGGCAGAGCCAAAGTTATGAGCCAATCGGATCATTAGTTTCTGAGGGGCACCAGCTTGCATGACCACAGGTGCCTCACAGCACAAGAGCTTCAAGCACAGCTTAAAAAAACCAAGTGTCAATTTGTACTGTGAAGAGGAGACTTTGTGCTGCAGGTCTGACAGGGCGAGTGGCATGAAGAAAGCCATTCATTGAAGGACAACACAGGGCCTTGAAATACCAGCTGTGGATGACTGCAGACTGGAAGAAAGTCTTATGGACCAATGAATCCAAATTTGAAATCTCGTCACACAGGGTGTTGAGTTGGTGACAGGATGATCCCTCAGTGTGTGACACCAACTGTCAGTCATAGACTGTCAGTGTGACAGTCTCGAGGTCTTTTGCAGAGGCAGTTGGCAGCTTACACAGAGTGACTAGCATTCTGAATCAAAAGGGGTATACAACCAAAAGGTGCAGGCTACTCTGTTGAATCAAAAATTGGAATAACATTTTGCACAATTAATGATACTTTCGCTTATTTTTTTACTTGCTACTGTTTATTTGTTCTATGCCTTGATTTCATAAAACATTAAGACATTAAACTGTGCATTTCCATAAAAATTGAGGTGTTCTAAAACTTTTGACCAGTAGTGTATTTTTTGTCGCAGTTGTTTATATGGTAAATGTCATTAATTTTTTGTGATGAATTGTTTATTAAAAGGTAGAACAACCAAATACAAAGTTTAAACAGAAGAGAGTGGACAAATATATTGTACAGTGAAGTTGCCACATTGCCTGGCACTCACCTGCCATCACACTTGGCAGTATCACTTTCTGTGTATTTCGTTAATTGTTTGTTTTCATGTGAACCTCTCCTGACTCTTCCTTAGGAAACTGGTCCCACAACAGTTGGGGATGAATATTCAGATCCAGCACTCATGAGCTATTTGGGAGCCAGAAAAACGACAATGCTAGGAAACAATTTGTAAGTAGAAAGTTGTCATTGTTTAATGTCAGCCAGCTGTTCCAGCTCAAAATTTTAAAAGGAAGATAAAATAATATTTGTTCAGCTGCTTGTTAAACCAGAATAAGGAAAAATAATTTTAAGCTTCCAAATGTCATGGTTGGTTTTTCTCACTGTATTGCTCTTATGGTAAAGGAAAATCAACAACATATTTAACCTGTGATTTACGATGAAATCTTTGGTTAGCTGTGTGACAAAAAGCTTTGTTCTGAAACCTGACTGTGTAGAGGGATGTAAAGTTTATCACTGCATTGTTACGCAGAACTAGACTGGGTTCCTGGGCATCACTCATGTACACCCATATTCACATATGCAGTGAAGTGTTAACTTCACATGGTTATCATGTGCATACTTAGATCTGTTTATTATCCAAACTTGTTTTAGTGTTGCTGGCGCTAATATATCACACATGGTGGTATTAGGCCAGTTCAGAGTCATGAATTACCTTAATAAGCTAACCTGGGTGTAAATAAGGCATGGTAATCAAAGAAACATCCTGACAAATAGTGAGTGTCCCACCTAGAGCTGTGAGGAGGCAATGCATACCATGCCTTCAGTTTACCACAGTTTTATCAAGAGGAAAAAATAATCTACGAATTTAAACATAGCTACCCTGATGTACCAAACAGTACATTTGGTTTTCCTTCCTCAAAAATTAATATTCAGGTAATTTGTCCCCATTAAATTGACACTCTCTTATTCTACAGAGCACTCAAGAGTGCTTACAGGTCAGATTAGTTGTATTTTAGGTGACATTCAGTTCCATTTTTTTTCCAATTTCCATTTTATCTATTTAGTTTTTTTTTTATTCTTAAACAGAATACCAGTGTTGATCCATATTATGTGTCTCTACCACAAAAATTATCAACTTTAATATTATAAAAGAAAATATTTTAATTGGCATGTGGCTTATATTTTATTATGCACCGTTTTACTCTCAAACTGTATCAAAGCCACCAGTAATAAACACAGAAAAGTAGTCTTTAGGCTGCTGTCCAAACTGATGCTCCACATACCAAATGTAATGGATTAGAGGGAATTCTTTCATGAGACCTCATAAAAAAAGTAACCCAGGTATGAACTGTGCCATTCTGTCCTTCAGGTTTTTTTTTGTTTGTTTGCTAATGTGACCCAAAATCTCATCCATCTGGTCCTTAAATGCTTACAGAAAGTTCATGTCAGCTCCATGACTTAGTAGTGAATTAAGATTGGAATGAATAGCTGCTTCCTGATCCTTTCTTGAATGTGCTTGAAGATGATGAATTGTGCCACTGTTTTAGAAGTAAAAATAATGTAAAACTTCAGAGTAAACAAATTAGTGCCTAGGCTACAGTGTTAACTGATTTGGAACATATGTTGCACAAAAAATCAGTATATAGGAGTGAACATTAAGACTATAAATTATTGAAGTTGTATTTTGCTCAGTCTGACCCACTCCACCCACTCCAAGTATATTGTGGTCACAGTGCGTACTGCATACAAATATTATGACACTAACAACTGACACAGGAAACCTGAAATATTCCAGCTAGAAGGCAACATGAATAAAGGCTTTGTTGGAGCATGGCACTGCTTAAAATACATTAGTCAGTTTCCATATCGGCCCCTACATTCCAAAAGAAAAGAAAGAAACAAATGTTGTTTGTTCTAAGACTCTACATTTAATATGTTGGTACTTCATTTTCAGCAGGTGATAGATGGGTATATATTACTGTACCAAAATGTGAAAAAAGCAGCTTTGAGCCACTTCAGGATTTCTTGATTCTCTGCATGTTTATGACATTGAATCTTATTGGAACATCATCCACATTCCGTTAATAGATAATAGCCCTCAGAGCGAACAAATAACAGTTTGTTTTGTGCCCATTTTTTTCAGACATAGTCATTCAACTTTCTGATTGCCTTTGAAAAAGTAATTTTCCCTCCAGCTCCATTAGTTTTATTAAAAGGCTATTTCTTGCCAAATATACGCGTACTGACTTTGGCCAGCTCAGCTAGTTACTTATCCAACAACCTGAATCATATCATGGTGAAGCTCTTACTACACAGATTCTGGTGGCATGCCATGTGGAATCAGAAGATTTTGTTTTGAAGACCTTTACAGAAAGTCGCTTATGCCTCTAGCACTCTGAAAATACTCCTAAAATGGAAGGGCTTTTCAACAAACATAAATCTCATGAAAGTGGACGTTCTGCCAGAATTGCTCAGGAATGAAGCATAAAATTATCCAAAGAATGCAAGGACAATATCCAGAAATCTGGAGGCCTCCCTTACCTTGGCTGAAATCAGTGTTTATAACTAAACTATCACAAAAAACAATGTATCAATGGCATTTATGGCAGCATAAAAAAGTGGATAAGATTACTCAGTAAGAGACATCGATGTGTGTCATTTTTTTGATGTGTTGGATTATAACATTTTTTTGAACTTTTGGTTCTATTGGATCCTGTTTGATCTACTTCAATACATACTGTGCATTTCACACCAATAATGTCATTCAAATTAGTATGTATAGTGGAGTGTTTCAGTGTGGGAATGCCCTCCTTCCTCAGGATACGTATTTCTAAAATTGACTTCAGTTTAAACAGTTTCAAAAAAGTCAAGAATTCTGTCTCAGTGGCGAGAGAGAGACTGATCTACAGTTACAGCAACTGTTGGGATATTGTGATGGACGGCAGGCATGGGCTGACATTCTGACTGGGTTAGTACATGATTCATCACCTGGCCGGGACGCCGCCATATTGAATGGCCAAGAAAAAAGGCAGGTTATTTCCTGCCTTTGCCTGGAAGTTGGCAGGAGGTGGCAACCTCTGATTGAATATGCTGGTGTCCCGGCAGGGATGCATCAAAGTTCCTCACCTAGCCGGGAGGCCAATGTAATTGAGGGACAGGGGGATATGATGTATTCAGATCAGTGGCTCCCCCGATATGCTAGGCTAGGATTCGCACATGGACAGCTGCAGGGCATGCTAGGACCTGCAGTCCCATTTGGCAGCCCTATTGGGTTCGGTGGGGTTTGCCAGGGGGAGTTGCTGGGATTAGTAATCCCATTTTCTGTTTGACCCGGATGTACTTCCAACAGGCTGTGCCCTAGCACTGGAAGTATTCAGAGTCCAAAATAAAAGAGCAGCTCGACCTCATCCAGGCGTGTTGGAGGAAAAGAAATAAAGAAAAGTGAGAGAAACAATTGTTTTGTGCTTGTGCCACTACTAGAAGAAGGCCTTTGTAAGGTATTTGATCAATAAAGCTTGCATTTGTGTGTGGTTGTGTCTGGTGTTTGTTGGTGCTGCTACGCCCCCTACTGGGGAAAATATAGAGTACTAGAATTACGGGTGCTGTCGTTGACCGAGGGTAACGCACTACTCACAAAGGAATGGTTGGGGAACCAAACGGGTCTCCCCTTTTACCATTTGCAGTATCCCAAAACTTAAACAAGCTCTTGATGGTGTGAAGTGGTGCTGAACTAAAAAAAGTGCAAATCAGAAAATCAGGGTAGTTCAATGTTCTCTAAAGCAGTAAGTATTTGAGTGGGAGCACCGTTCTGTGGTCTGCTCTCTTCAGAATGAGATGAACCAAAAGGGGCTGAGTCAGTTGCTCTCTTTGGATGGTCTCTCAGGGCTGTGGAAGAAAGAAGAGATCATGCCATCAGCGACATTGTCCCTCATCCCGGAAAAGTCGTGCTTACCTCTGATGAGCTCGGAAAGTGAACTTCAGACCTGCATGCCTGACATTGCTTAAAAAAAGTGGAGGCAGCTACCATGATTAACGTCAGTCCTTATTGCTTCCCAATTAATTCACACATTTTTTTAATGCTGTTGTGATTAGTGTTATGTATTCTAATTGTTTTTTCTGTAAAGGCCAGCCCTGACACAGACAGATAAAACACACAAGTTCAAATCACACAGGGCTTTTATTTCCTTTTTTCTTCCCTTGTGCAGAACGTCTTCCCTGTTCCCACGAGTACACAACACAGTCCCGAACACAATATCACCCAATAGTAATTCTTTTCTTTCTCCACCACTCCTCTCCGGCAAGCTTCGTCTCCCTCCTCTTTACTCTGGCTTCTAGAGTAGTGGTTCCTGGCTTCTTTTATAGTCCACACGGAAGTGCTCCAGGTGTTTGACGACTTATTTCCGGTTGCACTTCTGGGTGTTGTGGAAGAGCCCCCGACATTAGCTCAGGAACAACTGCAGCGCCCCCTGGCGGCACCCCTCCAACAGGGCTGTAGAGAACTCCATCTCTCATGGAGCCCTGCGGGAATCCGAGGCACCACTGCCACCCAGGGGGGCTGCCATCTAGCATCCTGGGGGAGATACTGTTCTGACTAGGCTTGCTCCCCCAGCCCATACAGTGAAGAGGCGTCCCGGCCGGACAGGGACCCTGGCCGTCTGTGACATTACTTATAACTTTGTCTTTTTTGGCTGTACATTTCGGGTACTAATTTTGTTAAATTACTTTGTTTTAAAGGATTTGTCTCTTCAAATACAAAAATATTGTCATATCCTTTTACGCTTATTTTCCTATCATCTTTGGGAGCTCATTGACTTTGTGCAGTGAGGAGGATGTCGCTAGTACTTTATATAGCACAGTACGTAAACACAACACTGACTGCACATAGTGACCCAGTATGTGATTACTTGACACAAATCATTTTTTGCATTCTTCTAGTCCCATTACTTTATAAACAAGAATAAATAAGAATGCCTAGTTAGTAAATAACAAAGCAAAAGGGGGGGGGGGCCGGGCGGGAAGGGGGTATTTTAAATTCGTAACACTGGTAATGTTTAGAATAGATGTTTTCAATGGATTAACGTAAAAGTGTAAGAATTTACCGGTCCCCCATTACTAATGGCAAAGTAACTCCTGGCCCTAAAAAATAAGTGGCTGGCTTGCCATTCAAAGGACAGACTTGCCCTTGGTGTCTATTTGCCAATATGTAAATACAGGGTGGGCCAAAGTGAAATACCACATTTCTCAAGGTCATTGAGTGAGGTAGAGGCAGCTGAGTGGGTTGGGGTGGGTGGGGGTCCTTTGATAGGCGATCCCTTGTAGTTTTCAGTTGGCAACATGCCTTGGTCCAGTGCATACCCTGCTTTCGCTGTCTATGCGTTTTTCAAAAACAATGAATCCATCATCACTATGCAAGGCCTTCCAAATGCACTTCAGCATTCCTCCTAATGGCGACGTCCCAAATCAGAATACAGTTCTTCAGGTAGTGTCTAAATTTATACAGATGGTGCAACATTGAACAGAAAATCTCCAGGCTGTCCTCGGACTGTACGAACACCTGAAAACATCCAAGTTGTAAGGGCATCCATTTTGCAGTCTCCTACATGTGCTTCTGCTTTAGGCATTTCCAACACGTCTTTGAGGAGGATTGTGCTTGAGGAAGTTAATTTCCATCCATACAAAATGATGGTAGTGCAGGAACTCGCTGAGAGAGACTGGCAGAGCTGTAAAGAGTTGTGCGCCAACATTCTGCAAACCATTCATAGAGATGCCATCGTCCTGTGCAGCGATGAAGCACATTTCCATTTGAATGCTGGTGTAAATAAGCAAAACTTTTGCTATTGGGCTGAAACCAAATCTTGTGGACTTCAGAGACCCCAGCACAGTTAGCGTGTTACAGTTTGGTGCGCCATTGCAGAATTTGCCATTGCAGGCCCTTACTTTTTGGAGGAGTGGAGAGCAACGGACACCGTCACTTCAGAATGTTACTTTGAAACGCTAGAGAGCTGGAAGAAATGGATGTGGTGGATGCCTAGTCTCAACAGGATGGAGCAACAGCTCATACGGTGTGGAGAGCCATGCAAGTTTTGAGGGGAAGCTGATCTCCCTGCGCGGCGATATCGGGTGGCCTTCATGTTCGCCTGATCTCGCTCCGTGCAATTTCTTCTCAAGTTGAAGGTCTACATACACCAATCTCAAAACCTTGAATCCTTCAAAGACGCTGTTTGCTACAAAATTGCTGCTATTCCACTTGAAATGGCCGAATGAGTCATAAGAGTATTCAGAAATCATCTCGAAAAGCATATTGCTAATGATGGACACCGCCTGGAAGACATTATTTTTAAAACATGGTGAAAAAAATCGATTTTGTGTTGAAATGAAAAAATATTTTATCTTGTAGCGTTTTTGTACAATAAACATTTGAAATGTGGTACTTTTTTTGGCTCACCCTGTAGTTTGTTTGTTTAAATTGTAGTACCATGCCTAAAACTTCACCAAGGCCACCTCTGCACTACAAAGCAAGAAGCTGGCTGCGTAGCTTGATGACAAAACATTTCTAAAAGACAGACTGACTGAAGGAGACATGTAGTGTAGTTCTATTTTATGTGCTGTGGTAAAAAAGATGATGTTAGGAGCCAGAGGACACTGTGATACATGTATATAACCTAAGAGTAAAGGTTGGGATGATAAAGCAATGAAGGTCAAATTTACTAGACGACAAGAATACAGAAACAGAAGAATTGAAATTGCAAATCCAAAATAAAATGGAATAGATTCCCACCAACAAGGTTGCCACATGTGCAGTTTTCATGCCAAATTGTGCTATTTTTCAAAGCACTGTATGTTCAAAAAATTTATTTGGCTGTGTACAGGTTTTTGGGCTGTATTTAAAGTTGATGTGTGGCTGCCCAAACAGCAAAACTGCACCCTTCCTACCACTTACTTTGTTGATATTGGCAAAACTTTGAAGCAGAAAGGTGTTGACAGCCCAAACACTTCCCTTGGTCTTTAGCAGTGCCATTAAGTGGGTTTTTAGCTGTCACTGGACTGGAAATATTTTCAGGACCTGGCAACCCTGCCCACAAGGAGAAACAAAGGTAGGAACACATGGGTTTCTGAGACAAAACAAAATATTATTACAAAACATGAAAAGAAAAAAAAAATTGTCCTTTACACATCCACTATTCTGATCAGGTGACATTCTAATATACTAGTAGCAGGCAGTGTGGCATCATGGTTAATGCTTTAGACTTCAAATCCTGAGGCTGAGGGTTCAAATCTTGCTATTGACCCTGTGTGACCACAAGCAAGTCACCGCACCTGCTTGTACTCAAACTAGAAAAAACTAAAGAGATGTGACCTGCGGTGTCTCAAATGCTGTACATCACCTTGGATGAAAGGTGCGAGCCAAGCAATCACAATAGTACCTGAAGGACGGAGTGCATGGTTAGCAGCTGCCAGTGTAAAGACTTTGAACTCTGCATTTACTTGTAATTTACATATATACATACACTTTACATTTAATTTGCCTTCAAGAGATGCACATCGATATTTCTCAAGGCTGTGTGTGTTGTAAAAATCAGCTTTTTCATCGTTTCAGGAAATACGGAACATATAAAAGTAGCTGTGACAGCTCGTCTGACAGCATTAGATGGAAAGCAGGAAGCAGCCCTTAGTGGGGCACTAGTCCAATGCAGTTGAAAAACTGTCCGAGACCGTCTGTAGTTCATTTTAAATTTCAGATGAAACCGCGAAATGAGATGACTCTGCTTTTTAGGCACACAGAGGCTAAGTGTCATACTGCACATATAAAAGTATCAGAAGGTATCTGTGTGGAAGGAGTTTGGGACATCTCTGAAGAAGGCCTCTCTAAACAGATTAGATAATAATACTGGTCATTAACACATCTGGCCAGCTGACAATTCTGTTATATTTTTTTTCTAACAGACTCATTTTTACACATGTGCTTTTGGGCAACATAGTATGGGCTAAATTGGTACCATGCCCAGTGCTGACTAGTTCAAAAAACGTAATAGATTGTTATTTTAAAAGCTCGGTTAAAACAAAACCCGAGGATTGGGTTTGAGAGGTACTGTTGTAGGATTATATTCTTTTTTTACCTTAACACCTGTTTTACTGAACAGGCTGGTCTTTGGTTATTAATTAAAAGCGAGTCAAGAATAAAGATAACTTAGCACTGTGACTCCCCGATGACTGAGGTTGGTATCACTGGTGGGTGGTGGTCTGATACCACTTGGACCCCTAACTTTGATTGTCAGAGTAGATTCAGAAACTAATGGACAGATATGATGCTACGTTTTAACAAATATTTTAAGCATAAAAAGTCTTTGTACCTTGCAGATTGTTTGTCAAATTTTGCTCATTTATAAGTAGGTCTTGCTCTAAATTATATTTTTTTGTTATGACTTTCTGCATTTACTGGTTCTCTGTATTTATTGATTGTTCTTTTCTTTTTTAGCTCAGAGTACAATGTGGACGAACCTCCTCGAATTATTCTGGATAAGCTTGAGAAGATTGGTTTTAGAGTTGTGAACATGACAGGAGTGGGACAAACTCTGGTTTGGTGTCTCCATAAAGAAGACTTCATGCCTGCGTAGTGGTTAGTGATGCGAGACTGGCATTAGTGACATGCAGTAGGCTGAAGATATCATGCGAATAATTAAGACTATACAATAAGAAGTACACATGTACAGTATATTGTGATGTGTTAGAGTAGACTCAATCATTCATTTCTACACCTTTAAACACTCTGTCATGGTCAAATTAATTGGGGAGAGTGCTGAATGGGTACAAAGAAGGTGAAATCAGTTAGTCTAGTATACCATTTTCAAAACATTTTACAGCAGTTAAAGCAGGAGACATGATTTTGAGTAGACAGACAGCATTAAAAGACTTAATTTAATTAGAGTAACTGAATACAAGATACCAACAGCACAAGTTCAGCACTTCTTGCCAAGAATAGTCAATGGTTTAACACTTGTGTTGAAATTTGGGACATTCCATACAGTTCAGCCCAAGACTGCAAATCTTCATTATGCCAGATGTTGACTGTGTCTGAAGCCCAGAATATTGTGTTTTGTTTTTGTTTTTAATCCTAGTCTGTTGGTGTTGATTGTACTGTGCTGTCAGTTCTTACTATCAATAAACTGTTTGTGTGTTCATTGTTTTTATTGAGGGTATTTCATGGCTTTTTCCTTGAGTTTGAGTCATTATGTGTTGGTTCTCATTATGCTGTCTAATTTACTGAATTCTTGAGAAGTTGTCGTAATGGTGCTTGTTGCGAAAGGCACTCTGTAAAATAAAGATTTATTTATAACAGTAATAATGTAAAACTTGAATATGATTTATACCGCCGTTTTTAATGCTGAATTAGGAACAAAATATATTTGAAATAAGTTGTGCGTGTTAATATTTATGCTGTGCTTAAAGCAAAGGAAAATGAGTTATTGGGATTAATTGACACCTCTCCAATAATGTTTCATTATAAACATCAAAAACAAGTTTTAGTGTATATAATCTAACTTTTTTCACCATTGGTAAATGACCCAGAATATTTTTTTATATGTTACTTAACCCATAGAGTTTGTAGTGATGGCAGAACAAAAATTTTATTTCTATGTTTTCATGCAGAAATTTGATAACACAATTTCTGATATAATAGAGGTCTGTGGTGACCAATGGTGGACAACAGCAATCAATATCAAAAATGATAAGCCAGCTACTCCACATCAAATCATCCAGTTATATGTCCACAACCTCTACCACACCAGCTCTTTGGCTAACATTCCACTTCATGTGACATTGAGTGCACAGAGAGACGAGTACATCTACATTTTTAACAGCTAAGAAAAGCGAATGAAAACTCTAACAAGAAGAGAATTTGCCTCAAGCTTGTGGTTCTCTGAGATGGTTCATCAAGCAGGAGGTCAGTTCACCTGTGCGATTTCACAAGGTACTCCTGTTGTGGATATGAATATAAAAGTAACTGAAGGAGGCACGTCTTTAGTTCAAATGCTCACTCACATCTGAGTGCGTTCCATTTTCATTTGTGAGAGGGTCTTCCTGGGGTAGTCTATTAACAATAATTTAGTAAACTGTACGTGTTTGAAATGTTGAGAGCATGCGACTGGATGACTTGCCGCATGGATTGTATGTCACCAGTTACGTTAGACATCTTAATGGACATTTTGATAATTTGTTGCTGTTGGTCCCCAAAGACACCATTCTGTCAGAAGTTCTGTGAGGTCTGTTTTATACAGAAATGAGATTATTTTTTTTCTCAGCCAACACTAGAAACTACATTGGGTAAGGAAGCTGGAAAAAAAAAAAAAATCATTTTGGGTGGAACGTTTCTTTAAAATAGACAGACAAGACAAAGAGTGTTCTGAATTATTTACCGGGTGAACCCAACAGCACAAAAATTTATAGAAATCTCCTAACCTGTTTTTATTATAGCATTTGTTTTATAAAGCGATTACAGGAGTGGACGGTTCAGCGGGAATAGAGATTCCTGTTGAGAAAGTGTAGGATTCATCTGACAAAACCATCACAGTACCTTATTTATTCACTACAGAAGAAAGAGAGAGATGGAAAGGTTGCTTGGAGAAAGTGCAGTGTGGTAAGTAAGCCCAGTGAGCAACTGTAGTCTTGTGCAATTCCCACTAATCTAATTTTCAATTGTACGTATTTTACATGTGTTTACTACAACTATACTGGTTTTGCACATAGTACAGTTATGTCATTATATTGCATCCTAACTTGAAAGGCTTGGAGTAACAAAGTAATGTAGAGTATAAAACAAAATTCTATGTGCAGCTCTTTGCTGCGCCTTACCTCTAGCAACATATTCAGCTGTATTCTCCATTGTGTATCTCCTTCATCCATCTATTTTCTAACCAGGGAATACATTAACTGATTTATAATGTCTTCTGTGGTTACATCCACACTATTGCATTTTAAATTAAAAAAAAATTGTATTTTAAAATAAGCGCTATCTGTGTCAACACTGGCGTTTTCAAGACATTTACAAAAGTCTCTCCAGTCATAACTAAAACGACTGAAGACACATATGATATAGCTGTACACCTACACTGGGAATGTATGCTTCAGTGGAAAAACCCTTGAAGGGATGGAAACATCACTGGTCTTGAAATTTGTTGCAAAACTGTAGCGACTGATAAATTATTTGTCATTTGTGGGTGCCAGCAGCATTCATATTGTACAAAATGCAATTCAGATGCATACAGGTGAGCAAAACAACAAGCGCCTTGGAAAACAACTTATCAATGCCCAAAACATTGAAATATGGTTTTCTTCCATGAAGGGTGAACAGTCAGGAAATAAGACATTGTAATGTTCAGGGTCCAATCAGGGAAGGGCTATGTAATAAGCAGAAAGCAATCAGAGCACGAGTAGATTTTGCAATTTTTAAAACTCTTACCCATCAACACTGCAACGCCAAGCTGCCATTTTCAGTATATGGCTCTGCAGAGAATTCTTAAAAGTTCCCTTTTGGTGGAGTTTAAAAACACAGAGGGCAAAAGACGAAGACAAACAATAAAAATAGCTTTTTTTTTTTTTTTTTTTAAACATGAAAATGTAGTTGTGTGGATGTAGCCTTATCCAAGCTATCATTGTTCAGTTCAAAGTTTTATTGTCACGTGCACAGTAAGGAAACATGTTTCCCTGTACAATGAAATTCTTTCTTTGCTGTCTACACCAAATGCCAATGGTTAATAAACCAACGTATAAAGATAAACATAAATAATAAGTAGCAAATAAATAATAAGTAACAAAGGCAGTATAAAGTATAAAAACAGAATAGAAGTATAAAGTGTAATTGTGCAGGTAAGTGTGTGATGAACAAGTCAAACACAGTTGTGTGAGGTAGATACAGTGCATCTGGAAAGACTGTGAATACTTTCCGGATGCACTGTAGAATGAGGTGGCCCATGGTTATAAACTCCAGTCAGTTTTTTAGGAGTCTAATGGCCTTGGGAAAGAAAGAGTTTTTGAGCCTGGAAGTCCTACCTGAGGGTAGAAGTGTGAACAGTTCGTGTTGGGGGTGGGTGGAGTCCCTGAGGATCGAGGGAGTTCTGCGGACTCTGTAGTTGTAGACGCTCTGCAGAGAGGACAGTGGAGTCCTGGTGATCTTCTCAGCAGTCTTTACCACTTTTTGCAGGCGTTTGCGGTCCATAGCAGTAGTATTGCCATACCACACGGCTGTTTTGTGTTTTTCTTCCCCTTCTACTTCTCTAAATCAGAAGGTGCCACAGATGGGATACCACAATCTCTAACCAAAGCCTGTGAAAGTAGAAACAATGAGATTCACAGTTTGCTGCATATAAAACTCAGTGACAAACAGCTCTTGTGCAAATCACTGATTTGGAGATTTTTCATCATGGTAGTGGCTTACTCAAAAGTTGGGAGTTTGCACCACAAAACTTTGGTGCTCATAAGTAGTCAGTCAATGTTTTGTGTGGCAAGCTAAGAATTTTTTTTTTTTGCATTTGAGTGTTTAATTTTATATATCTTAGAGCTTTACCTCTTTTGCATATGTATTAAGCCCGTTATTAAAAATCGGAGTTTCTGGCTGAAAAGGTCACAAATTAAATCTTGAAAGGAAAGATGTGAAGAAATGTCTTCTAGTTGAACTTTGTGATCTATCCTGCAGAAAAGGTTTTCTTTTTGAATATTGTACATGTTCTAAATTGGCCCTAGTGTGTGCTTGGTGTGTGGGTGTGTTTGTGTGTGTCCTGCGGTGGGTTGGCACCCTGCCCGGGATTGGTTCCTGCCTTGTGCCCTGTGTTGGCTGGGATTGGCTCCAGCAGACCCCCCGTGACCCTGTGTTCGGATTCAGCGGGTTGGAAAATGGATGGATGGATATTGTACATGTTTAAATGAATTAGACCCCACTGTTGAACTTGGCGAGGCTTATATCCCAAAGGAGCCAGAATGTTCAGGGAGTTACAGTTGGAAAACGTTAAGAAACATGCAATCAAATGAAAATATGGAATATGGTTCTTTTTTTGTGCCAGTCCTCATTTTTGCCATAGTGGCAAATGTGACAACCCAGGGTAACAAATATTAAAAGAGTGTTCAGTTTCAAACAATTCCATGAAGCCTTTGTCCATCTGTCCATTATCTAGTGTAAGACCACAAAGAGCCGGTAGATCCTATCAAGGGAAGAAGTAAATATGAATGAGGCACCAGGTTATAGCCAGGGCACATGCACTATCACCCCACAGCATGTCCCCAGAACCAAAAAAGCCACTGTGCAGTCCTTAAAATCCTTTATTTTGCTGCAAATTGAAAACTAGGCAAAGAGATGACATTTTGTATCTTTTCCTGAGAAGTGCATCTTTTTGTTCAAGCGTTCACCATACAAAATACAGCTTACGTTTTCTGCATGTTTCTCTAAGTTCTCTGCGGCTTCTTCTTGGGCATGTGACAGGAGGGTTACTTAGCTTTGTCATACAGCCAGGCAGTGTGTCTCTGCCAGCAGTCTACTCCTGCCAAAATCTTACATTTAAGCGCTGCCATTCATCACACACAGCATGAACGATATTGTGAGAGTGCCAATTGGAAGACTCGGCGATGTAGCTTTAGCCACACTTGGATTGCTTGGATTAGTTGTTTTCTGCTCATAGCTCTAACTTAGTGCAAACACCATCCTCCTTAGTCATCTAGCCTGAGGCCTCAATAGCCGACTCTTACTAAGTAAGTGACTTCTTTCTGTAGCTGATTTTGATTCATCAGTCCATAAGACTTTCTTTCAGTATGCAGTCACCTACAGCTGGTATTGCAAGGCCCTGTGTTGTCCTTCAATGAATGGCTTTCTTCCTGCCCCTCGCCCTGTCAGACCTGCAGCACAAAGTCTCCTCTTCACAGTAGACACTGACACTTGGTTTTCATGACCTGCACTGCTAAGCTGTACTTTAAGCTGTTGTGCTGTGAGGTGCCTGTGATCACACAAGCTTGTGACCTTGAGAAACTTGTCTTCTGATTGGCTGGTGACTTTGGCTCTGCCAGATCTCTTCCTATCAGAGTTTCTTCTAAGGGTAATAATGCTCTGTCTCATTACATTTGTTAATTGCAGTTTTCTGGCCATTATCACTGTAATGTTGTCCAAGTCATACTTCAGAGGGTGTAGTAACACAGTCCTTTTTATGACATACTGAAGGTTTTTAAGTAATCGGCAGAAGTTGGGACACCTGTGCAAATTGTTTGCTTCAACTTGCTAGGCTTCATTTACTTGAATTATTGCTGAACATCTGTAGGTTGTAACCTATTAGTTGTTTCTTGAAGAAAGCCCATTTGTAATATTCTAAATAAGAGAATCAAGGCTGGGGGGCTGTCAAAAGGTGGGACTTCTTGTGTGATTTTGGGCTATACAAAAATAAATTGTATTGTATTGTACTGTATTCTGGCATTTCCTTTTTTTTCCAGTTTTTGCTAACCTAAAACCTCTCTAGGTTACTGCTTACCTTTTCACCATTTTAGGGATTTCTTCCGGCAGCACTTCCTGGTGTGTTGGAAGTGCTGCCATCCAGTGTTCCATAACCGTCCGGGCGCCCCCTAGCGGTGGCCACATCCTCCCATATGGATGAGCATCCCAACTCAGTTCTAGTGGCCCCCAAGCAGACCCGGGCGGCTGCCCTCTCGTGGCCCAGAGGAGGTATCATCCCTCTTTTGGACCGTCCAGGTGTCCTGGCTGGGTAGGGTCCCCAGCTGTCTGGCACACTGCCCCCATCACCAGCTGAAGCCCGTACAGCAAAGCGGCAGATGTTTCCCACAGCGGGGTGCCGACATACCATTGTCCACGGTCCGGTCCTGTAAAATAAGACACGTAAGGCACGGAGACGTCGTCCCGATGCCGCCTACTGGCATCTTCCATCACAGCGTATACAGACAACGTCTCCACAGATGACCAGCCCCATGGCACTTGAAACATCGACAGACCCCCTGCCTTTCCGGTGCCCTCCGGACCTGAAAACAGGACGAGAACGCCCATGCCTGTGTCTCCTCAGCCAGGTTTGGGGCTGCTCTCCATTTCCGTGGAGAGAGCTCTCTAACCATACGTGAGCTCTCTGGCTCACGTTTCCTTCTGTCGGGAGACCTTACTCTGGGGCCTCCCGTTATTCTGGGGTGCTGCAACAGCCTGGATCCCCTTATGGGACAAAGAAGGACTCCATGCTGTTTGCACTCCTCTTGATCAGGTTACGAGCGCCACAGCTTCTTGGAGCGGGGCTGTCTGGGTGCCGACACATACAAGCCGGCACCTCCCCCCCTTCTCTTCTTCCACTGCTTGCTTGGTACTCATCCCCCGATCTACTGTAGGACGCCCCACTACTTGAGTCCCGTCACCCATGTCTCGGCTCCCTTTGCTAGGGCTTCCCCTTTCCTTTATGGTAATGGTAGTACTCACCTGTACCGCATCAACACTCTGGCTGGAGAATTCCACGTTGTACCCAAACCCCGCCCCCACCCCTCCTCCCTTATGGTCGTCAGGGAAGTCTCCGTTTTCTACTCCAACCCGTCGATCACCTCTTGCATTAAACGCAGGACCTGAAAGAGCGACTGTACAGGCTGAAGGGCTTCCTCCAGGTGCCGTACAGCCGCCAGCAAAACCAATACATCGGCCGACGGTGGACTTACAGTTTGTTCGGTCTTGCCATCCGGCTGTGAAGCTCCTGTGCACGCTCCGTTGGGTCCTTATCCGTCCCAGGATTGACATTCGTTAGTCCAAGCTTCGACCACTCACTGGTGGGCACACAACACACTCCGTCCAATCCTGTGCCTGTCTCTGGGAGGGACTTCTGGTCCTCCAGCGCTCCCTCCACCCTATGAGAGGACTCGATCGGGGAAGAGTCTTCCGGGTGGTTTCCGCCCTGCGACCCTTCTACGGTCAGTAGCAACTCCTCATCTTCTCCCGTTGTCGTCTCGCCATCACTCCATGGGTCGCCGTGCTTCAGTCACAGACGCGGAGTCGGGCAGTCCCCGGCTAAAAAGCAAGACCAGGGGACAGCAGGGTAAGCCCCGCCAAGTGTATCACCATCATGCGTGAGACTTACCTCCCGGATCCCGTCTTCTCGAGTGTGCTGTGGCCGGGTGGCCTTTTCCGCTGCTCCGCCGACCCGTGTGTCCGCGAAGACGATGCTTGGTACAGGCATCGCTACCTTCAGGGCGCGTTTGCCCTTCTTCCCCATCGAGATGACCGTCCCGTCCGATAGGCGTGGACCTCTGTGAGCATCTTATCGAGGTGTTGGCCCAGGTAAGCGTGCCGCAGTGGAAGTGCTCCTTTGTCAGCTGTGCGGGCTGCCTCCACAAAATTATTTTTAATACGGGGTCCCCACCTTTTAGCAGGTAGAGAGTCCCATCTGGAATGCCATTGTGGAAAGACAGCTCCCAGACACAGACAGAATGTTCAAAACATACATGTTTATTTCCATTATAACACCATAATGCCTTATCCTAACAACTCCTCTTTCTCTTCCTCTCTCTCTCTTTCTTCCTCGGACCTCCACTCCCCTCCTCACAAGCTCCGTTTCCTTCCTCCCAACTCTAGCCTGTCTACTGAAGGTAGGCGGCCCCTTTTATAATGACCCGGATGGGCTCCAGTTGCTCCGTCTGACGACACTTCCTGGTGTAGTGGAAGTGCTGGTATCCAGGGTTCCATAACCATCTGGGCGCCCCCTAGTGGTGGCCACGTCCTCCCATAGGGATGAACTTCTCAGCTTTGTTCCAGTGGCCCCCAAGGAGACCCGGGTGGCTGCCCTCTCATGGCCCAGGGGAGGTATTGTCCCTCTCGTGGACTGTCCCGGCGTCGCGGCTATATAAGTGTTCGTATAGTGCATACAGAAGCAGGTGTAGGGTGCTTTGCAGACACTCTTTTTCTGTGAAGGAGCTCTTGGCCCAGCATCCTTTATAAAATAAAGAGCAGTTCAGTATGCAGTTGAAGTCAGATGTTTCCATACACTTTGGGTCAATTCTTTAAAACTCACCTTTATAAGCCCACCACAGATTTTATATGAACAAGCTATAAATTTAAAGCTAAAAATATCACTTAAGACATTTACTTTGTGCAGGGTAAAAGTACTTTCTTCCAACAATGTTCACAGACAGATTACTTCACTTTTTATCGACTATATCACAGTTCCAGTGGGTGACAAGTTGACAGTACATACACTTTGTTAACTGTGCCTTTAAATAGGTTGGAATATTCCAGAAAATGATGTCAAGCCTATAGGCAATTACACAATTAGCTTCTGATAGCTAAGTAGCCTAACTGAAGTCAACATGTAGATGGATGTTAAGGCCTACCATCAAACTCACTGCCTCTTTGCTTGACATGGTGGGAAAATCAAAAGAATTTAGCCAAGACCCCAGAAAAAAAATGGTGGACCTCCACAAATCTGGTTAACCCTTGGGAACAATTTCCTAACACCTGAAGGCCTCATGTTCATCTGTACAAGCAATAACACACAAGTATAAACACCAGGGAAGCACACAGTCGTCATACCGCTCAGGAAGGAGACGCATTGTGTCTCCTGGAGAAGAATGTACTTTGGCACAAAAAGTGCAGATCAGTCCCAGAACAGCAGCAAAGGCCCCTGTGAAGACAGAGGAGGAAACGGGTAGACAAGTCTCTAAATCCACAGTAAAACGAGTCCGGTATTGACTTAACCTGAAAGGCTATTCAGCAAGGAAGAAGGCACTGCTCCAAAGCCACCATAAAAAAAAACTCTGTGGATTGAAATGACACACAAGGACAAAGATCTGACCACCTAGAGCTTCTGGAGAAATGTCCTCTGGTCAAATGAATGCAAGATCGAACTTCACTGAAAGAGGTGATTCCTTTAAGTGTTTCTTATCAGTGCCTTGTGTTTGTTTTGCACTGTTGTAGGAAAATGTGGTTGGTGATTAAAAAAAAAATAGCAGGTAAAGAAAAACAAATTCTGTTATATACATTGCATAATCTAAAGGCTGAGCCACACTTAGTCAATAATTTAGCAAAAGAAGACAAGGAAAGGAATTGATCCTCAAATAAAAAAAAGTCCACTGTCTAACCAAGCTCAACCGTCTGCAACACGGGCAGAAGCACAAACTTCTCAAATGTACATAGCAATCGTGGCGCCACATTCATCAAAATAGAGGAATATTGAAAATCCCCGAGGACAGCCTCAGAGATGTCATTCCAAAATTTCAAATGGTGCAAGGAGAAAGCAACGCTGCTGGCTTTTGGTGTCTTATCCTCTAGTGCATCACATCTGCTTGCTGAGCCAGCCAGCTGGAAAACGTACAAAAAGGAGCAGTCTGGGAATAGTTCATGTGGAAAGAGCTGGGTTTAAAAAAAAAAAAAAAAAAAAAAAGAAATGAAAATATAGTGCATTTGCTTTTGGAATATACTGTACCATACTGCCAAAGCCCAGTGCATAGAAATGAGTTGGTACAGCACAATGATGAGAGATCTGATCAGATACAAATACAAAGTGATTGGGATTGAAGCGGCCGAGTGACGAGGTCCATAAAACGACACAAACTGCTCGCATGTGGCATGCTGTTCTGTCTCTTGGTCTGGCCACTTACTCCTCTTCTGATTTGTGAGGGTGCCAGTTAGAAAGTCTTCCATGATACATTGTTGTGGTTCAAATGCTTGGGTGAGCCTTCAGTTTATGCGGTTTCCTTCCATTTGTGCCACTTTCAGTGACGGTACTTCTAGATGATCTCGGCTTGATGCACATGTGCCTCAGTACCAGCTAGCTGATGTCTAATGTGCACACTTTCCTGGTATTTGTGACTGATTTGGCAAACACAGGCATTAAGAGTAAACAAGGGGAAAAAAAAAGTGAGGACACACAAAAGGCAATCATTGTTTTTTACTGAGACAAGAAGTATAAACTAGGAACCATAATCTGAACGTCTTATTTTCAAGTGACAACTCTAAAGACCACCTCTGTAATTACATCAGACTGTGGATGAAAGGCAAAAAAGGGAGACAATGTCTGTATTTTTAAAGGTTGCATTCATTACTATATTTTCACTTTTAAATGATGTCAATCTCTGTCCACATTCGCATTTTCACATTGTTGCTGAAAGTAACTCTGGCTACACTAAAATGACCAAAAACACATGTGATGGATTTGTTTTTCTATACTTCACATGAGTGCAATGGCAAAAAAACAGGAGGAAGAAGAAGAAGTGTCTTCCATGCTACATTTATTAGCAGTGTGCTTTTACAAATGGATAACAGCAATAGCAAATATGAAAAACAGACTGTGCTGTTTAGGCTGATGGTGAGGTGAAATTGTTATGGAATATAACACACGAGTATAAGGCACGCAAAAGAACTGAGAAAATGTAATAAATAGGAACCAGTCAAGGATGGGCATGTAATAAGCACAAACCAATCAGAATGAGATAAGAGCCTGCATTTACAAATATTCTCTGTTTTCCTCATTCACACTGACCGTTTTCAGAAGTACACAGCTTTGGCGATCGTTTTTAAAAGTCTCTATTTTCATTTTTATCTGTATAGGTCAAATACCAAAGCAGCTACATTTTCAAAATAATGCATACTTCTTGTTGGCCCAAATAAACATTCATACATTATATTTAACAGATTTAGTTTTAAGAAAATGTACAGTACAGGCTAAAAGTTTGGACACACCTCCTCATTCAATGTGTTTTCTTTATTTTCATGACTGAAGGCATCAAAACTATGAATGAACACATGTGGAGTTATGTACTTAACAAAAAAAAGGTGAAATAACTGAAAACATGTTTTATATTCTAGTTTCTTCAAAACAGCCACCCTTTGCTCTGATTACTGCTTTGCACACTCTTGGCATTCTCTCGATGAGCTTCAACAGGTAGTCACCTGAAATGGCTTCCACTTCACAGGTGTGCCTTATCAGGGTTATTTAGTGGAATTTCTTGCTTTATCAATGGGGTTGGGATCAGCAGTTGTGTTGTGCAGAAGTCAGGTTAGTTGGACGATCATTTATTTTTCAACAGGACAATGACCCCAAACACACCTACAGGCTGTGTAAGGGCTATTTGACCAAGAAGGAGAGTGATGGAGTGCTGTAAATGGTCATGAAAATAAAGAAAACACATTGAATCAGGAGGTGTGTCCAAACTTTTGGCCTGTACTGTACATTTCAGTATAATGCATTTTCTTTGACCAAAAATGGCCACTGAAGATAATAATGCACTGCAACAAAATATTTAATGCCACACATATACTTTTGCTGAGTCTCAGGAACCCTGCAATAGGCTGTCTCTTTCTTGTTAGACCAAAAGAAACTGACAGTCTGATTAGAAATATCTGGTGTCAGGCAGTCTCACAGTGAGGACATCGACATCATACACAGAGCTGAATTCTGAGTCAGTGCTCCACTGAGCATCAGCGTGGGTAGTTGAGTCGTGTGTGGATACTGCACTGTTCCAGATTCATACCCCTTCTCAAAGTTTTCTTTGCAATGAACAAAAGTGAGAAACGGCATCAGTTTATGCTGAAAACAAATGCTACATCTAATGTCTCATTTTCAAATAAAATATTTTTTGAGTTTAAGAAGCGCTTTTTTTATACAGGTATTGTCAAGCTTGTTGACAAAGGTTTCCAATTAAAATACAGGTACTTTATTACTGTATAGAGAAGGCATGTACAGCCTCAAGACTTCATTTAAAATCAGAGCCATTACTTCAGCACGAAGCACACGAGACCTGAGGGCAATTGTCCTGTTTTAGCTTTCACCTTCAGATTAGAACACCACCAGCTGCTTGGAATCATCTCTGTGTCCGACCAGGAGAACGTGAAGAAGAGCAGATCAAAGCCTAGTTGTAAGAGCCAATCTCTCAAGAAAGTTAAAGTTTTGAGTTAAACTCATATTAGTGTTTGCTTAATGTGAATAGAATATAAATTTCTTTGTATGGTCATAGTCCTTTCCCCCTATAAGTTAGTAAGAGATAGAACCTTCTTACTATAACTGAGAAACAGTGTGATAATAAGCTTAATTGTGGTAAGACGAGGTCCCAGTAAAGAGGGACTTGAAAGACCCATTTTCTACTCAGAGATGGGATAAGCATACAGTTTTCTGACCTTTTTGAAATGGTTCAGAAATGTTAATAGTAACGATTTGAGATGTAACAAAATTTAAGCTTTGAACTGAACTTTCCTTAACATTAATTTTTTCTTTTTTTGCTATTTTAATTTTCTCTTTTGTGTGAACTCTTTTACTAAACTAAACTTTTAAATACGAAGACATTTTGTCTGTGGAATCATTTCTGCGCGTCAGGCTTTTGTTGAATCCCATTTTTTTTTTAATTGAAGCTACTGGACTTTGGTAATTTTGGGAAAACGCAGCTACATTTCCGTCAGAAAACTAGCCATCTGAAGGCCCGGAACTTGAACTGGAATCTACCATCCGAGCACGGAGGACACTTCTGCTCCAGAACTTGTCAATGAAGAAAAAGAACTGAGCTATTCTGAGGTACTGTGCTCTTATCCACTATCTCGCCGCACCTTGAGAAGATTTGAGAGGCTGTGATATTATAAAAAGACATTTTGGATGATTGGTTGTGCTTTTGCCTGAGTCATTGAAGCCTTGTTGCAAGGAAGTAATCTGCTTTGTTGGAACATCCCGATTGTGTACGGACTCGATTGAGTACAGACTCGAAGTCAGAATATGTAATTGGAGATCTTAAAGGTCACATAAGTCGGAGGAAAGATAAGCTTTCTGTGTTTATAACTGAAATCGAAAGTCTTAAAGACATTCCAGGAAACCATTTAATAGTAGCAAAAAGACTTGAAAAATTGTGTGAGACGCACAGAGAGATAGAAGAGTTGCATGAAAGGCTACTATCTGCATTAAGTAAGGAAGGAGCAATTAAGAAACAGAAAATGACATTCGCGGAAAGCTCTAAGAAATGGAATGAATTTTTTGATGCTACGGCGGTATGGCTGAAAGATACAAATAGCCTGTTAACACACACATCTGATGAACAGCTAGTTAATCAATTTGAAGAGATGCAATTACAAGAACGGGATTGCTCAAAGTCAAAAGTACGAAAGGCTTCTCCTCAGTTAAAGCGCACCCTTGATATTAAATGTGATTCTTTAGAACAGAAAGGTGCAGTAGTGTAAGCATCCTCTTCGACAGTCACACTTGAGCGGACGGAACTCGATAGAATCCTACAAAAACTTCATGAGCTTGAGTTTATAATAAAAAAACAGGTATGATCGGAACAACCTTCGACTAGTGCAATAACAGGCACGCAGAGCTCCAAAAATGATATAATAGACATATTAGCGCAGAATCAAGCTGAATGTCAGAAAGAAATCACTGAAATGGCTAAATCCCTCACTGATCAAAAGATAACACCTGCTCCAGCACCACGTGGTGAAGTACCTCACAGGTAGGTTCCTTTATTCTCAGGTGACCCATTGGCTTATGCAGATTTTATTAGGGCCTTTGATAACGCTGTTGGGGATGTGTTAGAAAACCCTCAAGATAAATTAGATTATTTGATCCAATTCACAAGAGGTCCTGCTCAGGATTTAGTTAAAGGCTGTGTGCGACTGCCGTCAAGTCGAGGTTATCAAAAGGCTAGAGAGCAACTTGAAACTTACTTTGGTGATGAAGTATTCATAGCTGATGCATACATAGAAAAGGCATTGAAGTGGCCTCAAATAAAACAAAATGATAGTGCAGCTCTGAGAGAATATGCATCCTTTCTTGATAGCTGTATAGACGCAATGACAAATGCAGGAAGTCGTTATGCATTCAATAACAATCTAAATAATCGCATAATAATCTCTAAGCTCCCATATACTTGACGAGCCAAGTGGCAAAGCTGGGCTTTTAAACTTAAAGAAAAGGAAGCAAGAAGGGCAGGTATTGATCAATTAATTATCTTTCTACATCGTCAGGTGAGGATGATGATGGATCCCTTTTATGGAGATGTTACACAAGGTAACACGGAGAAAAAGGAAAAGACTGACAAAAGTAGGTCTCCTCAGAAGTACGGACAGAGATCAACAGTTATTTTTACCACAAGTATTGCTGATGAAAGGGAGACTAGAGAAAAACCTCTGTCAAAAAGTCTGTTAACAATACCTGTGCATTTAAAAAGCCTTGTGTTTTTTGCAGTGGCCAGCATATTCTTGCTGAATGTAAAAAAAAAAAAAAAAATAAAGAACTGCCACATAAAGAAAGAATTGACTTTTTAAAATCTAAAGGTTTATGTTTTTGCTGTCTCAGACAGGGGCACCTTAGTAAGAACTGTAAAGAAAGAATTAAATGTCAGACATGTTCTTTTCAGCACCCAGAAATCCTGCACATTAAAAAAGACAGTGTGGCAACATCTACTGAAAGGGAAACAGACTGGAACTTGTATCTTTACTAGGGCCGGAGAAGAATGCACACTTCAAGTAGTTCCTGTTAAGATAAAATCCAGAAGAACAAAAATCACTCATCACAAAGCATATAAAAAGATACAAAACTGACTTTAAAACCAAGTCCAATTGCTCTAGATGACTTAGTTAAAGCTGAAACAGAGCTTATCCGCTTCAGTCAACAGCAAGAATTTCCAGAAGAATTCTGGAATTCTCTAAAGAGGCTCTAAAGAAGGCTCTAAAGAAAAAGACTTGTGTAAAAAAGAACAGTCAAATCTATAAACTTGACCCGATCATACAAGATGGAATACGGAGAGTTGGAGGAACACTCTGCACAGCTGCAATGCCCGAAGAAGCTAAACATCCTGCAATTCTTCACAAGCATTCACATGTTGCTTCTCTCATATTGTACCACATTCATAAACAAATCAGACATTGTGGGCGCAACTATGTGCTCACACAGTTACACCAGAAATACTGGATACCTCAAGTGAATTCAGCTATCAGAAAAATAATTTCAACGTGCAGAAGATACAATGCGAAAGTAGGTGAGCAAAAAATGGCAGATTTGCCAGAAGATCGCCTAGCACCAAACCAACCACCGTTTACAAATGTTGGAGTCGATTATTTTGGCCCCTTTCTAGTTAAAAGAGGAAGAAATCTAGTCAAGAGGTACGGAGTAATCTTCACATGTTTAACAACCAGAGCTGTGCACATAGAGATTGCACATAACTTAGACACTGATTCTTGTATCCAAGCCATACTCCGATTTACGGATAGAAGAGGACAAGTTAAAATCACGCACTCAGACAGTGGAACAAATTTTGTTGGAGCAGAAAGAGAGCTACGAGAAGCTACTAAAAAATTGGAACACAAAAAAATCAGCAACGCTATGATGCAAGAACAAATCAAATGGATCTTCAATCCACCATCAGCCTCTAATCAAGGTGGAGTGTGGGAAAGACAAATCAGAAGCATGTGAAAGATTTTAAATTCAACACTAAACCAACAAACACTCGATGATGAAAACCTTCCTACAATGATGTGTAAAGTGGAATCAATACTCAATAACAGACCCCTTACAAAGACATCAGATGACTCAAATGATTTGGAACCACTCACACCCAATCACTTGTTATTACTGAAGACAAAACCCTGAAATACCACCTGAACTCGTTTCAGAAAATGAACCATACCCAAGAAGACGAATGAAACAAATTCAATACATGGCTAATTTGTTTTGGAAAAGATGGACAAAAGAGTATTTGCCAATGCTTCAAGAATGTCAAAAATGGCTTGCACCAAGAAGAAATTTTGAACCAGGGGACGTTCTAATTGTAGACAAACTACACCTCGCAATTCCTGGGTAATGGGTTGAGTCACCAAGACAATGCCAGATGCCAAAGGTGCAGTCAGAAGAGTCTGTGTGCAGACCAAAACCAGCACTCTCGACAGACCCGTGAACAAACTGTGCCTGCTTCAAGAAACAGTGAATGTTTGAAATATGAAATTTTTAAAATGTTTGTTTGCAGTGTTATTGCTAGTGATTAAAAAGAATAGCTAATATAAAAGTAACTGGCTCATATTGAAGTAAAGTAATTGTCTCCGCTCCTGCATTGCCAATTAGGGGCCGGAAATGTGAGAGCCAATCTTAGAAAGTTAAAGTTTTGAGTTAAACTCATATTAGTGTTTGCTTAATTTGAATAGAATATAAATTTCTTTCTTAGTCATAACTTATGGTATAGTCCTTTCCCCCTAGAAGTTAGTAAGAGATAAAACCTTCTTACTATAACTAAGAAACCGTGTGTTAATAAGCTTAGTTGTAGTAAGAAGAGGTCCCAGTAAAGAGGGACTTGAAAGACCCATTTTCTGCTCAGAGATGGGATAAGCATACAGTTTTCTGACCGTTTTGAAATGGTTCAGAAATGTTAAGTAAATAGTAACCATTTGAGATGTAACAAGATTTAAGCTTTGAACTGAACTTTTCTTAACATTAATTTTTTCTTTTTTTTTGCTATTTTAATTTTCTCTTTTGTGTGAACTGTTTTACTTTGAAACTTAACTAACCTTTTAAAAACAAAGACATTTTGTCTGTGGAATCATTTCTGCGCGTCAGGCTTTTGTTGAATCCCATTTTTTGAGTTGAAGCTGCTGAACTTTGGTAATTTTGGGAAAACGCAACTACACCAGTGTTAAATGTTCTAAACATCGTGCGACAAGCACAGTATGTGATAAGCCTGACCCTGCAGAGGACAACCAATTACTTTGCCCTTGGTTTACTGTGCACCAGATGTAGAAGAGCAACTACGGAGCTGTCCTTACACTGTAGCCGTTAGAGATGGTGAATCGCCAGTCACAATAGTTTATGTATTTTCCCCATATTCGTTATAGAGAAATAATTAAATGAATTTTGGTATAATGGGATTCCAAGCAAATGTATTAGTTTGGACATAGCCTTAAATAACAGAGTATGTGTGCACTTGACAATGTGCTACACAAGCTGTCCTGCACTGGTCTTTGCTCTTTCAGTTGTCTTTGTTTGTCTCCCATGCCCGTTTTCACTAGTCTTTTTGTCAGCACATTTGCCACCGTGGTGCCTTTGAAATCTGGACACCTCACTGATGACCAAAAGTAAACGTTGATAATCATAAAACAATTTAAAACACAACTTTTGACGATATAGGCCATGTTTGTTCTTGTTTTTAGTAACTATAGAAACTCCAGCATTTTAATGCTTCTTCAATTTTGTGTTGATCCAACATATCATTTACTAAATCTATAAATGTAGCCACGCAGGTGTGTGAAGTCTAGTCTAATCTACTGTTTCCCAGCTTCCGGTCTGTGAGTATCAGACAAGGCATACAAATTATCAATAATTATTGCAGTTGTACCTACTGCTGGTTGTCTCTGTTCTCCACTATATTGTTAGTGAATCTGGACACTCAAAATTTTCAGGGCTGGCCGCTCTCTGATATAGTTCTGATTTAGTGGTAATTATTCTAGTCGCTCAAAACTCCAATGGGTCCCCCCAATATGCGATTCTCCAAACATTGTTTATGAATAATTTCTCATACTTCAACCAGTTTGAAAACCACTGATGTGATAAAATCCATGATTTATTTGATGAAAGAATGGTCCAAAACTCAAAACACAGAAACCAGAATCCTTAAAACAGTAGCAGAAATCACAAAAACCAATAAATACAATTTTAATGCTTGTTTTAAAATAGTTTGCCCCTCTGGTCGCCATTAAAGCCATTTGTTTAAGAAACTTTATTATCTCCTTGATCCAAGAAAAAATAATTACATTATTTTCTTGGTGATGTCCTTAAAATAATAGGGGATAAGTAACAGATTTAAAAATGAATGTCTTTGGGTGGAGTATTCCTTTAAATACACAGGCCACTGTGACACATTAAATACAGACTCAGCTTTAGTGGATTAGGTTTTGTGCATTTCCTTTCAGATACTTCTCCTCCCTTTCTTAGATTCTGTCTGAAAGGAATATTCCACCCCAAAATAATAATTTTTTCTTATATTTTACTTACCCAATGTTCTTTGTAGAGGCAGCCAAGAAGAAATTGGGAATTGTTTTCCTGCAGAATGGAGTAGTGTTGTTTGGTATACCGGTACTGGAAAACTACCAAAAAACACAAATTTTAAAATGGTGCAATACCAGCATTTTGGGGTTTTTCGGTACAAGAACTAATTGTCAACTCTTCTCTAATTCCCCCAACCTTTCCCCATTCCCTTCCCTCTCAACACTCAACATATAAATGTCCGTCTCGTACATGACATGAAATGAAACAACATGCTTCAGCATGATCGGGGCTTCACAGGGGACTGTCCTGCCTTCTCCATATTGCTTTGTTGGTTTGACACAATGTTGACTTTGGGACATCAGACGTGCAATTGTGTGGTGGTATGGCAGGTGTTTGGTGGTTATTTGTTATTTGCTTTGAATCTACAGTATTTTGGTACCAGTACTGAGGTGTGAGACTTGGTATTGAATTTAAAATTGTAGTACCAATCCATCACCAGAAGGGAGAGAAAAAATGTTAATGACACAATAGAAGCCAACAAGTATCCAATGCTGAACAATGACCAATAATGTAATGAACATCCAAGGGGGGAAAAAAAAATGTCACATCACTTGTGTTGCTTATTCCACATCACTTCTCCAGTAGTCTGCACAAAATGGGTAAAACGCATGCTTTTCTGGTAAAATATTCTTAAATGTTTGGTCACTATTGAATTCTATTATATCATAAACTTTTTTTTATCTTTGCTCTTCATGAAAACATAGGATTAAAATGTTTCTTGGCCACCACTACATACTAGGGGTAAATTATATGATATTTAAAAAAACAGACTGTTTTTGGGTGGAATATTTCTTTAACTTTCTAAAAAAATCACAATTGTGCGCATCCCTTTTGTTACTTTAATAATGGTTCGTGTTCATGTAATGAAGTGTTTGTTTTTGATGGTGATGGTGGGATGACACCCTCATTTCCACCCCTTGGCCGAGGGGCTGTGACTGGGTGAGATCAGGTCACAGGAAGGCCATGCAGCTGGCAAGTTTCAGCTAAACAAATGGGATCCTGTACTTGAGGGCAGATGTGAAAAGGCATTGTGTGCACCCATTGGTCTGAAATATGGCTGTTTGGGATTGCTTTTGAATCAGAGACCAGTCTGTACCATGACACCCTATTAGCCTAAGGATTTGGACAAAGAATGTATAAAGTTAGTTGCTTAGCCCCTCCATCTCTGTCTCACACCATGGCCATGAAAAGAAAACAATGAGGAGCACAACTCAGCAGCCATACTGAGACGGGCATGTGGCCTGTCCTGAAGAAAGCTGACTAGAAATGATGACTTGACCAGAGACATTTGAGTAACTACAAGTCTGTGTGTTGCACACCAAAACTACACATTTAGCATTTATCAGGTTGTAGGTTTGCCAATATTCACATGTACCTTGCTTATTATTAGTATTTTATGAGTATTATCAATAATACACTATTTAAAGATGTCACTTAACTCCTGCTTGTCTTTTACTCTATGTAATTGTCTGAGGTTACAGATGTAGAAGGGAAGGTGGGGAGAAGTGCTAAAGTACAATGCCTTATAAACAGGTAAGTCTGCCAGATTTGAAGTCTATACAATAAAGAGATGGATACGTAAAGACACCTGACTGGGTGTTCTCACTGCTGATTGAGTGTTGGTGCATCGTAAGCCACAACCACCAAAGTATACACAGTAGGGCACCAACTATAAAGTCTCCAGAAGTTTGCACTCATAAACACATTGGAGGCTTTGCTAACCCCAAAGCTATGTCATACATCAGTGCTTTCTTTTCAGTCTGGAACAGCACGTTCTATAATTTATTGGGGGACTGCACGTCAGGTCCAGATTTGTATTCTTGTAAACAAATTTCCAAATGACTGCTTAACATCAACTTGGAACGGAGATTTGGATTGGAGTCTGCCCTAGAGGTTCAGTAAGATGCGAGCAGAAATTAAAAATTGCAATTGTCTGATTTTTACAGAAATCCTTCATTACTATGCCGCTCCAATGTGCACATTAGCAACTCTCTGGGCGCTCACTCTGATAAGACTGGCTGGAACAGAGCCCATCCCACCAGCCCCCCTCTTAAACAGATATTAGTGCTTTAGGGTTTTCACACACCGCTTGGTACCAGTTGTACACAGAGAGCTCTTTTTGGCCAATTTTACTCCTAGTAATGTGGAACTTGCAGATGGGCATTTCTACAAATCTGCCATGTGTCCATCTAAGCTGTCTTGGCATCAACAACTGTCGCAACATGTACAGCAAGCAAAGGGAGGTGTTTGCTTCTCACCAAATTGTACTGGATTGAAGCGTATTCATTGTACTTATTGGTTGTCCAAATTGCAGACTCATATTCAAAATCTCCCAACTCATGTCCCCTCCTGTCTTTACTCACATTCCATTTTTCATTTCCCTCATAACTTTCTAAATACATATAAGCCTGGACTGTCTGTGTTGTGAAGTAAAGAGTTCCTAAGCAAAAGAGTCCCAAAAATACTCAAAAAAATTTGGGGGGACACTGCCAAACCTCAGCTAGTCACACAATGGGCCAACACAGAATGTTTATTAAAAAAAAATGTACTTAAACAAAACTGCTCTGCAATAAACAAAAATAATCTCAGAGGAGCACAGAAGCAAACAAAAGCCCCAGTTCACTAACAAAGCATGGGTGAAAAAAAACGGAGCACAAAAATCCAGTAATCACAATTAATTGAAAAGAGCAATAAACACAACACGTGCATTCACAATGAACCGCAAAAGACTGGGAATGTCCCTGCCTTTATAGGACCGCGGACAGTCCCTTGACGGTCAGGTGGAGGTCTTGGGGGACCACCTTCAAAACACCAGGTACATAAAAGGGAAGGTAGACATAAAGGAACTAAATAATCAACCAATTTAAAGTAAAAAGCAGATATAAAAGAAACACCTGAACCCCAGCCTCTAGGGTGGGCAGAACTGTGGCTGAAATCTGATCAACCACAACACTAACCAGTGCCTAAATACTGTATGATGACTGGGTAGACAGGGAAAACTCTGTACAATTAATGAATTAATTTAATGATCAATAGATATACAGTAATTCCACTCTCTATATCGCGCTTCGACTTTCGCGGCTTCACTCTATCGTGGATTTTAATATGAAAGCATAACTAAATATATAACGCGGATTTTTCGCTGCTTCGCGGGTTCTGCGGACAATGTGTCTTTTTACTTCCTGTATACGCTTCCTCAGTTGGTTTGCCCAGTTGATTTCATACAAGGGACGCTATTGGCGGATGGCTGAGAAGCTAACCAATCAGAGCACGCAGTTAAGTTCTCCTGACTGAGAAGCTAACCATTTAGAGCATGCAGTTGAGCTCCTGCATGCTGAATGCAGTGTTAACCAGGAAGTCTTGTCTCGCTCATTCAGCATCAACGTGTTTCGCTGTGTAAAGAGTTGTGCTCTTTAGTGTTTATCTTTGTGCATAGTCAAGCCCTTCATTATGGCTCCAAAACAATCTGCTACTGCTTCAGGGGCCGTGCCCAAGCGCAAGAAGAAGATGTTAACGATTGCCGAAAAGGTAAACGTTTTGGATTTGTTGAAGGCTACGATTCTTTTTATTTAAAAAGTAGGAAAGGAATATAAGATCTACGGCTGCAGCGTCCTTTTAACCAGGGTGCAAAACGAGTTGTAAGTGGATGTAATAAGGCAGTAGTCTGGATGGAATCTGCTTTAGGGATTTGGATTGAAGAATGCCAGAAAAAGAACAACGGCAGTGCTACACAATCGCCTGAAGTGGCTCCTTTACAAGGGCTGTAACGCTCTCCTTTGTTGTGCAGTAAAATTAAACTCATTGTTATCGGACAAGTCATCGTGTCATTGTTGGTGAGTAACCATAATTAATTTTCTTCTTACAGTGCTTAGTACATGTACGTACGCTTAGTGTCACTGTACACACATTTACTGTATACTATTTTTCTTGCATTGTATGTATTTATTGCTGGTGACCTGTCTATCGTAATGGCTGTAACATATGTGATATCGGAGACACTCAATATCTTTAAAATAATATTTAGGTTTTACTGTATATAAAGAGTGTGTTTATATACATAATTTCAATGAATCTTACCTAATATCTAAGAGAATACAAAGGGATTATGCTGTATAACTCTGCGGGGAATATTTATAAACAGTGCGGGAGAGTTTATAAGGGCTTAAAATATATAAAAATAACCATACAAACATATGGTTTCTACTTCGCGGATTTTCACCTATCGCGGGGGGGTCTGGAATGCAACCCCCACGATCGAGGAGGGATTACTGTATAGGCAGATTGATATGAAATACACTAGATAGATAGATAGATAGATAGATAGATAGATAGATAGATAGATAGAAAGAAAGAAAGAATGACTACAAAGAAAGAAAACCTCAGAATTGACAGTCCTGGTCACAGTGAGGCACTATACAGGTGTATTGCCATTGGTATAAAGGACCCCCATTCGCTGAATAATTCAATGGCTGAAAGGCCTCGTTTTAAAGAGAGAATGTGCAGCATTATTCATAATGGCACTCAGTTTTGTCTTCTTTTTCTCCTTTGCTATGACCTCCAAGGGGTCCAGAGTGCATCCCATAACTGAGCCTGCCCTTTTAAGTCAGCACTTTGATTTGATGGGCCTTTCTTGAAGTAATGTCACAGGCCCAGCACACCATACTGGTTATCACAGAGTTGTAGAAGATTTAAAGGATGCCACTTCCAACCTTAGAGTCTCCCAAGAAAAAAAAAAGTCTGCTCTGCCCTTTCTTCTCTAGTTGCTCTGTGTTATGAGCCCAGTCCAACCTGTCATTGATGCGGACCCCTCAAATACCTGCAGTATTTCACCTCCTGCACATCAGGGAGTGAACATGGAGTCTCTTTGGTGCGGCAAAAGTCAATAACCAGTTTCTTGATTTTGTTGATGTTAAGATGCAGACAATTGTCTTTTCACTAAGAAATAAAGTTCTCCACCTCTCCTTTGTCTAATCCCTTTTTATCAACACACCCCATAAGTGCAGAATCATTGGACAGTCTCTGAAAATGACATGTCCTGCTATTATATCTATAATCTGAGGTGGACAGAGAGAATGAGACAGGCCTGTTCATTGTGGTGCTCCACTGTTGCTCACACAGTCCTTGAGACTCGCACACTGCAGGCTTCCCCACAGATGATCCAATTTACAGGACGCCACAGGCTCATCCGCCTGCATATCTCTGAGTTTACCCCTTAACAGGGATGGCTGGATTATATTGAAGGCACTGGAGAAATCAAAAACCATCTTCACCACAGAACTGCCAGCTTAGCCTATCCTTGTGGAGCAGGTAATTAATTGCATCCTCCACTCTACTAATCTTTGTTTAAAGATTAAACTGAGGGGGTCTAAGTGGTCTTTCACAATAGGACTCGCATATTAAAGGACCAGCCTCTTTCAAATATCCTCATGACGTGAGACATGAGAGCCAGTGCTCTGTAGCCATGAGATGAACAGTCGCCTGCCTTCTTTGGAAGTGGACTACGATTGTACGATTTAACCTTTGTAAAAAGCATGAAAACTCTGCAAACAGAAAACTGGCCATAGGATCAATAATGCAGAATTTTGTTAGTGACACAGGAGATCTGCACAATGGTTATCACTGCCAGCTGAGAGCACACAAGACCAGAGTTGGGTTTTTAGACCTGCCACTATCTTTGCATGTTCCCACCATATTCATTAGGGCTTCTTTAGCCTCTTCAGTTCCAATCAGACAAGTCCTGTATTAACTGGTGACTTGAATTGTGCTCACTGTAAATGTATGTTGCCAGTGTCCTACAATGGTCTAACACCCTGTGCAGTGCTCTCCCCTGTCTCATGCCATTAAGATATGATCAGCCACCCTGCAACCTTGTGTTGGACCAAGAGGGCCAAGACAATTACTGGATCATTCATTTTTTTATAAACTTTTACTTGATGCCTTATTAAACATTATCCTGCTACAGCTAATTGATAGACCCATATGATGGCTGGACTGTAAGGAGAAAACACAAGTTTCTAATTGTCCAGCATGTAATAAGTTGCTATAATAGAAAGAAAGAGAGGCTGAAAATGAGTCTTTTATATTTTATCCAGAACCATAAATGTGCCAAAACCTTCAACAATGAATACCACAGAAACCAAATGCTGAAATGTTTAACAGGGCTTTTGGCCCAAACTGCAACCCTGTTCATAAATTATTTCAGTGCAAAATGTAAACAGCCAGAATAAAATAAAATGCATGGTAAGTTTGATAGCACAGTTGGGAATTAGACTTCACACACATCACAACACTTGGAAGGACATGATTCATGTATGGAAGCAGATGACACTTTGGCATTATCATCGGTAACAGCCAATGCTAGCTTCATAAAGTAACTCTAGACATTTCATAGGCCTATCTAAGATGTATGGTTGTGATGCTTCATGTTTTATGGATAGGACTTGCCTCACATGGACACGAACATCCGCCACATGACACATTCTGTATTTATGCGAATCTGACTCTAAATCAGGCCTTAAAGAAGGACAGTGAGCGTGCCCTGGGATGGACTTGTGTTCTTGTCCATGGTTGGCTTTTAGGCCAGTGCCTCTTTGCTAGGATAGGCTCAAGCAGGTACAGAAAACAGAGGAGTGATTAATTCATTTAACTCCAACATGTTCATATTCTGATCTACACTGCACAGCACTCCATCAGAAATGTGATGCATCCTCTACTAACTGTGTGCCTGTTTAGCAGGTGTGACAGATAGGGGGCACCACCAAGCCCCAAACACTGGACACATTCAACACAAATACAGTCACAGATTTTTATTATCAAACTACCTCACAGAGGTTTCCTCTAAGGTTGCAGTAGTTCAATTGCAATCCAATTCTTCTTCCTTCCTTCTCTTTCCTCTCTGTCCACCTCCCTCCCGACTTTGACTCCCCTAGAGGATGCTGGACAGCTTCTTTTAATGTTGGACCCGGGAGTGCTTCATAGCCCAATGGAAGCACTTTTAGATGAAGCGGAAGGTCCAAAAAACAGGGATCATGAATCTCCCCAGCAACCCCTGGCAGCAGCCATTGGACCCAGCAGGACTGACTCATGGCACTACAACTCCCATCATGCCTTGCAGGTGTCCACATGGTTACTGAGGTCCTGGGGTGCTGCCATCTAGCAGATGAGGGATAAACATATTCCCAACTTGGAGCCTCCGCTACTGCTCCTTTGCTTTGTCATTCCCATCTTAGATAATCCTGCTCAGTAGTTACACTGGCTATTAATTTATGCATTGATGATTGTTATTTTATTTGTTTAAGACACAATTGTCACACCACTTAACCAACAAGGGTGTTGATCTCTTAATCTGATTCCAACTTTTTATTAATATTTGAAGACCCCTTTAAGTGCAAGTTCTGAGTCAATTCTAAGTTACTGTAATGTTTGAGCTCACACTGACTTACAAGTTAACTTATATAGCCTAAGAATGAAACTCAAAAGTGGCTGACTTATCTGTAACCAAACAGATTAATCGCCATTGAACTAACATGTGCTTTATAATGGAACCTCAGGGGCTAAGTGGCTTTCTTAGCGTGGGTTACATGAATAACAGTTCACATACAACTTCAGAAGCTGTGTGCTACATCTTAGTGTGTGTCTCAGAAAAAAAAAAAATCAAAAAAAAAAAATCAGAGACTAGGTGGCTTAATGCAATGTGTGTCACATTTAATTCAAAGTTTATCCATAAAATGAATACTCGCCAAATAGAAATATTCAATCTGTGCACCTCCGGGGACGGGTATCCTGCGTGTGCTCACAGGAAAAACTGGTTACACCTTTTGAGCGTTAATACTCTTGATGGCAGAGATACAGAACAGACATGGTTTACAGTAATTAAAAAATATTAACTCAATCAAACTCAAATTTATATACAGTAACAAAAGTAATATAATTACAAAAATACAGTATGTGGTGACTAATGGCTGGGAACATAGACTTGTGTTTTGGGAGACTTCCCTAGAATCAAAAATTGAAGTTGCCCTCGGGTCCCAGCCTTCCTGTATTTTGTGAAGGCTAAGGCAAGTCACCACTGAAAACATTGCGATACAATTACGTAAACCTTTGCCGTTCAATAGTTATCAGACGGAATGAGGCAAGACTCTCCGACTTTGTGGTATAGCGGGCGATCTGCGGTGTGGGCGTTCCTCACCTAGTGCACAGGTGAGGGACTGCCCACATCCATGATTGTTCCTGAGGCTGCTAATGCGCTGCAGCTGCTATGCCCCCCCTCAATATAAAGAAGCGCGAGTCGGTTAGAAAGGAGATAAGAGGGAACAAACAAGGAAGAAAAGAATAGAAAGACGGAGGTGGCTGGAGAAAGCAAGAGAGAGAGAGAGAGAGAGAGTGGGCGAGCGAGCAAAAGAGCGCTCGCCGGCAGCTACATGGAAGCTTGGGTGTTAGGCCGACACCCGGGAGTTGAAGTAGAAGTCGCTCCCGCTGAACGATCATGTAGTGGGAGTGACCAAAGAAGGAGAGACTGTCCGCATAAGACCGGGGCGGCGGCGGGAGTCGGGAGGCTTGGAGGTGAAGTCCTTGGTGTGGGCGTCCTGGAAACCAAGGAGTCCAAGTCTCAGGCCTGGGATGAATGCCAGACCAAAGCCAGGATCGGGAGGACTCCAAACCTGTGTGTGTGAGAGAAAGGGCAGCTGCAGGGAGAGCGTCTCGCCTGTTACAAAGCCCAACTGGGAGAAGCAGGTAAGACGCTAGAGTAGAAGAGCACTGGGCTTATCGATTTGAGAATGGTTCCAGCAACGGTTTTAACCTCTGGTTTTTAAAGGACTGTTTCTTTTTGTATTTTTAAACCTCCACATTTCTTTTAATGGATTATTTATTTGATGAAGACTTTGAAGCACTGCACTTTTTGGACACTTTGTTTTTAAATAACAGCACCTATGCACTTTTTTACATCATCCTCTTGCTTTGTTGTTGCCTCACTGTCTAGCTCAACTCGGTGACATTATCGACGGTGTTGGGTTCAAGGGCTCCTGAACAGCGATGGGAGAGTGGAGCAGAACACGCATCATCACAGACTTCCATTAAGCGCAGCCGACAGTAATAACGTTAAGTCTGATGTCAGATTGTTGTGCAATCAGACAATTGCTGTCCCCGAGGGAAGGCTACAAAGGCTACAGTGAACTTTGGCTTATCTTGCAAGAACAAGCTGGCTCTCTTAAGAGACTTTCAGGGGATGATTACTTAATCGTCCAGACCCCATGCTGGTTGATCTAAAGCTTTACGCATTTGGTTTTCCCATCAGATGGAAACCACTTCTCTTACTTTTTGATGCAAAGACAAGGTTACTGTGGACACAAATGTCTAGAACCGACATCTGCCTTCAGGTCATTTATGGCTGGACAATCAGTTAAATATTCCCCTTACTGCACTCACCCAAATATCCAGCAATCTTGGTTGGATAATGAATATGTAACCTGAACTGTTTTCATTGCCATTCAAATCTATAAAAGAAAAAAAAAAAGTAAACTAGAACTCTACTTTGCTGAGCCATCAGCGTACTGAAGAACGACAAAAATATACACGCTTATCATCCCTAACGTTTAGTAATTATGCCTCATTTTTCCAACGTGATTATGCATAAGATGTGCTACACACAGAGCCATCTTAACATTATCATAGACCCCCAGAAAAAATGTTACACTGGGTCCCCTGTTTTGATAGCAGAACCATACACAGGCATTAGAAACATAGTGGGCCCCTATGCTCCTGGGGTCCCTGGCCAGTGCCCATATGTTAAGAGAGCCCTAGTTACACATCTGGTTTAAACGTTTTTCACTAACACAGAAACCCAATTCAACTCCTGTGAATACTCCATGATTTACTGATGGTGGAAGATCTCTCCCAGGTTCAATCATTCAGTTCTTTCCTTGTGCCCACTGGTTAGCCTTCTTCATTGGACTCCCTAAGGATTCCAATGACTCTGCGTGTCCACAGTGTATTAGGCCTTGGGAAGACCCTCGACTCAGCTATACCATTTCTGACTGAAACTCCAACGCGCCTGAACCTTAAATCTTTATGTAGTTCACGGCTCCTTTGATATACACAAATGCATCAATCAGCCCAGTGTGCACCTGCACGTTTTGGTTCTTTTGTTATTCATAAATGGTCTCCTAGCCTAATTAACCATTTCTACCTGGGGGGCACCGCCATATTTCACAGTTGTTTGCATGTGTAAACATACAAGTTAATCACAAGCAGTAATGGTGTTTTTACATACCCCTGGGTGTCCCTCTCTTTACATACCCCTTGCCCTCTCTCTTTTATTATTAAGACATACGATTTGCATGCGTATGCCCCGAGTTGAGCAGAGCGTCACAACTGAGTGAATCTGCTTTTATCAAAGATGCCACCTATGTTAAGCCACACACAGTGAAAGACTCACTACCATTGGATAGCAGAGGTTCAGTCCATTGTATTGATGTGTAGTTGTCTGTGATTGGTCATTCATATTACATGTCACAGCTGTGCATAAAAGACAGGAAATAAATGGCCTCTGTGACAGCACATGCTTATGCATCATTACACCCAAAGTTTGAGTCAGATTCTGATCACAGTTTTGACTCTATTGACAACGACATGCTTGATGAAGGACTCGAGGCTACACTTCATTAGTGCATTCTGCTTTTACTGTAAGTTTGAGGTGTCGTGGCATGCAGTTTACAGTTCAAGCATCATACCTGGAAGCTGTCGGATTGACGTTCTCGCTATGTGACTGTTCTGAGCAGTGCTCTTCCGGTTTCATCTTATTTGCTTACCCGCTTAATGTTTTTTCACATGTGTGAATATTAAAGTGTGTAGAGCAGCTCAGTTAAGTAATTGAGTAGTTAATGTGGTAAATTTCTTTCATGCAGTGGAAGCATAAGGAGTCCCTGTCCCCAAGAAAATTTATGTGCAGTGGTCTGCCGGAAAATTTGTTGGGTTAAGCTTTGTAAAGTGTAAAGATGAGCTGTCACAGAAGCAATTTATCTCCTGTCTTTTACACACAGCTGTGACACGTGATATGAATGACTAAGTTGCAAACATGGAGTGGAGACCTGCAGCCACAGGGGGGACCCGAGGACAAAGTGCAACA
Source organism: Polypterus bichir lapradei (assembly GCA_026402145.1). NCBI lineage: Eukaryota > Metazoa > Chordata > Cladistia > Polypteriformes > Polypteridae > Polypterus > Polypterus bichir. Next base: position 12,018,078 of record JANRMT010062798.1, read on the forward strand.
AGCACTGCTGAGCCTGCCTAATGCAAATTGAGAGTTTTAAGAAGGCGGAGCTGCTCCAAATGTACTTGGATGCAAGGTAGGAAGCAATCCTGTAAGAGGTACCTGCCCATCTTGTCAAAACACAATTCTTACTTGTGCTCCTCCTCTAGAGGTAACTGCAACTGTGGGCCGCCATCTTTACAGACGTACACTGGGCCATGAGATAAGCCGACTCTGCCTCACTTGTTTTTTACACGCATTATGTTGGACTACAATGCCAGGTGTCCCAGGTCAAAGATGCAGTAGAAAAGAAAAAGTATGAAACTGGTCCACAGAATATTCCGGAATTTGGATTTTTTATTTCTAATTTTTTTTTTCCTAACAGAAATTCCATCATACATGCATACTACAGTCATGGCCAAAATTACTATTCCTGCACGTCTCCCAGAAAATTGTTGCAATTTCTGATGCTTTGGTCTTCACCCGTTTGTTTTGTTTGCACATTGCTTAGATTATTCAGTGGTTGCTCCCCATGCATCTCCCATCTTGTATTTCTACTGTAAATGATATTCCTTTTGCCCACGTGTAAACCTTTGCACTTTTCTACATTAAATTGTATTTTCCAAGTACTGATCCTGTTCTGAAGCTTGTTCAGGTCTTTCGGCATTCTTCTAAAGCTTTAAATGGCCACTGCCCTGAATCCTTATCTGAACCTACTACTACCTATAGATGAGGGCATGCATTATCATCTCCAGATACTGGTCTTTTAAAGAAGTACTCCACCCAAAAATGTTACTTATTTTTTTATCTGTTACTAATCCCATGTGTTTTGTAGTTACAAACAAGAAAAAGATTTTAATCTCAAGTTTTCATGGAAAACAAAGATAAAAAAATGTTTATGCTGTTGAACTACTAGCCAAATGTGACCAACAACAGCTCTGCAACAGTAAACAATATGAAAAACACCTATAATGCAAAAAATAAGTAAATCTTACACTTTTTGTATTGCATAGTCCAAGTGTCAGTTATCCAGTTATTTGCTCCCAACAGATAAATCAAATGCATTTTCAGCTAGACTACTGTTAAAGAGATATTGCAGGAAAAATCAGCACACATCATAAACAGGAAGCGCAAGTTCACATGGGATTGAGTTTTTGAATTGAAGATAGGACTCCTGACCAACAAATCAGGGGGAGAGACGAATCTTCAATTTAAAAACTCACTGTAATGGTAATATGTTTTCCTGTTTATGATATATGCTTATTTTTTCTGGAAGTATGAGGAGTGCTCAGTAATTTCTTTACTTGACTATGAAAAAAAATCTGATGGGCAAACTCACCTCGTTACTTTTCAATGTAACCCTTCTTGACTTCGACATACTTGGTCCACTTTGCCTCCAGTTATTTAATCCCATCAGTAATAGAAGGATTTATGTCTTGTTCCTCCAGCCAACACCCTGTGACCAGGTCATTATCATCAGGAAATCGCCATCCACTTGGGAGTTTTTTCAGGTTTTGAAAGAGAAAATCACCGGGGGCCCTTTCTGGACTGTGTGGTGGATGGGTATGCTCAATGAAGTCGCATTTCTTGATAGCAGCCTTCAGTTTTTGGGATTTGTGGAATGGTGCTTTGTTGTGAAGCAGCAACACACACGATGACAGTTTCTGACTAATTCTGTTTAATGGCCACATGTAATGACTTCATTGTGGAAACTCAAGTGGTTCACTGTTGTGGCATAATTTCCAACTGCAGAGCACCATATGTATCCCAGAAAACTGTAGCCATGATTTTCTGGCCGACTGCTGAAAACAAAATTTCTTGGGGTTCACAGACTCCTTATGATTTTACTCATGGACTCAGGTCAGGGTGGTGAACCCACATTCCATCTTCCATAACAATCCATTAGAAAAAGTCAGTGGGATTTTCTTTAAGAAGGCCCAAGTTCTTGTGACTGAATTCCTGGTGACATGCTTCCTGATCTGGTGTCAGCATTCAGCGAGGTTATCAGAAATAAACTTGATGCATTAGGATTAAAAGTCAAGACGGAAGTAAAAAACTTAGGGGTAACTGTTGACTGTAACCTGAATTTTAAATCGCATATTCATCAGACCACTAGGACAGCATTTTTTCACTTAAGAAACATAGCAAAAGTTAGACCTCTTATATCATTGAAAGATGCTGAGAAATTAATTCACACTTTTGTTTTCAGTCGACTAGGTTACTGTAATGCACTCCTCTCAGGACTACCCAAAAAAGACATAAATCATTTGCAACAAGTGCAGAATGCAGCTGCTAGAATCCTAACTAGGAAAAGAAAATCCGAACACATTTCTCCAGTTTTGATGTTACTACACTGGTTATCTGTGTCTTTCAGAATTAAATTCTGCTTATGGTTTATAAAGCCTTAAATAATCTTGCTCCATCTTATATATCAGAATGTCTGACGCCCTATATTCAAAATCGCAATCCTCAAATGAGTGTCTCCTTAGAATTCCAAAAGCAAAACTTAAAAGAAGTAGTGAGGTGGCCGGCCTTCTGCTGTTACGCACCTAAAATCTGGAATAGCCTGCCAATAGGAATTCGCCAGGCTAATACAGTGGAGCACTTTAAAACACTGCTGAAAACACATTACTTTAACATGGCTTTCTCATAACTTCACTTTAATTTAATCCTGAAACTCTGTGTATTCAATTCATTATAATAACTATTCATGGTGGCTCTAAAATCCATACTAACCCCTACTCTCTCATCTGTTTCTTTTTCCGGTTTCTTTGTGGTGGCAGCCTGCGCCACCACCTCCTACTCAAAGCATCATGATGCTCCAACATTGATGGACTAAAAGCCAGAAGTCTACATGACCATCATCATCAAGTCCTTCCGTGAGAACCCTAAATACAAAGAGGACTGTTTCATTTATGTGAGGTAGAATGCTCAGAGGAGACTGGGCAGTCTCATGGTCTGGAATCCCTGCAGATTTTTTTTTTTCTCCAGCCGTCTGGAGTTTTTTTTTGTTTTTTCTGTCCTCCCTGGCCATTGGACCTTACTCTTATTCTATGTTAATTAATGTTGACTTATTTTATTTTCTTACTGTGTCTTCTATTTTTCTATTCTTCATTATGTAAAGCACTTTGAGCTACATTTTTTGTATGAAAATGTGCTATACAAATAAATGTTGTTGTTCAGGGAACTGACCTTTGACATCCCCAAATGGGTATGGGTGACTTTGCCAGCTAAAATACCTAGTTCATGGGCTATAACATTAACTTTATCAAGACAATCTTCCAGAATACTGGCCTCTGGCTTTTTGGCACATTACCTGTGAAGATGCTTCCATAGTATGCTCTATGTTGGGTGTCATCTTCAATGGACTCCTGACCCCAATTAAACAGCTTGATCCAAAATTTCATCTTTATAGTATGAAATGTACATCTTCACCATACACAATATTCAACCTTTCCTGGACTGCTGATGAGTTCTTCTCTTCCTTTGAAAGGAGTTTAATGATGGAGCAATGCTCCCAGTCTGTTGTGACTCTCAAGTAGATGCGTCTGCCATCCTCTCTGTCTCAGAGTGCTTGGAGTAAAATGACCTCAGTCCTCAAGTGTGGAATGCTAAGAGATCTCCAGTGACAAGTTCAGATCTCTCACAAAAATGCAAAATACTATGCTAGATAAATTACTTAACACCCCTTGTTATCTATTTAACAATATTTTAGCAAAAAATGCTTGTGCGAGCAAAGCAGTGGGTTCAGATGGAATATTGCCACGACTGCTGAAGGCCTGTGGACTGGAGCTGGGGAGTCCTCTACAGTGCATCTTCAACTTGAGCCTGTAACAGGGGAGAGTCTCGAGGCTTTGGAAAACATCTTGTATCACCCCAGTCCCAAAGGTATCAAGTTCTAGTGAGCTGAATGACTTCCAGCCTGTCGCCCTGACGTCACATGTGATGAAGACCATGGAGCAGCTGCTGCTTCACCACCTGAGGCCACAGGTCCGCCACGCCCTCGGCCCTCTGCAGTTCGCATACCAGGAGAAGGTGGGAGCAGAGGATGCCATCATCTACATGCTACAGCGATCCCTCTCCCACTTGGACAGAGGCAGTGGTGTTGTAAGAATTATGTTTCTGGACTTCTCTAGCGCCTTCAACACCATCCAACCTCTGCTCCTTAGGGACAAGCTGACAGAGATGGGAGTAGATTCATACCTGGTAGCATGGATTGTGGACTGTCTTACAGACAGACCTCCGGATGTGGGTCTCGGGAACTGCAGGTCCGACATTGTAGTCAGCAACACAGGAGCACCGCAGGGGACTTTACTTTCTCCGGTCCTGTTCAGCCTATATACATCGGACTTCCAATACAACTCCGAGTCCTGCCACGTGCAAAAGTTCGTTGACAACACTGCTATCGTGAGCTGCATCAGACGTGGGCAGGAGGAGGAGTATAGGAACCTAATCAAGGACTTTGTTAAATGGTGCGACTCAAACCACTTAAACCTGAACACCAGCAAAACCAAGGAGCTGGTGGTGGATTTTAGGAGAACCACACCCCTCCTGGACCCCTTGATCAGAGGTGACTGTGTACAGAGGGTACAGACCTATAAATACCTGGAAGTGCAGCTGGATGACAAATTGGACTGGACTGCCAATACTGATGCTCTGTGCAAGAGAGGACAGAGCTGACTATACTTCCTTAGAAGACTGGCATCCTTCAACATCTGCAATAAGATGCTGCAGATGTTCTATCAGACAGTTGTGGCGAGTGCCCTCTTCTACGCGGTGGTGTGCTGGGGAGGCTGCATAAAGAAGGAGGACGCCTCACGCCTGGACAAACTGGTGAGGAAGGCAGACTCTATTGTAGGAATAAAGCTGGACAGTTTAACATCTGTAGCAGAGCGATGGGCGCTAAGCAGGCTCCTGTCAATCATGGAGAATCCACTGCATCCACTGAACAGGATCATCTCCAGACAGAGGAGCAGCTTCAGTGACAGACTGCTGTCACTGTCCTGCTCCACTGACAGACTGAGGAAATCGTTCCTCCCCCACATTATGCGACTCTTCAATTCCACCCGGTGGGGGTAAACGTTAACATTATACAAAGTTATTGTCTGTTTTACCTGCATTTTTATCACTCTTTAATATTGTTTTTTTTATCAGTATGCTGCTGCTGGAGTATGTGAATTTCCCCTTGGGATTAATAAAGTATTTATCTATGTGTTTTGCATGTTGTCAGCAAAGACTGGATAACAGACATGTGAATTATGCGACATAAGTAAGGTACAATTCCCCTACCCCATGGACTTTCTTTTAAAGTATATCATTTGTTGTTGTGGATTATGAGACACAAGCAAATGAGACTATTTCCTGCCCATGGACACGTTTTATATATTTTTAGCATTGGTCAGCATTCAGGGATAGTGCTACTATCTGCCCATTAAAATATCACTTCTGGGTGGAGTATTCATTTAAGGGTTACAAGGAGTCGCTTAACAATAGTGGGAGATCAAGCTTCTAGCTACAGTGCCCTAAAGCTGCATAAGAAAGCCCTTCTTAGGTATGAACTTTGACTTCCAGGCTGAAGTCTCACAATGTTACCCTACCATAGCCTGACTGCAGGTGCTGATTAGCCTGTCACATTGCATTTGTGTTTTTTTTTTTTTTTTAAAAAGTGACAAATCTCCATGAATGATTACTTACCTGTCTGGTTTATCTTCTCTGTATACTGCTGTGGCATTTCGTACCACTGCTTTATTGACAATCTTTTACTAGCATTCATGTTTGTAAATGATGAACTTTGCACTACAGCTGTAAACACGTTACAGCACTTGGAGCCTGTACTTCATGAAGAGGTCAATACAAAAATGAATTACATTTAATCAATGACGGTGTCATTTTCTATTAAAAACTGCCTGGCATGGTGGTACAGAGAAACCTCTGTGGCCTCGTGTCGGTGGCTCCTTTGCTTGTATCCTCTGTGGAGTTTACATGTTTATGCCGCTTTATTGTAGGGACTGACCAAGGCTGATCAGCGACTCTAACTTAGTCTGATGTGAATAACTATGCCATCTATTATTCATTTTGTTAACACAGAAGCAGGCTCCAGTTCTCCAATTTAGAGAATATAAACTCAGGCTACATGGCAAAGAACAAGTAAAGTCGCATTTAACAGAAACCTAATTAATAATGTATAAAATTCTTAATGAAATATGTAACTTTGGCAAGTCACGCTAAGCCTAGTCTATCTGTTGTATTAACACAATGCTTTGGCTGCAAGGCAGGTGCCAAGTTACGGCACTGGGCGCTACTGCACACTCCACCTCACAAAAAGGCAACTGCCAGTTGGTAATCAACATGTCCTACTCATCTTTGGGCTGGGGAAAACCTGGAGTACTTACTTAAAAAGAATCCACACACTCGATTAGGATATGAACACAGGATTGTAAACCAGCAAATGTCTGGCACAGTGCCATTACTTAAATAAGCATCTAAATGTGGTCATAAAATGTTATACTAGGGAAAAACAAACCAAAGGTCATTCTCTTCCAACTCTCTAACATACTCATTAGAATAAGGTGTGAAATTCTGGAAGAAAGCCTAAAAAAAAAAAACCCAAAAAAAAAAAGAGGAAAAAAGACACAGCAACTCAACATAATGTCACGTGTATGCGCATGAGAGTCAGCTGAAGGGCTCTAGTTATGATAGTTACTTACGAAACCAGGGGCTCTAATGCCTTCTTCTCTTCTTACCCCTGGGGAACTTGAGTTTGATGGCCTTATTGCCATGGATGTCAATTCCATTATCCACCCTCCTGCGCCCGTCTCTTCCTGCCTGGCCATTTTGATTAAATTAGTTCTATACTAAGCTTTTGGGTTAAAATACGCATTCGCAAATTGTTGTGTGTATTTCGTATTTCTAAATACCCTTAATCATACGAGGTTACCTCTTTACAGGAAAAAACTATCAAGTATAATCTCCAGACTCTGGCTATATCTGCACTTCTACGCTTTTGTTTAAAAATGCAGACATTGGTGTCAATTTTTGCCCTTTTGTCCACACTACCCCAGCATTTTTAACCCTTGAAAACAGAGACTTTTTAAACTGCTCTCCAGAACCATACATTTCTAAAAACGTTGGCGCAGCATTGCATTGTGGAGGGGTTAAGCAGACATTTTTGAATGTCTCTAATCATGCTGTAGTTGTTCTGTAAAGTGTCACTGTCCTTGCTGACTTGACTCCTAGTCTATAATCTCAGCCAATTTGCTTGCCTTATACTCATATGTTATTCTCAATAACAATTCCAAAAAAAAACCCAATCATTTTTTGTTTGGTTTTCATATTTGCCACTGCCACGCTCTGTCTGTAAATGCAAGCTGTAAATGACGGTCTAGTGTGGAGACCACTTCCTCTTTAATTTCTACCAATGCATGAATGCCCACTATATATGAATATCTATGTTGTATGTGTTTTCAGTAGTTTTAGTATGGGCAGAAATACTTTCATTAAAACAATATGAAAAACACTAGTGTTGACAGAGATCATTTTAGGTTTATAAATGATGAATTTATAAATGAGAACACAGTTGTGTAGATGTGACCTGAAAGTCATGCCCTGCTCTCAATGATTGAAGCAGCTGATCTTCTTTTCTGTTGAAAAGAGAAGACATCCAGTTATCAATGAATCCAATTTAGCAGAATTCATCAGTCTAAACAATGAATAAATGTACTCAGGTACAGCTAGTGGGTAAAAACCAGGAAACATTTCTTTAAACTCCTTGGTGTTAACCACAAGTGTGAATCAGACTCTAGATTCTATGCAGTCATGGTTACACCTGAGACGTGTGTTAAGCCCGAATAACACTACGGACAGTATTCTGCTGCCATCTGGTGGATGAAATAACATCATACTGCAAAAAAAAAAAAAAAAAAAAATATATCATGAATACAGTGGAACCTCGGTTCACGAACGTCTCGGTACACGTACAACTCGGTTTACGACCAAAAAGTTCGCCAAACTTTTGCCTCGGTTCACGACCACACACTCAGTATACGAACAAGCCAGTTTCCCTTTCGGTTAGTAAATGTTCAGTCTCTCCCTCTACATTTCCTGTGCAGTGAGTAAGAGAGAGAGAGCGAGAGAGCGCGACACACACACACACACACAGGCAGCATGAGAGAGACAGACGCACACACACAGGCAGCGCGCACGCACACACAAGAAGCGCGAGAGAGACGCGCACACACACAGGCAACCCGAGAGAGACGCGCACACACACACAGGCACACAGGCAGTGCGAGAGAGAGCGCGACACACACAGGCAGCGCGAGAGACTGTGACACACACACACACAGAGGCAGTGAGAGACAGACACAGACACACAGGCAGCGCGAGAGAGAGCTGGACACATTAAGGTAGGAAGGCAGTTAAAGAATGCACTGGGCTTGATTTTGTTTTCACTTCGGTTTCCAGCGATCGGTTCGTAGCGTGCATTGTTGCAATGTTATTTTTCTTGGTGGTTTATTAAATTACAGTACGGATTTTTTCAAATGTTCATTTTTTTTCCCCAGTGCTTAAAACTCATTAAAAAAAGTGCTTTTAGCCAGCGGTTGGTAGCGCTTAAGCGCGAACTATTGTAGTGTTAGTTTTCTCTGTTGTTCAAGGTTTTCTCAGTGTTATTCAATGTTTTTACATTTAGTTTACTATTACGCTGTGCAATCTATAGTTTAATTAACTATATTTGTGCTTAAAAACTTAAAAAAAAAATATATATTTACATACAGTTCGTATGGTCTGGAACGGATTAATTGTATTTACATACAATCCTATGGGGGAAATTGCTTCGGTTCATGACCAAATCGGTTTACGACCAGAGTTCTGGAACGAATTATGGTCGTGAACCGAGGTTCTACTGTATTTCTATGCTTTCTGCCACTTTAAGGTAACTCATCAATATTCAGAGTGGATGGGGCCTTCAATGAAAAAGTGGCAAATGAAAAGCTGTAAAATCAGTTTTAGAGTGATCTGAAACTGAACCACTGCTCAAATCGAATGATAGTGACGACGAGGTGAAATTGGTCATCAGACATTGGCATGGAACATATGACAAAACCCCTATGATATGCCTGGTCATATGAAGATTCACTGTGGTGGCAAAAGGACAAAATGAATGCAATCAAGTGCAAGGCCAAGCAAGACGTTAGCCCCCTAAGCACTGCTCACAATACAGCAACCATCAATGGGGATTGTCACCACATTAGAGGAGAAGAGAAAGGCACAAAGAAATTAAATTCTGAGACAGGTACATTTGGACTGACAGAGCCAACGGCCTACTCTCTTTTTGCTGAGTATTTCCGATTCTTGAAAAAGCAGAATGCATGCATTTCCTGTTGAAGTGTTTTAAGAGTATAAAAGAAGGAAAGAAAAAGAAAAAAAAAAACAGCCTAATAAATAAAAAACAAAGCATTTATTCCAAAGCTAAAACCAACTCTAATGAGGTGACTTGCTGCAGGCTAAGTGTCAGGCTCCTCTTCATCTTCCTTCTGCATCTGCTCAATAAGCTTCTTTCTCTCTTCAGCCTGTCGCATTTTCATCATCACCACACTCTCATAATCCCGTTCACTGTACAACGAGCCCTACAAAGAACAGAGACAACAAAAAGATTTACAAAATAGGTTGAAAGAATCCAGACAAGAAGAGTACGTCCATCTATACAAATAGATGGCTAAAGCTCCCAGTGTAGGTACAGGGCAGAAGACACTGGGTATGAAACTGTCTATTTACTTCCTCTTGTGGGGAAAAAAACAAAAAGGACAAAGATAAAGAGTTGGGGATCCTCCTCAGAGAAAACCCTTTTAATAACATAAAACAAAAAGAAAATAAGAATCAGGGTTCCCACTCTTTTTAAGGAAACATTTTCTAGAACATTTCCAGGAGCTTTTTCCAGAAATTCATGATAGGATCTGGTCATATAGTCATACACTTTAGTCACAGGTTTAACGCCATTTTAATTTCTCTTTGATTATGCAGGGACTTAGTGTCACCGATATGCTAAATTACATAAAGGCAACACCAATTAATGCACTGATGTATAATGGAATTGTTTGACCTCTTTTTGTTACACGCTGTTTTAATCTGCAAAACTCTTTTAAAGAAATAAATGCCTCTTGGATTGTGGAAAACTATCCAAACACTGACATATACTGAGCAATTCCATAATGTCCAGTATAGAGCTGTTGATCACACCATGAAATAGGCTACCATAGTGACCTAATTTCAGTAAAAGTTACTTGCATATTACATATTATGTCATTGTTTGTATCAAATAAGTTTATGTACAATGTTTGTATTAAACAAAACTGCATAAAGCCAATTTATTGCCTATATCATGTTTCTGATGCCTATAACACTAATATATGTAACAATTGGCACGCGACAAAACAAAGTCAGAGTTACAGTGGGATGCAAAAGTTTGGGCAACCTTGTTAATAGTCATTATTTTCCTGTATAAATTGTTGGTTGTTACGATAAAAAATGTCAGTTAAATATATCATATAGGAGACACACACAGTGATATTTGAGAAGTGAAATGAAGTTTAGTGGATTTACAGAAAGTGTGCAATAATTGTTCAAACAAAATCAGGCAGGTGCATAAATTTGGGCACCACAAAAAAGAAATGAAATCAATATTTAGTAGATCCGCCTTTTGCAGAAATTACAGCCTCTAAACGCTTCCTGTAGGTTCCAATGAGAGTCTGGATTGTGGTTGAAGGTATTTTGGACCATTCCTCTTTACAAAACATCTCTAGTTCATTCAGGTTTGATGGCTTCCGAGCATGGACAGCTCTGTTTAACTCACACCACAGATTTTCAATTATATTCAGGTCTGGGGACTGAGATGGCCATTCCAGAACGTTGTACTTGTTCCTCTGCATGAATGCCTTAGTGGATTTTGAGCAGTGTTTCGGGTCGTTGTCTTGTTGAAAGATCCAGCCCCGGCGCAGCTTCAGCTTTGTCACTGATTCCTGGACATTGGTCTCCAGAATCTGCTGATACTTAGTGGAATCCATGCGTCCCTCAACTTTGACAAGATTCCCAGTCCCTGCACTGGCCACACAGCCCCACAGCATGATGGAACCACCACCATATTTTACTGTAGGTAGCAGGTGTTTTTCTTGGAATGCTGTGTTCTTTTTCCTCCATGCATAACGCCCCTTGTTATGCCCAAATAACTCAATTTTAGTTTCATCAGTCCTCAGCACATTATTCCAAAATGAAGCTGGCTTGTCCAAATGTGCTTAAGCATACTTCAAGCGGCTCTGTTTGTGCTGTGGGCGGAGAAAAGGCTTCCTCTGCATCACTCTTGCATACAGCATCTCCTTCTGTAAAGTGCGCCGAATGGTTGAACGATGCACAGTGACTCCATCTGCTGCAAGATGATGTTGTAGGTCTTTGGTGCTGGTCTGTAGGTTGACTCTGACTGTTCTCATCATTCGTCGCTTCTGTCTATCCGAAATCTTTCTTGGTCTGCCACTTCGAGCCTTAACTTCAACTGAGCCTGTGGCTTCCTTTTCCTCAATATGTTCCTAACTGTGGAAACAGACAGCTTAAATCTCTGGGACAGCTTTCTGTATCCTTCACCTAAACCATGATGGTGAACAATCTTTGTCTTCAGGTCATTTGAGAGTTGTTTTGTGACCCTCATGTTGCTACTCTTCAGAGAAAATTAAAGGAGGAGGGAAACTTACAATTGACCCCCTTAAATACTCTTTCTCATTATAGGATTCACCTGTGCATGTAGGTCAGGGGTCACTGAGCTTACCAAGCCAATTTGAGTTGCAATAATTAGTTCTAAAAGTTTTGGAATCAATAAAATGACAACGGTGCCCAAATTTATGCACCTGCCTGATTTTGTTTGAACAATTATTGCACACTTTCTGTAAATCCAATAAACTTCATTTCACTTCTCAAATATCACTGTGTGTGTCTCCTATATGATATATTTAACTGACATTTTTTATTGTAACAACCAGCTATTTATACAGGAAAATAATGACTATTAACAAGGTTGCCCAAACTTTTGCATCCCACTGTAACTTTCAACTGGTAGCTTTACTGGGAATACAGCAGCTGTCGAATTTGCATAAGTCAACGACAAAGATTATAATAAAGAACTTATCTTTGTGGAAAAAGAAGCAAAATACATCTATTTTAAATCATGATAGCCTTGCCATCAATTCCTGAGTTGAAAACTTGGTTAAACTAGAAAGAATACTAGGAACAAAGGATAAGAGCCTGAACTCCAGTATATTGGAAAAAAAAAAACAATCTATAAGTCATTGTAGTGTAACCTATGAAAAAGGCATCTGGTGTAGGCCTAGGTTAGAAACAATGCTGGTGTTGCTCCTTGAGGTCTGATAAAACTGCATCCAGACCGATGACCTCTTTCTTTTTTTCAGCAACACTTTTACGATAGGCATTAGATTTTGTGAGTAGTGTAAAGTCCTGTTTTCTCTCAGCCTTCTCTGCCATTGCATCTGCTTCTTCTTGCATTGCCTCAATGCTAGTGATTATTTTCTGTCTCTTTGCTGCCACTTTTGTGATTTCAGAGTGGAGCTCTTCTCTTTGCTTGTCATTTTCAGTTTCCTTTTTCTTCTTTTTTTCATCATCAAGGTATTGGACATATGGCATCCTGGCATTTCTGCAATGCTGCAAGAGGGGCTTTGGCAATACTCCATCAAACGGGCCACCTGTCAAAGAATCTTGGATTAGGCGAAGAGACATCAGAGTCCTTCCTTTCAGATTTGTAACCAGCATGTCCTCATTCACAGAGTACCCTCTTTCGACCGCTGCTTGCCCATGTGACAAAGTGAACATGTCTTTCATTGATTTCCACAGAATTGCGTACTCTGCTTTGTCACCAGCAAATCTTCCCATGATTGTGTCCAGCCGACAGGAGCTACTTCTATACCCTTGAAATTCCTCCTTATGGTGCTGCACCATTTCAGTGAGGAACATCTTGTACTCACTCAGGATTTGGTCACAGTACTCTGCTGTATGCCATTTGGCGTTAAGAAGCAGCTGTAAGAGCTTCTCAAACATGGACATGAAACGCCTTTCATCGCTGATCATAGTTACTGGATCTAGGCATGCCATGTGCCTTACTGCTGCATAATTCAAAGGGCATTTGTCCAGGAGTTTCTTTGCTGTTGTGGACAGGAAGGCTACACATTCTCTCCGGAATTGTTGACCCGACAGCGGTTTTTCAAGCAGCTTCTCTGAGGCTTTCTCAAGAGCTTGTTTGGCGGCAAAGCCAAGATCCACCTCTTTCAGTGGCAAATGGAGTGTTTTGTCCAGTACATCAATTTTAAGCATTTGGACAGGTGTTTTGATGTTATCCAGTACCTCCCTCTTCATAAAGCATGAAATCAAACTCTTCAGAAGGGCCTGAAGGTCTTTTGCCAAAAATGGCATCATGGGGGCATCAGTCTGGAAAGTCTCAAGAAAGGGTTTCAGCTGCCTTGCCACATAGGCAAAAAACTGTAATTTTGCCTCAAAAAGGGGATCACCAACAGCCTCTCTGACCACAGTGTATGATGTTGACATTGGCATTTTACTCTTTGGCAGTTTCTTGTAATTGTCGACAAATATTTCAACATGTGGCCACATCTTAAGTCCTCTCTCTGCCACTGGCAAGTCCTCCACCCACCTGTGAGCACAGAATTTTAGAGGGAATGTTGATGTTTTGGTAATTTCAATAAAGTCATCCCGTCTGGCTGCTGTGTCATGAAAAAGCTGCCAAAGGGCTCTTAGGTGGTCACCTATCGTCCATCCACTTTCCTTCTCGCCTTGTTGGAAGCTTCCATGAACTGTATGAAGACCACAGGTTCATAGGTTTATCAAGCTTCAAATATCTGGGGCCTCCTTAGACCTGTCTTCTTCAAATAATCTCAAAAATTTTTTGTTGACACTTGGTCCATCCATCGAGATTTGCAGGAGCTTGTTTGGATCAAGTGGAGAGAGGGAAACTTTAATGCTCTCAACAAACTTCTCTGATTGTGTGTGCCCTAGAAACTGGGAGTCCAGATAATGCACAACTACCTTTTCTTCATTATCACTCCAGTACCGCACAAGCACATCCATCTGCTCGGTCTGTGTTATTTTGTTGAGGCATTCATCAAATGAAATGGTATAGCAGTTGGACTGTCTAATATCTTTCACTAGCTTGTCTCTGAAATATGGTGCAAGGCCAAAACACATCAGATACGCTGCTTTTGTTGCACCACATGAGAATTTTTGGGCAATTTCACTATCTGGAAACATCAGGTGAAACAATGAACCCATATCTGAACAGGAACTGAAAGAATATTTGGAAAGGGCCACTTTAATCACCCAGCGGATCTCTGCTTCTAAAACAGCTTCACTTGAAAAATGAGCTCCAATTGTGGGTGTAGCTTGAGGTGGAGTTACAGAAGTTGATGGCTGGACCTCGCTGCTTCCTTGACTCTCTGATTCTGCTGCCTGTCTGCTAGCTTCAGAATTTTGGGGGGTGGGAGATTGATTGATGAAATCAGTCATGCATGGTCCTGTGCCTTGACTTGACATGACCCTCTTGTGTCCCTGTCCTTTGGCATGGCTTTTAACAGCAGAAATGCCCATGTTGCCTACATCAAAAGCTTTCTTGCATATCTTGTAGTATGCCCGATGTACATTATCTGTCACATGTCCTATCCAGTCCCTGAACTCAGGATTTATCTTCCATTCCTCCTTAAACGTACACCTCCTTGACATGATTCTGCTTTCCCTCACTTCTGTAATTAGAAATACATTCTCTAAACTAACCATTATAGGCTACTATTTTTCCTGCAACACTGCCTATTAGTGTCAAAAACATTAAATAAAGTAATGTACAAAAATGTAGGCTAAATAGAAATACTGATCCAGTACAGATTTTCTGTAGGCTAACTGTGGTAAACTTAATGTGAAAGCATACCCATAATAATTCCTCTAGAGGGAGCGAATGTTCTGTGGAATAATGGAAGCAAGCTAGAATAAGAAGTTGAGCCAGGAGCTGTTAAGCGTGTTCAGTTGTGCAAATAAACGGCACAAGCCAAGTAATATTTATTGTGCGGCGATTGCTCGGCTGCAAGGATATCACACGAACCTACACAAACACACAAGAACAGGCATTTAGATGTAGGCTTCAAGTAGCCTAAGCCCTATTTGTTTTAAATGAAAGCAGTAGCTCTAAGTCTAATTCTTTTTAAGACTGTTATCGTGTTTGTGCTGTTTTAGGTTTGGTTCACTGAATTTATTTGCTTAACAGTGGGACCACGTAGGCCTACAAAATGATTTTAGATTGATTAAGCAATTTCCTCCGGGATCAATAAAGTATTCTGATTACCGTCATTAGACAATTAGCACTATGCTAACACCTAATGGGAATTGCCATTAACAGGCTAACAGAAATTAGCATCGCCAATTTACTTGACATGTTTAATATGCGACCTGGGTCCAGATCAGACGGTATGAAGTAACAAAACTGTCAGTTGCACCATATGCACTGTGGTCATACTTACAGTCATGCACTCAGCAGAAATTTCAAGTGATGAACTGATGTTCTGTTGTTCTCTTGTCAGCTACTGACAAGCTAAAGCAACGAGGGTCAAAACTCAAATATAATTGCCTATACATGTCTCAGTAGGTAGAGACATTGCGCAGCAGAGGCCACGACCTAGCTCAGCTGTCATCATATCTAGACTTACGAACAGCAAGCTGTTTCAAACAGAAAAATTAAAAAGCGAAAACAGAAATAAAATTCCAGGACAAGAAAGATTATTTCAGGACATTTGGCCATTTCGATCAGTTTCAGGGTCATTTCAATGACTGGAAAATAACCCTCAACATTTTCAGGTTTTCCAGGATGCATGGGAACCCTGAATGTAACTCAAGTCACAATCAGATGGTGCCAGTAACTGACAAGACAGTGGTCTGAGCATCTAGGTTTCCATCATTTGTGGGTGGACATCCACTTTGATCTTTGGCAGTGTTATATAATGACTATCCCAAGGGGTGAAGCTTAGCATGCTCAGAAGGAAGTGATGTCAGTGAGCTTCCTGGTGGTCTTAAAGACTGCAGGTAAAATAGAGGAGGAGTTACCAACCATTCCTTGGAGTTAGCTTTGTTGATGTCCTGAAGGCCTCCCTCATAAGTGCTTGTGTCTGACTCTTTATTCTGGGTTTCTTTTTCCCATTCATCAGTGAACATGGTGAACTTGGCACTTCTATATTTGTCCCTGCATTTTTATGTTTATTTAAGTGAAAAATGAAGTGAACTGGAAACTCAGTTTTCAAGTTCTCAGGTTTGTTCCTCTCTCTCTCTCCATCCAATTACTATTTTGAAATTTTACCATTCTTTCACTTTATACTTGGCCCCTCTTTTGCCTTTACGCCTTTGATCTACTAAGATTCTGTTTATATCATTACTGACTATCATCTACATTTCCAAAGATAATTATTTGTGTTGAAGCACAAGGCTGTGGTTCAACCTGCAGTCTAGCATGGAAGTTAAACAAGAACGTCGAGATCTGGTGTGCAGAATTTCAACAGCCTGAAATGCAGGCAGATGGCCGGCAGTAAAACGATGTCAAGGAGATTGATTCCAGTGTAGTTCATTGAAGCCTACTGTGGTGAGAATGCTGCGTTTTTATTTTTGTAACTGCATGGATAAATAGTACAAATACAGTACAATGTCAAAACTTGACCTTTTTCTGTAAAAGCTGGCAGACTTTCCCTGACATGTCTTCTGTACAAATTCCCAAAAGCTATAAAAGACTAAGATATTTACCAGAAGGAACGAGTCACTTCACACGTTTGAGTCTGTTGAAAAAAGGAAGCAATTGATTTTGCATTTCCTTTTTAGAAAAGAAAGGGATAAGCTTGCAAAGAGCTGCCATGTCAAATGTAAAAAAAAATTCAATTAGAGACAAAATCCAGAGCTTCACTAGTTGCTGATAAACTTCATCTTTCCATAATGTGATGCCTAATTGTAGACAGAAATGGGCTTTTTTTCTTTTATTTTAAACAATATAACTTAACAAGCTTACAATTTTACTAAAATAAAGTACTCATCACCTGTGTGAGCAGTACAAGAGAGCAGCAAAAAACACTAAATTCTGTAGACAGACATTATTTAAGAATGCATTCCTTAAGCTTCTACCGCTTCTTGAGTCCTATTCCCATCCGGAGTCAGTGTGATTACATAATGATCCAAAAATGTGAGTGATCAACACTGCTTTCCTATGAGCTACAACAACAAGTACAGAGCACACCAACAGAAGTTAATGTAACAATGAAAATTGTTACACACAACAGTAGAATCCACAATTTACAAAATCCTGTGTGGTAGCTGCTAATACTCTAACAACAATTATAATGATGAATTTACAGTAAATAAAAAAGTCTTTTAAATCAGTGTTTCTCAAACTTTTTGGTGTCATGACTCACTTTTTCCTGTTAAGTGTCTTTGCGACCCACTGAGTGGGGGCATAGGTGGATTTTCCACCTTGGTGAAGCTTTTTAATGGTCACCAGCTACAGTGCATCCGGAAAGTATTCACAACGCATCACATTTTCCACATTTTGTTATGTCACAGCCTTATTCCAAAATGGATTAAATTCACTTTTTTCCTCAGAATTCTACATACAACACCCCATAATGACAACGTGAATAAAGTTTACTTGAGGTTTTTGCAAATTTATTAAAAATAAAAAAACTGAGAAATCACATGTACATAAGTATTCACAGCCTTTGCTCAATACTTTGTCGATGCACCTTTGGCAGTAATTACAGCCTCAAGTATTTTTGAATATGATGCCACAAGCTTGGCACACCTATCCTTGGCCAGTTTCGCCCATTTCACTTTGCAGCACCTCTCAAGCTCCATCAGGTTGGATGGGAAGCGTCGGTGCACAGCCATTTTAAGATCTCTCCAGAGATGTTCAATCGGATTCAAGTCTGGGCCACTCAAGGACATTCACAGAGTTGTCCTGAAGCCACTCCTTTGATATCTTGGCTGTGTGCTTAGGGTCGTTGACCTGCTGAAAGATGAACCATCGTCCCAGTCTGAGGTCAAGAGCGCTCTGGAGCAGGTTTTCATCCAGGGTGTCTCTGTACATTGCTGCAGTCATCTTTCCCTTTATCCTGACTAGTCTCCCAGTTCCTGCCGCTGAAAAACATCCTCACAGCATGATAATGCCACCACCATGCTTCACTGTAGGGATGGTATTAGCCTGGTGATGAGCGGTGCCTGGTTTCCTCCAAACGTGACTTCTGGCATTCACACCAAAGAGTTCAATCTTTGTCTCATCAGACCAAAGAATTTTGTTTCTCATGGTCTGAGAGTCCTTCAGGTGCCTTTGGGCAAACTCCAGGCGGGCTACCATGTGCCTTTTATTAAGGAGTGGCTTCTGTCTGGCCACTCTACCATACAGGCCTGATTGGTGGATTGCTGCAGAGATGGTTGTCCTTCTGAAAGGTTCTCCTCTCTCCACAGAGGACCTCTGACAGAGTGACCATTGGGTTCTTTGTCACCTCCGTGACTAAGGCCCTTCCCCCCCCGGTCGCTCAGTTTAGATGGCCGGCCAGCTCTAGGAAGAGTCCTGGTGGTTTCGAACTTCTTCCAGTTATGGATGATAGAGGCCACTGTGCTCATTGGTACCTTCAAAGCAGCAGAAATTTTTCTGTAACCTTCCCCAGATTTGTGCCTCGAGACAATCCTGTCTCAGAGGCCTACAGACAATTCCTTTGACTTCATGCTTGGTTTGTGCTCTGACATAAACTGTCAACTGTGGGACCTTATATAGACAGGTGTGTGCCTTTTCAAATCATGTCCAATCAACTGAATTTACCACATGTGGACTCCAATTAAGCTGCAGAAACATTTCAAGGATGATCAGGGGAAACAGGATGCACCTAAGCTCAATTTTGAGCTTTATGGCAAAGGCTGTGAATACTTATGTACATGTGCTTTCTCAATTTTTTTTATTTTTACTAAATTTGCAAAAATCTCAAGTAAACATTTTTCACATTGTCATTATAGGGTGTTGTGTGTAGAATTCTGAGGAAAAAAAATGAATTTAATCCATTTTGGAATAAGGCTGTAACATAACAAAATGTGGAAAAAGTGATGCACTGTGAATACTTTCCAGATGCACTGTAAATCATCAGTTTCACAGAATGGATGGCTGGATGAATAAGTAGCATAAAATGGTTTACAAAATACCAAGTGGCACACAGAATATCACAAAGATTTATTTTACAGTCACAGCTTTTGGTGTGGAGGTATTTATTTAGTTTCTGTGCTTTTTAGTTTATGTGTTTAACCGCCCTGGTGTTTACCCTGAGTGTGACATGGGCTCGAAATTCTACGGTATTACAGTTAAACCTGAGTCAGCCTTGGGGTGGTATATAATGATCGGCTATAAACTGTTAACACTAGAATTACCAGAGCCTACGAAAAAACTCGTAGATCCGTCCCACCTTAAATCGCTTCTTAAAACCGCTCTCACCTCTCCGCCAGCCTCCTTTGTCCTGTAAATGTGCCGATAAAAACAAACTGCAAGCAGCCGGCTATTCCATCCCCCTACCGACTCAGAACGTGCATGAACTTCTCCGAGCTCATGCCTCGATTATCTGGGAGTGAAGTGGAGTTTTAGAGTGGAAATAATAAATTGTTATTTGGAACACACGCATTTCATGTGTGTTCCATTTCTACAGTAATCTGTGTAAACACAATGTTAAAACAGAAACTTTTTCATATTTTAGTAATAAATGTCACAAAATGTAGACATAAACTATAAAATGTGTGAAGCCTGACAGCCAAAGAGCAAATACACTTTCATAAAAGGTTCCAGACTTTTACAACATCTTCCGTGGCGTACTGGTAAGATTTCATCACTTAGAGCACAGCAGATTTGTCGTACCTCAAGAGATCCGAGTTCGAATCTCCGCTAGGGAGAAAATGTATTTATTTTTAACCTTCGCTGTTCTGCCTGCCTGAACTCCCTGTCTATCTATATAGTAATAACAGTAATTTTATTATTATATAGGAGCTTCCCTGTCTGCCTATCATATAGTGCCTTTCCTTCCTACCTATCTATATATCCCCTTAGCTGTTTTTTATATATCTATTATACAATGCCTTCCCTGTTTATTTATATATCTAGTGCCTTCTCTGCCTGTCTGTCTGTCTGATTGCATATAGCGCTGAACTTACTGCTCTGTACTATTCTGTCTTCTGCATGTCCTGGAGTACAAAAGAAACACCACCATACAGCAACATGTGCGAACTGGCAAGATCGGGGAAAAAACACGCGGTCACTGATTACAAACCGCAAGATGAATGAAAGAGACAATATATGTAAAAACATCATCGCACTAATGCAATATTATTTAAAAACAAACAGCGTCAGATCGGGTTTGAATATGCGCCCGATCTGATGCTGTTCGTTTTCAAATAATATTGCATGTACTGTGCGTTGAAACTGCTGCACTGAATAAGCAGACTCCTTCTGTAACAGCGTCAGCGTGTATTCAAACCCGATCTGACGCTCTTCTTTTTCAAATAATATTGCATGTATTGAACTATTTTAGATTAAAAACATACATTTGATTTCAGTCAGTCTGTAAGAGCCAGTGTAAATGCATGATAATTATAAAGGTTAGCTTTTTTTTTTTTTAATTCAGTTCCATTCTCTCAGTCGCGTCCACGACAATCTGACACTGCTTTTTTTCAAATAAAGACTCGCTAAAACTCAAATGTGATTTATTTGGAGACGCGATATAGCTCGAATGTGATTTATTTGGAGACGCGCTATACTCAAATCTTATTTGTATAGGGAAGAAAGTACAATGTCAGGTGCTCATTCAGTGTAATAGGAACCATAGCACAGAGAGATGTGTACACTGCAACAAGTACACATGTCGTGAATGTAGGAAGGGTGTGTGGGAATTGTTAATATTTGAATGTGATGATTTTATATAGCACGGATCGGAAATCAGCAGTTCTTAGCATTGCACCACGCAAGCTGTCGTATCAACCGCCTACTGTAACTTGCTTTATTTTTTCTTCACATATAGTCTAGAATAAAAGTGCACTTGTTCTGTTATTCTTGTACACCAACATATGTTCCTGTGTTTGAGCGACACGGGCATGCTCAAAAAAATAGACGTGTAATGCCACGAAAAGTGCACGCAGGCTCTTCAGTTCGCAAGCATTGGTACGAGAATGCAGTCACAAATACACTGCAGAGCTATAGCGCATCTTTATGTGAAAACAGCATTCTCAATTTGGGGTTGGTGTAGGGAAGGATCCTGAACACGACTGAGAGAATGAAAAGTGAATAAAAAAAAAAACTAACCTTTACAAGTATCATAAATTACACCGGCTGTTACACACTGAAATCAAATGTATGTTTTTATTATAAAATAGTAAGAACAGCAGCAGTTTACGTCTCAAAACTGAATCGCGCAGGATCGAACTCATGACCTTTTGAATACTAATCAGCGGCTGATACCATTACACTACCGTGGCAGTTGTAGTAAGTATGTGTCAATGTGGCATGCTAAGGTGGCTTTTTTCTGCAGTTATATTTTTGAATAAAAGCATACTTGTTCTGTTATATTTGTACCTTTTGTAAATGTGTTTGATATTTGGACTTCAGGCTTCATACATTATGTAGTTTATGCTTACATTTTGTCATTTACTACTACAATATGAAAAACGTTTCTGTTTTAAAAATGTGTTTACACGGATTACTGTAGAAACAGAACACACGTGAAATGCGTGTACAGTAATCCCTCTCTATATTGCGCTTCAACTTTCGCGGCTTCACTCTATCGCGGATTTTAAATGTAAGCATATATAAATATATATCACGGATTTTTCGCTGGTTCGCGGATTTCTGCGGACAATGGGTCTTTTAATTTATGGTACATGCTTCCTCAGTTTGTTTGCCCAGTTGATTTCATACAAGGGACGCTATTGGCAGATGGCTTAGAAGCTACCCAATCAGAGCATGTATTACATATTAACTAAAACTCCTGAATGCTATAAGAAATGCATCCCGCGCGGTGTTTGTTTGCTTGTCTCTGCCTCTATCTCACCCTCTCTGACATTCTCTGCGCCTGACGGAGGGAGTATGAGCAGAGGTGCTGTTTGCACAGAAGCTGTTTGCTTAAAAGATACTGACGCTCCTCTAAAAAATGCCGCTTTATCTCGGCATATTTAAAAGCACAAAAGCACACGTATTGATTTTTTGATTGTTTGCTTTAATCTCGCGCTCTCTCTCTGACGTTCTCTGCGCCTGACGGAGGAGATTTGAGCAGAGGGGCTGTTTCAACAGAGGCTGTTTGCTTAGAAGATACTGACGCTCCTCTGAAAAGTGCCGCTTTACTTAAAAGCACACGTATTGATTTTTTGATTGTTTGCTTTTCTTTGCGAGCGCGCGCTCTCTCTCTTAAATTCTCTGCTCCTGATGCAGAGACTCATTTGAAGAAAAGATATATTTGCATTCTTTTAATTGTGAGAAAGAACTGTCATCTCTGTCTTGTCATGGAGCACAGTTTAAACTTTTGACTAAAGGGTGTTATTTCATGTCTAGAGGGCTCTAATAATGTTAACAGTGTGGGAGAGTTTATAAGGGCTTAAAATATATAAAAATAACCATACAAACATATGGTTTCTACTTCGCGGATTTTCACCTATTGCGGGGGGGTCTGGAACGCAACCCCCGCGATGGAGGAGGGATTACTGTATTATAAAATGATGATCTATTATTTCCACTCTAAAGCTCCACTTCACTCCCAGATAATCAAGGCATGAGCTGGGAGAAGTTTGTGCACGTTCTAAGTTGTTGGGGGGATGGAATAGCCGGCTACTTGCAGCTTTTCTTTTATCAGCACATTTAGATTAACAAAAGACGCTGGCGGAGAGGTGAGAACGGTTTTAAGAAGCGATTTAAGGTGGGACGGACCTACGAGTTTTTTCGTAGGCTCTGGTAATTCTAGTGTTAAGCCCGAATATCAAATAACTCTCAGGAACGTATTCTGCTGCTATCTAGTGGATGAAATAACATCATATTTCAAAAAAAAAAACAACAAGACTATTTCTATGCTTTCTGCCATTCATCAACATTCATGAGTGAGGCAGAGCCTCCAACAAAAAACACAATAATAAACAAAAAGCAATTAAAGCAGACCAAAAAGAAACTGAATCACTGCTCAAACTGAATGATAGTCATGACGGTATGATCACACATTCACATGGAAAGTGAAGCTGATGCATACAGCAATGTATGACAGAACCACCATGACTTTACCGGTGAATTCGGTCATAGGAAAGAACAAGCCAGACAACTAGCCCCCTCAGCTCTGAATAAATACTGGGGTAAGAGCTTTTGTTTTGTTTTTCTCACTCTATCTTTATTTCTCTTTTTTGTTTTTTTTTTCCTTCATTCTCTCAATAAGAATTGTTTTAACTCCGGATTGCATTTTGCTGCTGTTATTTTGTGTATCATACACTTTTCCCCTTAAATATTTACACTTGCAAACTGGGAGTTTGGGTACATCTGCTTCTCTTGTGCTTCTCTTATTATATCCTCGGTCCTGGTTAGCCTCGTAGTAGGCCTTCAAAAAGGATCAAAAATCAAAAACAACATATTCATAATCACTGACCTTGAGTTAGTCTAAAACAACACCCCCACTGGCTTATGATTTCATTTGTCATTTTTAACTTCCTGTGGGTGGCTCTTAGAGGGCTAGGATCATCAGTAAAAAATCTAATGTGAAAAATACGATCATATTTGTGATCAGCAGCCTCAAAATAGCGTAAAACGATACTCCTCATGACTATATTACAGATCCTCATTCTTTCAAAGTTTCATGAAATAGAGCTACTTTGACCCCCCATGTTCCATTAGGTAATGATGTGGCAGACAACTTCACATCCTTCTAATCGTGTTTGCTGAAGACACCTATGTTTACAGTATGGATGTTATTTAGTGCACAAACTCTGGTCAAAAAATAGCCTAAAATGTAGTGTATTTTTGGGTTTAGTGGGCCAAAAAAATGTGTGTGTGTGTAAATAGGGGATAGAATCCCAAAAAAAGCCATATCTTGTATAACTAGACATCAAGACAAGTTAAATGGTTTATCACATTTGGGGGCTTTGCATCATGATACTCCCACAATCCTGGATCAAGTACTACCATACAGCAGTGTGTGAGGCTGACAAACTGTGCATCAGAAATGGTGGTGTGTAACATTGGAGCACCTTGGGGAATTGTCCTGTCTTCCTTCCTGTTTACCATTCTACACAACGAACTGCCTACACAATAGTAGCACTTGCCATCTACAGACTATTTTCAGATGACTTCTCTACCATAGACTGCATTAACAATGGAGAGGAGTCAGAGTACAGCAAAGTCATGGAGAACTTCATCTTGTAGACAAGACAAAAAAGGTGGTGGTGGACATTCAGCATGTTAAGAAGCCTCTAACACCAGCCGCCATCCATGGGGAGGACGTGAAAGTGGTGCAGAACTACAAGGGCCTGGGGGTTCACATAAAAAACAAACTGGACTAATCTGACAACACAGTGGCGTTGGACAAGCAGGGCCAGAGCACAGTGGACTTTCTAAGGAGATTTGTGTCTTTTGATGTGTGCAGCAAGCTTCTGGTCCATAGTAGCCAGTGTGGTGTTCTATGCTGCAGTTTCCCGAGGAAACAACTGGAGCACCAAGGAAGCACAATGCCTGAACAAACTTACCAGGAACATTTGCTCCATCAGAGGGCGAACCTTGGGCAAACCAGAAGATGCTGTGGAAAGGAGGACAGTAGCAACATTGGATGTCATCACGGAAAATACCCTCCAGGAGGCACTCTCCTGAAGCACTTTTAACAACATGTTTTATTCCACAACAGTGACCTAACAAGCACTGCTTGAGGTCGTTTTCTGTATACTGCTATCAGGAAATTCAGTCCCTCCACCCAATGTACTCATGTTCAGTCCATTTTTGACTTGACACATGTTGATTTTCCCACCCACTCTGGTGGTCATATATTGGATCTGATCTGCACTTCTGGACTATCTGTTGCCAATATTTACAGCACTGATTTGGGACTCTCTGACCATAAAGCAGTACTTTTTACTGTCTCACTGTCTTTACCTCCTCTTACCTGTAAACGACAAATTTCTTACAGAAACCTTAAAAATATCTGTCCCTCTATCCTTTCTAGATCCATTTCTGATCTTTTACTGTCTGCACCTATTCCGTCAACACTAGATAGTCTTGTTGACCACTATAACTCTGCCCTTCATTCAGCATTAGATAAAACAGCTCCTTTAAAACATGAGGAGGTTTCCTTTAAACGTTCAGCTCCCTGGTATAATTCAGAATTGCGATCTATGAAAGCAGCTGGCCGACGCCTTGAGAGAATGTCACGTAAGACTGGCCTCACCGTGCACATCCAGGCTTTCTTTGACCACCAAAGAGCTTACAGAGAAGCACTAACTGCTGCTAAGAACACCCACTATGGCAGAATAATAGAAAGTGGCCACAATAACCCAAGGGTTTTGTTTTCTGTAGTTAATAAACTACTCGAACCTGCATCTGGCCCAACTACCTCTTCTACTGAAGTCTGTGAGGATTTCCTCCACTTTTTCCATAACAAAATTAAAGATCTAAATAATTCAACTAACATAAATACATCTGTTTATATCTCTCCTTGTTTTCCCACTCCATCCAGCTCCTTCTCCAAGTTCTCACCAGTCACATCTGCTTTTGTTAATGATCTGCTTTGTAAGATGAAACCGACTACTTGTGTACTGGATCCCATCCCCAGCACACTACTTAAATCCTGCCTTCATGCCATAATCCCGACTGCTACAACAATAATAAACTCATCTCTTGACACTGGCTCTGTGCCGCTCACTTTTAAAATCGCTTCTGTAACCCCAATGTTAAAAAAGCCTGGTCTTGATGCTGACAATCTTAACAATTTCCGGCCTATTTCCCACTTACCTTTCCTGTCAAAAGCTCTTGAGCGTTTTGTAGCTTCCCAGCTCACCAATTATTTAACGTCTAATAATTTGATGGAACCCTTTCAGTCTGGTTTCAGGGTGCAGCACAGCTGTGAAACTGCTCTGTTACGGGTAACCAATGATTTGCTTATGGCAGCAGACTCTGGACAAACCAGCATATTAATTCTGTTAGACCTCAGTGCAGCATTTGACACTGTCAGACATGACATTCTACTGTCTAGAATGGAGAACATGCTGTGTATCTCTGGCACTGCCCTCCAGTGGTTCAAGTCCTATCTGACTGATAGGCAAGAGTTTGTTAGTCTTGGCAACAGCAGATCCAGCTTGGCGCCAGTCACACAAGGAGTTCCTCAGGGCTCTGTCCTTGGCCCTCTTCTCTTCTGTATTTATATGCTTACCCTTGGCCATATTATTCGTAGCTATGGACTAGGCTATCATTTTTATGCAGATGATACTCAACTCTACTTCAATGTTAAAAGTGGAACTTCATCAGAGCTTTCTCAGCTCACAACCTGCCTTACTGAAATTAAAACCTGGATGGAGCAGAACTCTTTAAAATTAAACTGCAACAAAACTGAACTCCTGCAAATTGGGACTAAAATGCAACTTAATAAAATGAGCTCCTTTCCAGTCCATCTTGGTGGTGATCTCATCAGAACTGCCTCTACTGCAAAGAATCTTGGTGTCATTTTTGATTCCTCCCTTTCTTATTCCGCCCACACAAATCACATTAAGAAACTTTCTTACTTTCACCTCCGTAACATATCCTGTGTTCGCTCCTTCCTCTCCTTTTCTAATGCTGAGAAACTTGTCCATGCTTTTATCACATCCCGCATTGATTATTGTAACTCGCTGTTGGCAGGTGTCCCTTCTAATCTTATATCACAGCTCCAGCTTATTCAAAACTCGGCTGCAAGAGTCCTTACTCGAACCAGCAGCAGTGAGCACATTACACCCATCCTGCTCCGTCTTCACTGGCTCCATGTGTCTTACAGAATCGAATATAAAATCCTACTAATATATAAATTTATTGTCTGCTTTTTTATTTTTATTTTTTTCATTTTTATTACTATTTAATTTAATATTGTTTTTTGTATCAGTATACTGCTGCTGGATTATGTGAATTTCCCCTTGGGATTAATAAAGTATCTATCTATCTATCTAATAACCTACAAAGCCTTAAATAACCTCGCACCAAACTACATCAGTGACCTTCTCCATCACTATGTGCCTGCCCGCTCACTAAGGTCCTCTGATTCTGGTAATCTTGTTGTGCCCCACACTAATCTACACTCCATGGGTGACAGGGCCTTCAGCTGTATAGCGCCCAGACTCTGGAATGACCTACCTAAATTAATCAGGTCAGCTGACTCCATGAATTCTTTTAAAAAACAACTCAAAACTCATCTGTTCAGGAAGGCTTTTAGCTCTACTTGACTTTATTCCCCTTTTCTCAGTTTACCTCTCTGTCAAGATGCTCATGTAACGTGTGTGTGTGCTAGATCATCAATTCTGTTGTCTGTTAGGCTTTCTCTGAATTTACTGTCTTAATCTTCTTTATTTATTTATTTGCTTTGTACTATGCTATATACTGTATACCCTGCCGTTCTTTCTTATATTCTGTAAGCGCCTTGAGCATGGGAAAGACACTATATAAATAAAATGTATTATTATTAAGTTCATTTTGAAATATCTCCTAGTATACATTTATTGATTGGCTGCATTATTTGCTCTGCAAGCCTGTTTCCTTTTTTTATATTTCTGCTAATGTATTGCTTGGCTATGCATGCTTTTGTTGATAACTGCTACCATAATGCATGTATCATTTCAAAAATTGTTTCAAGTTATATAGAGAGTCTTTGCCATTGGTTCCCGCTTGTGATGTCAAAAGTAAGAGATAAAGCAGCTGATTTTAGAAGTTTTATGAACTTTGGATAATGGAATGGCACAAGAGTGCTTCTTACAGGCCCAGTTACTAGTTACACAAAAATGCTTCACATAGTCTCGTCACTCTAATGGCAGAAGTATTTGAGCACTAAAAGCATTTTCGGAGACATTATATAAAAAAAAAAAACAAAAAAAAAAAAAAACACAGTTTTCATGTAGACAGGTGGTCCATACCATACAACCCCAATTCCAAAAGAAATTGGGACGCTGTGTAAAATGTAAATAAAAACAGAATGCAGTGATTTGCAAATCTCATAAACCCATATTTTATTTACAATAGCAAACAGAAAACACATCAAATGTTGAAATTTTACTATCTGTACTAATAAACGGCAAAGCCCTCACTCACTGACTCACTGACTGACTGACTCATCACTAATTCTCCAACTTCCCGTGTAGGTAGAAGGCTGAAATTTGGCAGGCTTATTCCT
>JANRMT010062798.1:12046925-12065644 GCA_026402145.1 Polypterus bichir lapradei
ATATATATATATATATATATATATATATGACAGCAACACTCATCACTCACAACAGTGACAAAACAATTACATTGACAATCATGTTACGTTATTTTCAAAATGTTTCCTTTTCTTTTTCATTGCTTCTTTAACACACTACTTCTCCGCTGCGAAGCGCGGGTATTTTGCTAGTTTCATGATAAATATGAGCTCATTTTGAATTTGATGGCAATAACTACGTCTAAAAAAAAAGGACAGGAGCAACATAATACTGAAAAAGTAAGTGGTACTAAAAACAAAGAGATGGAGGAACATTTTGGTTAGGCTAATTTAATTAGATTAATTGGCAAAAGGTCAGTGACATGATTGGGTATAAAATGAGTATTTTAGTGAGGCAGAGTCTCTCAGAAGTAATGATGGGCAGAGGTTCACCGATCTACAAAATACTACATCTTCAAATTGTGGGACCATTTCAGAATAATATTCCACAATGTAAAATTGGGAAGACTTTGAATATCTCATCATCTACAGTACATAATATTATCAAAAAATTTGAGAATCTGGAGAAATCTCTGTGCGCATAGGACAAGACTAAACATAGATATTGGATGCCGGATATTTTCAGGCCCTCAGGCAGCACTACACTGAAAACAGGCCTGATTCTGTCAATGAAGTCACAGCCTGGGCTAAGCAACACTTTCAAAAATCACTGTCTGTGAACACAAATGCAGGTTAATCCTCTAGACTAAAGAGGAGAGGGACCATCTAGCTGGTTATTAGCATTCAGTTCAAAAGCCTGCATCTCTGATGGTATGGGGGAGCATTACTGCCTATGGAATGGGCAGCTTGCACATCTGGAAAGGCACCATCAGTGTTGATAGGTTTTAGAGCAACATATGCTCCCATCCAGACGACGGCTTTTTCAGGGAAGGTCTTTCATATTTCAGCAAGATAATGCTAAACTGCATCTGTTACGACAGCATGGCTTTGTAGAAGAGGAGTCTGGGTGCTGAACTGGCCTACCTGTAGTCCAGACCTTTCACCAGTTGAAAACATGAAACAGAAAATATGACAAAGAAGAACCAGAACTGTTTAGCAACTAGAATCCTATATTGGAAAAGAACGGGACAAGATTCTTCTCCCAAAATTCCAGCAGATGGTCTCCTCAATTCCCAGATGTTTATGGACTGTTGCCAAAAGAAGACGGGATGCTAAACAGTGGTAAAAATGGTCCTGTCCCAACTTTATTGAGATGTGTTGCTGCCATCAAATTCAAAATGACCTTACTCCTTTCTTTTATTTTTATTTCCTCACTTTCAACACTTGATATGTTTTCGATATTCTATTGTGAATAAAATATGGGTTTATAAGTTTTGCAAATCATGGCACTCTGTTTTTATTTACATTTTACACAACATCCCAACTTTTTTGGAATTGGGGTAGTACTTACCTTAGCTTTACAAGACCAGTAAAAATGCTGATCAGTGGGAGGAAAGGAAGTGAGAAAGGTCATGTCAGGAATCCTCGGACTTGATGCTGACACTGGCAAGCATTTACATTTTACATATTTTATCCACGGTGACTTACAACATTTACGATACAATATGTTACATTTCTTTTGTTTTTCCAATGGAGCACAGGCAGGTCAAGTGACTTGCTAGTGGTTGCACAATGTCAGCAGCGGGATTTGAACCCACAACCTCTGGGTTGGAAGCCCTAAGTCTTAACCACTACACCACGCTGCCTTGCAAGCAATGCAATAAATGGGTCATCTGGAAAGACTAAACATTTAGCAGTTGTTTTGGTGTTTACTGCCACGTTAGTGACATTTTCTGTACTTTCTATTTCAATAATGATTAAGGATGTATTAAGATGTATTAAGGCCAGCTTTTCAGCCTTCATGTTTGCTTGATTATACAACCAAGGACAAATATTCAAGTCCCGTTTTAGTTAGCTCAATCAGGGTTAGGGACAGTAAACACTCCAAGAGAAGTCTGAAGGACCTACTGACAGAAGGTAGTGGACTGTAGTCCTGGGTGCAAGTGCACTGCAACTGTGGCCTATATATTCCCAAAGGCTGGACAAATGAGAGGTGCAATAGAGGAGTGGGTCATATAACTGTGGGTCCACATTAAAAAGAATCTGTGCATTTAAAAATGGGTTTATATGTTTTAAGAAGGGATGTCCCTAAAAACCTTTCCAAGATAAAACAACGGCTTAACGTTTTGTAGATTGTATTAAATATATACAGTGCAGAGCCAAAGCTGTTTTGAAAGCCAGTTCGTTTGAAGCATTTTTATTCTTTTTTTTCTTTTTAAACTCTAGTGCCATTTCCTCAAAAGTCCAGTTTGTTTAGGTAGATGTGAACACGGTAATTGTACTCTGGTGTGGACCAAAACAATCATACCGAGACCCTTTTAAAAAGTGGTCTCCGTGTGGTACCATGTGAACCCTGGAGTGGTTCACATGAGGTCTGGATGTGATCCAACAAAGGACTGATCTAATTACAGGAAATACTGAGCATTAGGGGTGAAATTGTGCGTGCTCTGGCAGTCACGCAAAGTGTCTGCTGCTGGTAATTAAGGAATCTCATTCATAGCATGAGTCGAGGGTAAACATGAAACATTACAAATAATAAAAAGGTAAAATAAATACACACATATGTACAAATGTAACACAATCCCCATAAAATAACTCACACAACTACTAGTCAATCAGAACAAGCCTCCTGATTCAGGCTCACATCCTCTCATGTACACGATCAGACAGTAGTTGATAGAATGAAAAAAAAAAGTGCAAATTCACTTGTGAGGTGTCCAGAAACGAATAGCAGTGCATGTGAGACCGATGATCAAACTCCCTAATCTTACACCACGTAAGTGACGTATGCTGGTGGGGCATCCTGTTACTGCAATCGTAGATACTAAGCCACTAACTCTGACATATGTAGTAAATGTTAATCAAACATTCCCAAATAAATGTCATTAACATTTTTTTTTTAAGAGTTAAGATAGTAGATTTAAGACTAACTAAACTAAATTGAGGTGACATTCATATTGGCTACTGGAGAGTAAATATGCAACTCGCCTAACAAATCTACTGTCATTAAAGCTGAAACACATCAGTCAGTGTAGGCCCTCAACAGAGTTTGACTTCTTTTGTACACTTATCTATTTAAATGGGATGTTTTGCTCATATGGCTGTGTTTGGTATAAAAAAAAATTATGGAAAATTTGATGGTGTGCAAACACAGCTGTTACTGCCCATTCATGAAAAACAATGTTGCTACACAATGAAGTAAGTCCATGACATGTTCATGGGATGTTTATTGACATATTTGGTTTGCTTGATAGTTTGCAGTGTGAAACACAACCAAGCAAATTGGAAATTCAAATAAAAATTAACAAATCGTTTCTTGATCTACAGCAAAGCAAATGGACTAGAGTTGTGAAAATGCCTTAAAATTATTAAGGCAGGAAAATAGGAGTATAAACAAGCCGAACATGAACTAACAAATTTCATTAATGACAAAAACTGGCTTCTAGTTTAGAGAATAGATTGAACAGAAACCTACAGCTCAGTTTAAGACACATGCACTTTGAGGGAGATCACATGGAAGTTGGGATATTGGTCAAGCTGCCGTGATGATCAGAGTTTTCTTGACAGCATGTAAGGAGTAACTAGCTAGTGCATTTATTTTGCATTGAAGTTACAGTTGTATCCATGGCAGATCAAACAAAATGATCAGTAAAGAATTTTAAACATTTTCCATAATGTCAAACATGACATTTTATCACTTCAGTATAATCTTAGTAGTCATGCAAAGAAGACAGACAAAACACGAAGAAGCTCTTATTGTCTCTATGTAGTTACAGTAAGTTAGGATGAAGGCTGGATTTCAAAAATGCTCTGCTGTAATACTAAAGGAACTCACAGATCAGGAACAGAGTTTTGTGCATCAAAAATGCATTGTGACTTGTATGTCTCAGTAATCCATTAAAGGTCAGCTCAAACGTAAAAGCTATTCTTCACTTTTTTTCCTTGTTTTATATACATGTGGAAGTAGCAAGGAGATACTAGAAAGTGGCCTCTTTCTTGTGCGCAGATCTGTGGGTCTAACAATGTTTCATGACTTTGATCCACTAAATGGATGAACCTGCACTCCAAGATTCTGAGAGAATACTTGAACATCATGTCTTTATAACTGATGGCATATGGGGTGGGTACAGAGCTATCTAAATGACTAAAGTGGAATCGCATGAAAATGGTAATACTTCTTAATGACCACTGTCACACAAGTGCACATGGGAGACAGCTTGAGGGATTTTGTGATGGTAATTACCTGCCGGACCAGGTTGGCACTGTGTACGAATGCCTTCTCTTCTCCTTCCTTTCCAGCCACTCCATCCCTGATGTCACTTCTGTGTTCGTCCACCTGGACCTGCCCCTTCCTGCCACTTGAAATCAGCCACCTTATTTTAGTTCCTATTCGGAATTCCAGCCTATTCCACATTTGCTGTGTGTCTTTGTTGTTTTGGCAAACCCAGTTACACAGGGTCACAAGGTGGTGTCCCAATTCTGTATCTTTGTTTGTGTTCTATTTTAAACTGTTTAAACATTTAATGGTAGTACATGCCTTTCCAAAAATGTTAATTTTGAGTCACTTTTAAATTGGCAGCATAGAAACCCAAGAGTCAACTACTTAATTACAGAGCCAGTTATGGTTTGTTAGTAAATTTCTCTTTAGCTATTGAGACACAGTTAACAAGTATCAGATACTGGGATAATGGAAGTGATTTTCCATCAACCTCCTTTATATACAAGACAGACAGGCCTATTTTCGTCTTATGGGCCCACAGTTTTAGTATAAATGTGATTTAGGCTCCACTGGCAGAACAAACTGCAACTCGGGGTACAATAACCAAAAAACATAAACACTTACAATCTCATTATTAGAAATAGTGTTGATGCACCCTCCTTGTTTTCAGGATTTTTCTTAGGTTGTGTCAAGTTACCTGTTAAGGGGTAAACTCGAGGATGTGCAGGTGAATGAGCCTGTGGTGTCCTAGGTAATGGACTATCTGTCGGGCAGACTGCAATTTATTAGACTCGATGACTGAGTGAGCAACACTGGAGCACCACAAGGTGTAGTCCAGACTGCTTTTCTCTTCACAGTTTACCTCCAACTATTAATATAAAATCAGGCCGTGTCACCTGCAGAAACTCTTAGATGAGTCAGCACTAATAGGGTGTATTGATAAGGGGATGACACAGAGGAGAGGAGTCAGGTGGAGAACTTTGAGAACTGTCTGCAAATCACCATCAGCAAAACCAAGGAACTGCTGCACCAAAAAGCCTCTATGCCTGGTCACTATTAAGGAAGTGGATGAAGAGGTGGTGCACTCCTACAGGTACTTCAGGGTCCACACCAAGGACAGATTGGACTGGTCTCAGAACTCAGAGGAACTACAGAAGAAAGGGCAGAGTAGGCTCTGTTTCCTTTGGAGACTGCGGTCCTTTAATGTGGGAAGTGCCATCCTTCACATCTTCTACAGCTCCGCGTTGGCCATTGTGGTGTGCTGGGCTAGTAACATCACTTCAAGAGAGGCCCACCGAATCAGCAAGCTAATTA
This sequence comes from Polypterus bichir lapradei, assembly GCA_026402145.1. NCBI lineage: Eukaryota > Metazoa > Chordata > Cladistia > Polypteriformes > Polypteridae > Polypterus > Polypterus bichir. Next base: position 12,052,537 of record JANRMT010062798.1, read on the forward strand.
AAAGGCACACTTATGTGTAGTAGTGGAGATAAGTGAAGACCAAACTGAGTGTCATTAGGAACAATGCTGCATATCCTCTCTCTGACACACTAACACAGAGGACTTTCGGGCAGTGAGTCATTCAGCAAACGTGTGTCAAGAAACGCGACAGGGGCACCTTTATACCAACAGGAATACTCCCCTATAATGCCTCACTGGGAGTGCGACTGTTACAGCTTTCTTTAACTCAGTCGGAAATTTTGTTTCTTTCTATATTTACTCTTTTTATTCATTCTGGTATGTATATGAGAGGAGGTTTATTGAATTTTGCAATATATTATAATTATTTATTGATGGTTTGTATATAAAAAAAAAAAAAAAAAAAAAGTCAAAGTAAGTAAATTGATTGTTCATTCTTTCTAATCAAATTGAAAGAGTGATACCTAAACAGAATAATGACAAAAATAATGTACGAAGGTTTTTTCTGCTTATCTGGCCTCAAGTACTATGGCTGTGCCAAATTTCGTATCTGTAGCCTGTCTCTGAAGTTACTACATATACAGAAGATGGATGTGACGAGTATATAGCAGGTGCTAAAAATGTAAAAACAACTGCATGTAATTACTCACTGCTAAAACTGTCAAAATAATGAAAAGCCCAGCAAGCAAAAGTTATTGTTTTTTTTTTTGTAGGAAAGAAAACAACTATCTGCTTAACTAGCACATTGGAGCTGTACTCAAAAACAAAGGTCAGCAAATGGCTAATATCCTGTAACTGAAAAGGAGCAATTCCAATTCAAAGACCATGCACTCTAATAAATCTTTTCAACAGATGCATATCATGACTAGTGAGGCTAAAATCTAATTGAAGATTACACAACTGTTCCACTATCAATTTTACATAACCATGAGATTTTCACTTCTGCTAAAGTCTCTTTTTGTTTTCAGTGGGCCTCAAATACGAGGAGTCTGCGCAGTTTCCAGCCTTTGTAACAGTGCTAGATTAAGAAGGAGCTTGAACATGTTCAGACTCAAGGCCAATGTAATCTCCCGCTGATGCTCCCTCATGGGTAATAAAAACAAACTACTGCCACATACAAAGTAATCATTCACATCTTTAAATGATTACAGCAGGAGGACAGAAAGGGTTTAACTTTACAACTAAGTGAGCTGCTTAGTGTCTAGACCTGAAAGTATATTTATAAGCACCAATCCATGCACTGATTTTCTTGAAGCTAATTGCAACAGGTTTAGGGTTTAGCCACAAAAAAAGTGTTACAATGCTGGATGCCACATGTATTATCCTAATTTCTATATTATTACTCAAAGTCTCTGACAAATATGCATTAGAATTAAAAAAAAAAAAAAAAAAAAAAAAAAGAAAAGAATATTGCACCTAAATGGCCCAATTTAACTTTCAGCAAACGTATATGCACAGACAATTACATAAAGTTTTTTTCTGTCTGGGAGTTTACACATTGCCTTACTATCACCAAAGTATAAAGACCATAAAGATTTGAATCTAAACAAATACGCATATAGGTGTGATTGTCCTAGGATGTGGTGTGCTAGAGTACAGGGTGAGTCAAAATCATGTTAACATTTGAATGGTGGAAACAATTTACTCACAAAACATGCTTCATATGTGCAAGATGATTTACAGGAATGTCTCAATCTGTTCGCCATCATGTTCAACACACAAAAACCAACCATTTCGCAGGGAATAGATGATACCACAGTCCATATTCTGTCCTTCTAGACACTGATATCACAAACTTTCCTGCTATACGTGTGCTCCTTCACCATACCCCATAACCAAAAATCACAGAGTGTCAAATCCGGGTAGTATGGAGGCCATGGCAATGGTCTACCACGACCTACTGTATCCATCAGCCTGGAAAGCTATGGTAACGTCATAAAAATAATCCATTAGTGTTAACATAATTTTGACTCACCCTGTACTTGATTTTCAAATGACAATTGCTTCACAAATATTCAAAACGGACAGTATGTTTCATATGAATTTCTGCAGCCATGCTACCTTTTAGTGCTTGCCATCAATGTTCTTGCGCAAAGTGTTCTCAGGTTATTTCCATTCTCACAAGACAGTTTGACATGCCATCTGAAATATTTGAGAAGCAATGCATTTATTTATTGAAATACCAAAATATATAAAGAAAATACCTGGATAATTGTCTTTGGTGTATGTTTGATACAACACAAAAATAATGGATGAGTGTATTTCCTCCCCTCAGTCGCAACCTGCGGCTCAAATGCAACAAATTATGCCACTTGCTTAAAACACTTTTCTTAGTACGAACTACAGGCAATAATGCATTACACTTTTTTCTGTCAAACATTCAACTTCTAAATACACAAATCAAAAATTAAAATTAGACTTTAAGTGCACTTCATGGCAATGAGTGAATATATTTTGTTAGATCAGGGGTGGGAAATGTCAGTCCTGGAGAGCCACAGTGGCTGCAGGTTTTTGTTCAAACCCAGTTTCTTAATGAGAAGTCAATTATTGCTGATGGCACACTTATTGCTCAAGTGACATTTTGATGCTTCATTTTAATGGTCTCACTTGTTAAGGTTCCCCACCCTTAATTGCTTATTTCAGTCTTAAACAGCTGCATTCATTGTTTTAATGGCTCTATTTTAGCAATAAGATATAAAAGACAAAGTAGCCAGCAGTTCTCAATCTGGCTTGTTTCCATTTACATTTGTGTGTGTTCACAGTGTGTGTACACTGTGTGATTTAATAAAACACGTAATAGAAAATGTGACAGACTGAAAATGATCCGTTTTAGGCTTCAAATCGTTTGGGTGATATCCTTGTAAAGGAAAAAAATCTACGATACAAGAACCTTACACTGCAGACTAATAAGCCGTAAAATTACATAAGGTCTGGGATTGGCAAGGATTGGTTTCTAATTAAGCAATTGGTTTGGAATGAAAACTTGTAGCCACTGTGGCTCTCCAGGACGGACATTGCCTACCTCTGTGTTAGACAATCTCAAAGATTCCATTATTAGATAGAAAAGAAACGTACCAGGTCTCCTACCCAAAAGTGGAGCAGTAAAACTGATTCGACCACAGTTGCTAAGTACTATTCTGGACAATTTGTTTGATGACCTAGCATACAAAATCAAGTACCCAAAACTGTAAGGCAGCCACAAGTTAGTCGTGCTAGTTACGGTTATGTGAGGTTTGGGACATGCATGAATCCAGTTTCATATTTGGATTACATTTTTTAGAATTTATAAAGGCTGAGTTTCACAATACATGAATACTGTTTAAAACAGAGGTACACTATTATAAATTAGCAGCAGGATTTGTGTGAGAGTAACAATTTTCTTAAGACAATATTTACCCTGTGCTTTACAAAACATAAAACCATGGACAAAAGTAATAAAATACATTTCAAAATTCAAAATAAATGAGGAATACATTAACACAGTAGGTCAAGCCTACAATATAAAACTGAACCTCTGTCCGTCTGTTACTGCATCACGTGAAAACCCCCACATCAATTTCTACAAAACTTTGCAGTTATATCTGGTGCAGTCAAACTTAAAATGCAAGCTAATAAAAATGTAGATAAATACCTAGAAAAAATAAAAACTAAGACAAACTCACAGATGGGTGTCATTATCAGATGAAATACCATAGATCCCGGAATACAAGCCGAGAATTTCGTCCTAGATTTTTGGCTTGGAGTTTGGGGGTCGGTTTATACAACGAGTATCATTTCAGATTCAAGATTTCCAGCGCAATGCCGGTTTTGCCGATGAATACGGAAGTAAATAATGACGAAACCACAGAGCCATCTTTCAGATGAAGAAGTAACTTTGCATGCCGGTACTTTAAATTAAATAAATAATTTATTCAAAACAGTGTTTTAGTTGTTGATTTTATTAATAAAATTTATAATAAATTATCGGGAAGTTTAAAATAAAATACCGACTGTAAATGTCACTATAAAAAAATCCTTGAATGAAGAAATCGCCAATCCTCTTACCGCTGCCGTACAGTAATTAAGATGAATGAGTATCGTGCTTGAATTTAAAGATTAGGATTAGTAAGATTTGATGAATAATTAGTTACTGTTCGGTATAGTAAGGTTCAATCCATTATGAAACAAAAAAAAAAAAAAAGATTTTATATTTAATATATAATTATAATTTTATTTACAATGATCCCGGGTAAATTATTATCCAATAGCACAGAGCAATTTAATACTGTTCACAAATAACTTCACAACAATACATGATTAATAATTCATATCAATTAGTTTACTAATTATCAGTTGAATAACAATTATATTGTCTTTGAGACACAATTACCGCGGGTATATACACAATCGCTGACTAACTGTCATGGTTCAATCACTATGTAAACACTGAAACACTCGTATACATTAATATATATGAATTTAATACTTACTACGCACTAAAATCCATTGAATTCCTCATCATCGCTATCCTCCCCACCGAATAACACATTCCAGTTCTCTGGACAAATCATATCATCATACATGTTGTACTCCTCGGTATCGTTGGTAAGTTGGGCGAGAGGCACATCATCATCCTCATCTTCCCATAACATATCTTCCGTACCGTCCATGGCATTACTGATGGAACACTTTTTGAATGATTTTATCACAATCTCCGGTTTGATCTCCGCCCACGCCTCGACAATCCACTCGCACACAGTTGCCAAAGGTGCAGCACGCATGTTACCAGCAGCGGTAAATTTCTGCACCCCAGACAGCATCCAATTGTTCCACTTTTTGCGCATTAAGTCCTTGAACGGTTTGTTCAGGCACACATCCAATGGCTGAAGTACGGAAGTTAATCCACCAGGAATAACTGCTATGTCTGTGTTAACTTTATTTAACTCCGACTTAACATCGTCAGCTAAATGCGACTTAAACATATCCCACACAAGAAGAGCACGTTCACGTAACATCCCACCAGGACGACAACTCCACACCTCTTTAATCCACTTTTTGCAGCCATCCTCATCCATCCACCCTTGCTCTTGAACATGAACAACCACTCCACGGGGAAATTTCTCCTTCTTTGGCAACATTTTTCTTTTGAAGATCACCATTGGTGGTAACTTTGTCCCATCAGCAAGGCAACATAACACAATAGTAAAATGCTGTTTGTCATGACCAGTTGTCTTGACGAACACAGTCTTTACTCCTTTCTGGTTAACTGTCTTGTTACTAATAACATCAAAAAACATAGGCGTTGCGTCCATATTTGCGATCTTTGTGAGCGGGTATTCATGTTTCTTTCGGTGCTTAATGATGAAGCTTTGGAAGGCAGTAATTTTATCATCTAAATCTCGAGGAAGCCGTTGAGCCATCTTCGTTTTTGTTCTTAGGACTAGACTGTGGCGATTCATGAAACGAGTGCACCAGGATCTCGACGCCTTGAAGTCTACAGCATCACCTTTATTCTTCTCAGCCCACTTTAAAGCATGCAGACGTATCAGGTCACGAGTGACGATGTAACCAGATGCACGATGTTTGTTAACCCAAGTGACCAGTTCTTCTTCCAGTTTCGGCCATTTACAGGATCGACCACGGTTGGTACATTTAGTTCTCGGCATGGCTTGTAAAGATGTTTCAGCCTTCTTCCATTCTCGTACTTGTTTCTCGTTGATGCCAAAGTGACGAGCTGCTGCACTGTTATTTGACTCATTAGCGAACTTTACAACTTTCAACTTAAATGCGCTGTCATATTTCATACGTTTTTTCATAGGTGTAGTCATCTTTTTTTAACAAAAAATTTTATGTATTACCAGGTATATTTTTATTCACCAATAATGTTTTTAAAAATGTAATACTGGTATACATAAACATTTACAGTCGACCCTTGATATACCACCAGCATGACATGCAAACAACTTGATTTACACAAACATCTTGCTTTACGACCCGAATGCGGTCACGTGTATCCGCTTGCGCGATTGTAAACAAACAACCGAGAGCGTTAGTAAGCGTCAGTCGGATCCCAGATACATGTGTTTGTGGATGTAATTTCGGTCATTGCAGTGATTTATCTATATATATAATTCACTAAGACCATGCAAGCAAGACACATAATTGCTAAGGAAGGAAGAGAAGGTAAAGAAAGTGATCACAATCGAAACGAAGATGGAAATTGTGTGGAAATATGAGATTGCTGTTCGTGTGACCGATCTCGCTAATATGTACAGCATGTGGAAATCCACCATCTCGACAATTTTACAAAGAAAAGATTTGCATAAGGAGGCTCCTTCTAAACAATAACAAACTTCCGTTTCATTCTCCTCCTCCTCCCTTCCTGCAGCCCAAAGATGTCAAATTAAATGGGGAGTACAGTATGAAATTGCTTCTAGAATAGAATGCCTTTTACTGTCACTATACGCATCTACAATGAGATTAAAAGCAGCTCCTTCAGTGCAGAAAAAAGTTCTGTATAGGGCTTGTATGGTTGTTTTTTAGCCTTAGCATAACGCCATATCTGCAGCCCCGCTTCTGCTTTCTTTCCCTCCTCCGTCTGTGTCGTCTCCTAGACCCGACAACAAACCACGGAGAGCCCGCTGGTCTCGCTATGTTGTCTGGGATGTTGTGCGTGTGATGAAAAACACTCAAAACAGATGTCTGGCTCTGGACACCGATGTCTATAAGGTTCTGAATGGTGTAGCGGATGTTCGCCGAACCGATCGTGCACAAACAAGGACAAAAAAAAAAGTACAAAAACAACAAAAAAGTACACTGAAAAGGAGAGCCCTGAGCCGCTGTGCGCCGCCATGCTCCTAGCCTAATCGAAGTAGGCTAGGCACTTTTTATAACTTTTTGGTTAATACATTAGAAAAAATATTGGTGTTTTTTATTATGAAAAGGTTAAGTAAGTGTTGTAGTGGGAGGTTTGCAACGCATTATGGGTTAGCCTTTGCGAACGAATTAAGTTCGTAAGTCAAGGGTCCACTGTATTGCGTATTTAAGTTAATCAAATTTATAACAAGTCTCCGGAAATCCACCCGCCGATGTACCGTATTTGCGTATATAGTTTCAACACAAAGGTTCCAATTTACCAAACTTCTCCGCAATCACTTCCTAGTTTCCATCAAAAATGCCGGCAGTCTCAAATTCTCGCCGATAAACATTATAAATATACCCGAAGAGACACTTTTAAGGAAATTTAGAAAATTTTGCTTGGAGAAGGGGGTCGGCTTAAATACCGGTCATCGGCAAATACATGTAATTTAGTCGGTAGAGAAGGGGATCGGCTAATATACCGGGTCGGCTTGTATTCCGGGATCTACGGTAATACAAAATTAATAGCATTTAAGTGTGTTGAAAAAGCATATGAGTTTTACATTTGCCTCTCAATAACTCATTTAACAGCTGCGATGGGTTGACATCCTGCCTGGGATTGGTTCCTGCCTTGTGCCCTGTGTTGGCTGGGATTGGCTCCAGCAGACCCCCGTGACCCTGTGTTCGGATTCAGCGGGTTGGAAAATGAATGGATGGATAACTCATTAACAGTTCAGCACATCAAAAATCCAGACCCTCTTTTCTGAGTGGTCATTTCATAATAAATACAAATGGTCCTTTCCAGTTTTTGTCGAAGGCAAAAAATAATGCCAGAAATGGACCTATTTGTGATGAGATAGATATACAGTATAGATGATGCACTGCCACAAGTACTTGGGGATCCACATTAATAACAGACTGGACTGGTTTTACACAGAAACTATATAAAAAAAGGGCATAGCAGTTTTTTTTTTTCTTAGGAGATGGCGTTCTTTCAATGTAGGTAGTTACATCCTGCACATCTTCTACAACTCTCTTGGCCAGTGTGGTGTGTCTTTCTGCTGCTCCAGTTAGGGGTCGCCACAGCAGATCATCTTCTTCCATATCTTTCTGTCCTTTGCATCTTGTTCTGTTACACCCATCACATGCATGTCCCCTCTCACCACATCCATAAACCTTCTCTTAGGCCTTCCTCTGTTCCTCTTGCCTGGTAGCTCTATCCTTAGCATGCTTTTCCCATATACCAAGCATCTCTCTTCTGCACGTGTCCAAACCAACGCAATCTCACCTCTCTGACTTTGTTTCCCAACCGTCTAACCTGAGCTGACCCTCTAATACAAGGATTTTAAACCTGTGAGGCGTGGACATATGTCAGATAGGGCACAAAGTTTGACTGAAAATTCAGTGTGAAATCTTATTGATCTTTCAAAGTCACTAATTCATTATTCGGCTTCAAGGGGGCAAATTCACAACAATAACCATATCTGTTTTGCGATCTCTGGTGATCATTTGTTTGTGCGTACTGCTTCTAGCAAAGGACAAATCTGAAGAAGGCGAACAAGTTCATGGTTAAAAATGAAACAGTGGCTGACCACAATAAAAAGTAGGCAATGGAAATACTACTAATGTAACTGCATCAACAAATAGTGGCAGTGGTAGTGGCAACCGAATCCATCAATGAACTTGATGATGATGAGCCATCAGCATCACATGCAGCGCTAGCATAAGAACAGAGAAAGCACGCTGTCAAAAGTGCAAGCAAGCGAAGGTATATAAAACATGGATTTGCTTGAATCATAGTAAATGGCGAACAACGTCCACAATGTGTTCTGAGGTACTTGTAAATGTCAGTCTGAAACCTGTTAAATTAACATGACACTTGACCACAAAGCACCCAAACCTCAAAGATAAACCCGCTGACTTTTTTCGCCATAAAGAATCAGGGTTGGAAAGCCAAAAACAACTATGCTCAGCCAAACCACCACACCAGTTAAAGTACAGATGGCTTCATTTGAAGTAGCATATTTGATCACTAAAGCGAAAAAGCCATATATGATTGCAGGTACTCAAAAAGGTTGAAAACCGCATTTCTAATCCTGTTCATCCTTGTCACACCCAATGGAAATCTTAGCATCTTTAACTCTTCCCCCTCCATCTCAGTCTCCTGCTTTCTGGTCAGTGCCACCGTCTCCAACCCATACAACATAGCTGGTCTCACTACCGTCCTGTCCCTTTCACTCTTGCTGATAACCGTCTGTCACAACTTACTCTCACCCTGCCTGTACTCTCTTTTTCACCTCTCTTCCACAATCCCCTTTACTCTGTACTGTTGATCCCAACGATTTAAACTCATCCATCTTCACCAACTCTACTCCCTGCATTCTAACCATTTCACTGACCTCCCTCTCATTAACAAACATGTGTTTGCACACATGGCCCACCGAATTAACAAGCTCATTAAAAGGGCATGCTCAGCTACGGGATACAATCTGGACACACTGGTGGTAGTAGTGGAGGAAAGAATGAAGACAAAACTGAGTACCATTATAAACAATGCTGCAAGTCCTCTCTCTAACACACTAACACCGAGGACTTTCAGCTAACGAATCATTCAGCAGAACAACAACAATTTATTTCTTGTTTAGCCCAAAATCACAAAAAGAGTGCCGCAATGGAAAAGGAAATTCAGAGAGAGACCCCTTTCCCAGTTGTTTGGCTGTGCAATGGGTGTAAAACATGGGGTAAATACAACACACAAAACAGAACACAAGTAAACCTTTTCACAGAGCTAAATCTATCATTGCCGCCTCAGGAATACAATACAAAAGAACAAGCTACAAAATAAAATGCAAGAATAGATTATATCATTTACAGCTGAAGTGTGTCAAGAAATGCTACAGGGGCTCCTTTATACCAAAAGGAATAAGAATGTATAATGCCTCACTGGGACTGCCATGTCAAAGGTTTTCTTTCTTTTAGTTTTCTGCCTTTTAAGTCACTCTGGTGTGTGTTCAGACTATAGCGTGTATATGGGGATATAAATGTATCTATTTATTTAAGGATAAAAAGATTTTCATGGCAAAGGTATTTCCTGCCACACAAAATTATGTTCTAAAGTTAAGCATTTTTCCTTACATTTTTAAAAATACATAGCCAATCTGGGCATTTCATGAAGGAAGCAATGAGGCATGTGATACTTGGAAAACAAAAGCCTAAAAACTATGAGAATGCATATTTTCAAACCAAGAAAGTAATGGCGCACACTGTCGACATGTTAGAAGTAGTACTGGAGAAGAGATTTAAAACAAAACTTGGGTGCCATTATGCACAATGCTGCATGTCCTCTCTGTGACACACTAACACTGAGGACTTTCAGCCAATGAATTATTCAACAGAAGCGTGTGAAGAAATGTGACTGGGACTCCTTCATACTCACAGCAATAAGCCTTTATCATGCCTCATTTTCTAGCTTCTTTTATGCAGTTTGAACTGTTGGAGACTGAAGCCATTTCTAGCAGCCCTGAGTGAAATGTAGGATGCAAACCTCGAGAGACATCAGACCATCGTAGTACAAAAATATGCAACAGACAAATTCTGAATGGAAATCCGCAGAGTAGTACCCAGTGTTCTCAATTATTGGCCCACCTAAAATGAGAAAGGTGGTCAGAGTAGGTCAACAGAGTAAGCTTACATTTAGAACTGTGCTTTTTGTAATCATGTGAAAACCATAATGAGATCATTTCAAGAGTCTAACAGTTTTAGAATGGAGTAAGCTGTGATGGCAAATTTGTTCACAGAGGAAGTGAAATTTAAAGTACTTTAAGTGAGTAATCACAGCTAAGGAGTTTTGTGGGTCTTGCAGCATTTCACAAACGTTATGCAGTTAAACTATATATGTGTACTTGTAATTGTGAAAGATTTACAACTGAAAAGCTTCTAAAAGGTGCTAAATAAGTTGTTTTATTACAGCAAAAAATGTAGGAAAGGAATAAAATCTAATCAACAAGAGAAAGCTGTAGCAAGCTAAGCAGCCTATATGACCCCATGACTGAACATCTGGATTGCATTTAGTGGCTGTGGTACAAGCACTCGGGATTGAACTCACCCACAGAAAGATAAAGAAAGTACTCTGCTTTGCAGCTTCAGAAGGCATGAGGTCATGGGTCTTTACGCAACTATAGCACACTGTTTGAACTGCTTATGGCTTCAGTCCAAATCCTGTACTTAGTAACAAGATAAAAGGAAGAGCATGCATTCTTATTTTGTTAAAGCTTAAACTTCAGCACTGTGTATTTGCTATTGTGATGCATAAATATAGAGAAGTATATTAAATTATGATTCCTATGTGATGGCTCGAAAACGAACAAGGGTTTGTTTTTTAAAATATTAAATTGCTTATTCTTTCGCTAAGCAATTTACAGTTAAGAGTTTTGGTTTTAAATGCTGAATATGGCCTTGTCATTGATGCCTCCTTCATCTTAGGGGGCACAGTTTTAGGACACTAAGTTTGGATCCTAGCCTGGTCCTAGGTACTTTTTGCACATTTCTCTTTACCCGTTTAGAAATTTTTAACGTACTCCAGTGTTCTGACACCCAAACAGATGTAGGTTAAATTTACTGGTCATTCTAAACTGCAAATCAGTGTGGATGTCCACACAAACGTGCCATTTAATGGACTGTAGTCCTCTGTAGAAGTAAGGGCTGTGTTGTGCCTGAATACTAACAGGATAATCTCTGGCTCCTGTAACTGAGTACAGGAATGACTTGATTAGGAAAATGGGCAGATAGGGTTTTGAGGTACTGTCAAATTTTATATCATCTGAAAAAGCTAAAGTTATAATAATTCTTTGATTTTTCCTTACCCAGTTTTTATTTTTGAAGCTTCTGGGAAGAATGCTACAAGGCAGAAATCAGTGTTGGATGGAATGCTATTGACCCACGTAAACACAACCACGCCAGACAACGAAAAACATGCCAAGTGACAGAACAGGAGCTGTGTGTACTTGGAGAGTAAAGCCAAGCAACTACACAGAAAGCATACCCAATTCCACACACTCTAATGAGGGTAAGTGCAGAGAGTTTTCAATACCCAATATTTTTTACTGCCCATATTGTGTTCATAAGAATTACTTGAATGCTTTAAAATTACCTCAGTTAACTTTTCCTTCGCCTCCTGACTCGCCAGTTAAGAGAAAACCCCCACATACGATATACCATTCATCTCACTTTGAAGTCTTATTATGCAAGACAACAAGCTTTTTGGGGTTCCCACCTATTTTTGACTTTCTAGACACAAAAATCACACTTTTTAGGCCATTATAAGATTGTATATAGTATGGAAGAAATGACACCAGTATAATAAAGAGTAAAGCAATAGGAATATTCAAAAAGAAAATGATCAAAAGGACTTAAAGTTGTGTTTGCGACATCAACTGACCCCAGGGGTTTCCCCCCTTATATGTATGGTCACAAAACTTTGAAAAAAATGTGAATCTGTTATATAGACAAATGGAGTGTTGTTCTGTGCTATTTCGAGTTTGCAGATCACAAATATGACAATATTTTTAATATTTGATTTTTTTATTTACCGGCACTCCTAGCTCTCTAAAAGCCAATCCCCAATCTCAAAAACAAATCCTTATTGCATCTATTTTCTAAGCTTTACAGTAATTAATTTATTTAATTTGCTTACACAAAGTATTACTTGAGAAAGGTCACATGTTGTCTTGCTGTTCCTGTAAAGAGAAGCAGCCTTCCAGACTTTAGGGGAAAGTGAAGAGCAGAATATTGGCTTTTACATTAAAGGAAGTGGAGTCATATCTGAGGAGTTGTCTTGTGTATAGAGAGAAATGGTAGATGTATACATTGTCCAGAAGGATTTATTATATTAATTATTATTGCATTTATTGATATTGAATGCATTACAAAAAAAATAGTGCATCTTTTCGAAGCAGTCTCACAAAGCCCTTTAACACTAAAGATTAAAAAAAAAACCCACCCACCAAAAAACCCCATCCACTCAAACAGACCAAACAAATATAATAAACATTGAACAGTAATGTGCACTCATACACTCAGTCACCTAATGCTCATTTGGGATCCATCTTATAACACTGGTAGTCAGAATACCAACTCCTGCCATTAGACACCAGTTGTACTATTTATTGTTCATTAGCAATTATTTATAATTATTTATTTATTTTATATAATATATATACACACACACACACATATATATACACACATATATACATATATATATATATATACATACATACATACATACATACATACATACATACATACATACATA
>JANRMT010062798.1:12085644-12138937 GCA_026402145.1 Polypterus bichir lapradei
GACAGGATATATTTTTATGGAGAGCAAAATATTATAAGTTGTTTAAGGTTTGAGTTGATTTATTCAGGAATAATATTCCTGTCTGTTTTTACCATTCCTACCAAAGATATTTCTGTCGACTAAATAAAAATTCCTTCTATTTAAAATTTAAATAGAACTTGAACAAATATGATAGTTCATAATATCCACGCAGACTTGCACGTAACAGCGGGAGTTATCCGTTTTAACAAGCAGCGTCTTGCACTGATACGAAATAGCTGTGTGTGTATATATGTAGATATGTATGTATATGTATATATATGTTTATATATGTGTGTGTGTATGTGTATATATATATGTATTTGTGTGTATATGTGTGTGTGTGTATGTATATATATATGTATTTGTGTGTATATATGTGTGTGTATGTATGTATGTATGTATGTATGTGTGTATGTATATGTATGTGTATATATGTAGATATATATATATGTATGTATATATGTGTGTGTGTAAATATATATATATATATATATATATATATATATATATGACAGCAACACTCATCACTCACAACAGTGACAAAACAATTACATTGACAATCATGTTACGTTATTTTCAAAATGTTTCCTTTTGTTTTTCATTGCTTCTTTAACACACTACTTCTCCGCTGCGAAGCGCGGGTATTTTGCTAGTTTATTACTAAAACATGAAAAACGTTTCTGTTTTAACAATGTGTTTACACACATTGTTGTAGACACAAAACACACATCAAATTATTTCACCTTAAAATTCTTGGTAGCTCACTCCTAGATAATCAATCAAGGCAGGAACTGGGAGAACTTCTTGCCCGTTCTGACGTGGTGGGGGAATGGTATGGCAGGCTGCTTGCTGCTTGAGCTTATCAACACATTTAGAAGACAAAAGACGCTGACGGAGAGGTGCGAAGGCATTTAAGGTGGGCCGGATTTACAGGTTTTTTCATAGGCTCTGGTAATTCTAGTGTTAAAAGGTCCCAGTTAAACAAAACCAAGCCTTGAGTCCAAAGGAATTTCCTGCAGAATTTAGATACAGGATTGTGCTGAGGTATAGATCTGGGGAAGGCTACAAAAGAAAATCTCTGCAGTACAGAAGGTTCCCAAGAGCAGAGTGGCTTCCATACTTCTCAAATTGAAGACTACAGTATTCATAGAGTTGGCCACTCAGCCAAACTGAACAATCAGGAGGGAAGGACCTTGGTAAGAGTGGTGACCAAGAACACAGTGGTCACTCCAGCTGAGCTCTAGAGAGCCTATACGGAAATGGGTGAATCTTGCAAGAGGACAACCACCACTTCCTCTAATCTGAAATGTATGGCAGAAGGGCCAAACAACACATGAAAGCCCACTTTCAGATTACAAAAAGACATTAAAGGAACTCTCCAACTAGAAAAAAGACTCTTTGGTCTGATAAAACCCAAGACTGAACTGTTTGTCTTTTATTCTAATAATAATATTATTTTTGGTTTATATAGTGCCTGTCCTATGCTTGATGCGCTAGTAAGTGTCACATTTGCAGGAAACCAGGCACCGTTGGAATGGTATTACGCAGGTGGTCCCAGTATTATGCTGTGGAATTGTTTTGTTTCGCAACAGGGACTAGGAGACAACAAAGGGTTGGCAGAAAAGAGCAAAATAGAGATATCCTTAATGAGAAACCTGCTCAGGGTACCACAGACCTACGAAGTTTACCATGCAAAATGACACGTGCGACTAGGAAGGAGCTGAGTGGACCAAGTGGAGGTAATTACCCACCAGGCCAGGGGGTGGTGGGGTGCACTAAACCTACCTCTGTTATTTCTACAGACCAAATATGGGGAAACCTGCCTAATTTAACATCACTTCCTGTTCCGGCGCCCAGACTGATGTCACTTCCGGCCCCCGGGCTAATTTCACTTCCGTTTCATGGCTTATAAAGCCACCATTTTTCAAAGCCTCGTCAGTTCAATCCTGGAACTCAATCTAACAATAACTTGTTTTTGTTAACACTTTTTGCAGCTAGGGATAATATATGGGTGGCTGCCCCAAACCTTTCCAGTGTATTGAGACTCATTCTATCACAGCACAAAGCAAAGACAACAGAGAAGTGGCTTAGGGACAACTCTGGGAAATGTCCCAGAGTGGCTAACTCAGATACCAGACTTGGACCCAGTTGAACATTTCTGGAGAGACCTGAAAATAGCTGTTCATTGACGGTCTCCATCCAACTTGACAAAGCAGAGAAGAATGACAGAAAATCCACAAAACCAGGTGTGTGAAACCTGTTACATTAAACCCAAGACCACCTTAGGATAGAAAGGCTGCCAAAGCAGTTTCAACTAAGTACTAAAATGTAGGAATACTTGAATTAAAGGGATATTTTATTTTTAATAAATATGCAAAAATGTTTAAAATCCTGTTTTCCTATTTGTCATTTTGAAACAATGAGTGTAGCTTGATGAGGGAAAAAATTATTTAAAACATTTTAGTACAAGGCTGCAACAAAGCAAAATGTGAAAAGTGAAGGGGTCTTAAGAGTTTCTGAGGGCACATGGTTGAAATGATACCATTATGTCAACGGTGTTTTAATAAGAATCTTAATGGTCTTCTAAACAAATTCAGTTTGTGCATTTGCCTTGCAACTCCTCAAGTACCTCAGCTTTCCCATGTGCACATGGGTTTTTTTCTAACATCACAAAGATATGTAGATTAGGCTAGATGGTGACTTTAATTTAGCTTGGTAAGAGAGAGATCATATTGTTAAAAGCCCATGTCCTGCGACTGACTCGCTTCCACTGTGGTTTCAAGTCAAACTTTAGCTCCCTGAGACACTGAATTTGGGCTAGATCAGATCAGTAAATGAATGGATACATCAACACATTCAAGCTGTAACTGATGAATGAAAACTCGAGAACTACAGTCTTGTTGCTGAGATAGAAGGTTTATTTGTTCCAACATTCTCAATTGTCCTGCACCACTGAAAGCTCAATTATGTCTCTGTCCATTTTGTTATGAAATATTGTCACATTTAGGTTGGGGCCCTGCCTTACAGTTATGGAATACTCCAGCTGTAACTTGACTTGAAGTAAGTAGTTGTCATAAATGGATGAATGGCCAATACTAAAACATTTTATATTATTATCTGCACATTTATTTACTGCACATAAAATTAATATAAAAGGTGCGCAAATATTATTTCTAAATTTTATGTGTGCGCTTATTAAATAAGTAGATGGTAGATCTCTAACTCTAGTACCAGCTCAAGCTTCTCAACATACAGAGAGATCACATTCTAAGTCCCTGGAGTTAGTTTCAGCATCTGGTGATCATTTCAATGAGGCAATTGCCTTTGACAGCTGCTCAAACGACATTATACAAGACCCTGATGGCTCTTCCTACAAGTGGCTGAGCCACTGAAGGAATTTAAGTAATTTCAGGGTCTTGTTCACGAGTGAGGGAAGAAATGAGAGATCGACAGGTGGGTCACAGCAGAGTCTATAGTTGTGTGGATGCTGTAGTGGTCAGTCGTGGTGAGGAAGGAGGCAAAACTTTTGACTCATCGGTGGATTCACATTCCTACCCTCACCTTTGGCCACGCGCTTTGGGCAGTGTCTGAAAATACTAGATCATGGACTGCAGGATATGTGGGTTTAGCCTTAGAGATATGTTGAGGAATTCAGACATTTGGGAGTAGCTCAATGCACAGCCGGTGCTCCTCTGCATTGAAAGGAGGCAGCTGATAAGGATACCTTTGGAATGCCTACCTACGGAGGTGTTTTGGGCATGTCCAATTGGGAGGAGACCTCAGAGTAGACACAGTACTTACTGGAGACATTATATGTCCCAGTTGGTCAGGGAATGTTTTTGTAACTGGGCACAATTGATTAGACTGCTGAAATGAAAACAAATAAAAATTGCTTGTTGCTCCCTGTTCTCTTCTTCTTGGAGTGACAGTAATGTGCATCTTTAGTCCTTACTATTTCCACGTATGTTGGGGAGAGTAGCTAGATAGGCACAGCTATCTAGCTGTGACAAGCTTTCTTGGGATGTCACAAAAGTCTTAGCTGAGCTCACTGTGGGCATTTTTCATTTGAGAATAAGTATGCCCTTCACCTTCTCCGTGATTAAGTAATTTACTTAACTGCTCTGGCAGGCAAACGCATTCCAAACTTTTGAAAATGGCTACGATATTTTCTAATTTCAGGTGTAAATAATTAATTTCATACGTAGCATAAAGCTTGGAGAGTAGCGAATGGAACTTCTCAAACTGTGTCATCTCCCATCTTAGAGGACTTAGGTTTCCATTAGACTATAAATGACCAGAGTTCTGTAAATAAGTATCATGATAAACTTGATATATCTTGTTAGACACTCTTTAATATGTTGTGAAATTAAATTTTGGCTTTAGATAGGCAGTTGTCAAATTTTTTTTCAGATGTCAGCATTGATGGAGATAATAATGCAAAGGAGAAATAGTCTAAATATAGTTCTTGTAAATGTCTTCAAAGCTTAACTGCTGGGAGAAGTTGTAAACATTCTCTTTTTAGGAGGCCAAAGTAAATACTCAATGTATTTATATTATAGACACATACACACAGAATGTCTCTTTAGGCTGATTTTTTTTTTTTATATACAATGGAACCTCGGTTCACGACCAAAAAGTTCGCCAAGCTTTTGCCTCGGTTCACAACCACACACTCGGTATACGAACAAGCCAGTTTCCCTTGCCTGCCTGAGCTGAGAGAGAGAGAGAGAGAGAGCGAGCCACGTGCCTGCTGAGGAGGGGGAGATTGCTGCACGTGTTTGCCTGCCTATCTGCCTGCCTGTGCTGGGGTGGAGTTGGGGGTCCCACCAACTAAACAGCTAAAAACACCAGAAACCCAAGAAAACACTTCATGCCAGAACTCGACTCATGCAAGGTTAGTTTTCTTGGTGGTTTTTGTATTACGGATTTTTCAAAAGTTAATTTTTCAGTTCGTAGCGTGAATTGTTGCAATGTTACTTTTCTCTTTTTTCAAATGTTCGCTTTTTTCCCTGTGCTTAAAACTCATTTTAAAAAAAGTGTTTACAGCGATCGGGCTGTAAGGCTATTAGCATGAACTCCTGCAATGTTTTTTGGTTGCTTGTGGTTGGTTTTTAAAGTTCAGATTTGTTCTAATGTTCCTTTTTTTCCACTGTGCTTAAAACTCATTTTATAAAAAGTGTTTACAGCGATCGGAGTGTAAGGCTAAAATAGCGTGATCTTGTTAATTTTTTGGTTGCTTGTGGTTGGTTGGTTTTTAAATAAATTTCGGATTTGTTCTAATGTTCCTTTTTTTCCTGCTGTGCTTAAAACTCATTTTAAAAAAAGTGTTTACAGCGATCGGGCTTTAAGGTTAATAGCGTGATCTCCTGCAATCTTACTTTTTTGGTTGCTTGTGGTTGGTTTTTAAATACACTTCGGATTTGTTCTAATGTTCCTTTTTTTTCCGCTGTGCTTAAAACTCATTTTAAAAAAACTGCTTCACATGCTGCTGACAGAGGGGGGGTGTGCTACAGAGAGATTAGAGAGCGAGCGAGCAAGCGCAGAGAGAGAGCGAGAGATTAGAGAGTGCAAGCAAGCAAGTGCAGAGAGAGAGAGAGAGAGAGAGAGAGAGAGCAAGAGCAAGCACGTGCTGCTGACAGGGAAGGGAGGGGGAGGAGGGGGGTGGGTGGTGTGTGTGTGTGTGTGTTACAGAGAGAGCCTGAGCAGGGAGCCTGGGTGTTTTGTGTCAGTGTTATTCATGTTTTTACATTAGTTTACTATAACACTGTGCATTCTATGGTGTAATTAACTATATTTGTGCTTAATCTTTACATATATTTACATATTTACATACAGTTCGTGCGGTCTGGAACGGATTAATTGTATTTACATACAGTCCTATGGGGGAAACTGCTTCAGTTCACGACCAACTCGGTTTACAACCAAAGTTCTGGAACGAATTATGGTCGTGAACCGAGGTTCCACTGTATATGTAAATTTGTATAAAAGTCTACGTGTTGTGGGAGATTGCCCGGACACAGACAGGTACACATGGTTAAATCACTCAACACACATGTATTAAACAACTAATGTATACAACAGTGCACACACAACCCCCAAACTCCCCAAAAGTCCATGCCTCGCAATGTCTCTCACTTCTCTTCAGGCCGCCTCCACTCCTCTCCACCAAGACCTTGTCTCTCGTCCTCCTGACTCCAGCCATCGAATGGAGGGAGGCGGCCCCTTTTATACACATCCAGACATGCTCCAGATGCCTCCCAATTAGCTTCCGCCAGCACTCCCCAGTGTGGCGGAAGTACTGGCTGCGCACCTGGAAGCACTCCAGGTGTCCCTGGTCTTCTTCCCCCCAGCATTTCTGGGTGTGGAGGAAGTGCTGAGGGCCAGGGCTCCTCAGGCATTGGGGCGCCTCCTGGCGGTGACCACGGGCCCCTATAGTGTTAAGCTTCCAAGCTCAGTTCCTGTGGTCACCAAAGCAACCAGGGCGTTTGCCCCCACGTGGTCTGGAGGAGGCATAAGCCCTCCTCCGGTCCTCCTGGACGTCCCTTCTGGGTACCACCCCCAGCCACACGCCACAGTGTATATATATTATACTGTATACGCAGGAGATGAATTTCACCACTCAAATAAACAGCAGATGTTTGGAGGGGGAAAAAGTTAACATTCTACCAAAGTGAAGAAGTAGATGACATGCACTGCAAAACATTTTTTCTGAACAAGTAAAAATTTCTTATTTTAAGGTAATATATCTAATATTTTGCCCCAAGAGATTAAATATCTCATGTTGCAATGATACTTGCTAGATTATTTTGCTCAATTCAAGATAACTAGTCTTAAGCTATCTGACTTTGATATCAAAGTGCAATTCCAAGACAATTTAGACTTAAAAAAAGCACAACTGTGAGAAAAAAGCCTGTTATCAACTACAGTGATGAGCATAGCAGGACATATATTCTTATTTAAAGGACCAAAACTTTCTAGGTTTGTCTTGTTTTAAGAAATGAGTAAGACACAACCCCGAGACTTAAATTAAAATCTTCTTATTCCAGAACGGTTTTAGAATACACCCTTGATTTTCTTAACATCTACGACATTTTAGATTGAGACTTGCCTAATTCAGTGGCCTTTCTCTGTAACTAGTATGATTTAACAACTGGATTCCCTGCAACGGGTAGTACTTTATTATATTCAAATGGTAATATATTTCTTCAAATCAAAATGGCTTCCACATTTTAAAATAAATGACCCTTGTATAAAAAATGTGTCTGGTGGTTTGATGCAAGAGTTTTTTCACTGTGTCAAATAAATGGCTTAATCCAAACAGTGTTGCTGGAATTTATTAACATAAAAAGAAAAGTTCAAGAATTTAGGAATCTTTAAAAGTTTTATATAGTTCAATGAAAGCCCCATGGTAGTTCTTCACAATAATATATATACTCAGCAAAAAAAGAAACGTCCCTTTTTCAGGACTGTGTATTTCAACAATAATGTTTTAAAAATCCAAATAACTTTACAGATCTTCATTGTAAATTGTTTAAACAATGTTTTCCATGCATGTTCAATTAACCATAATCAATTAATTAACATGCACCTGTGGAATGGTCGTTAAGACCTTAACAGCTTACAGAAAGTAGGCATTTAAGGTCACAGTTCTAAAAACACAGGACACTAAAGAGACTTGTCTACCGACTGTGAAAAACACCCAAAGAAAGATGCCCAGGGTCCCAGCTCATCTGTGTGAACGTGCATTAGGCATGCTGCAGGGAGGCATGAGGACTGCTGATGTGGCTAGGGCAATAAATTGCCATGTCCACACTGTGAGACGCCTAAGACAGCGCTACAGGGAGACAGGAAGGACAGCTGATCATCCTCGCAGTGGAAGACCACGTTTAACAACACCTGCACAGGATCGGTACATCCGAATATCACACCTGCGTGACAGGTACAGGATGGCCACAACAACTGCCCGAGTCACACCAGGAACACACAATCCCTCCATCAGTGCTCAGACTGTCCGCAATAGGCTGAGAGAGGCTGGACTGAGGGCTTGCAGGCCTGTTGTAAGGCAGGTCCTTACCAGACATCACCAGCAACAACGCCACCTATGGGCACAAACCCACCTTCGCTGGACCAGACAGGAGTGGCAAAAAGTGCGTGAGTTTCTGCATGACAGCAATGTCAGTGTTCTGCCATGGCCAGCGAAGAGCCCAGATCTCAATCCCATTGAGCATGTCTGGGACCTGTTGGATCGCAGGGTGAGGGCTAGGGCCATTCCCCCCAGAAATGTCCAGGAACTTGCAGGTGCCTTGGTGGAAGAGTGGGGTAACATCTCACAGCAAGAACTGACAAATCTGGTCCAGTCCATGAGGAGGAGATGCACTGCAGTACTTCAAGCAGCTGGTGGCCACACCAGATACTGACTGGTACTTTTGATTTTGAGCCTCCCTTCATTCAGGGACACATTGTGAAACATTTTTAGTTTATGTCTTATGGTGTTGACTCTCTTAGTGTTCATACAAATATTTACACATTAAGTCTACTGAAAGTAAAAACAGTTGAAAGTCAGAGGACGTTTCTTTTTTTGCTGAGTATATTTTGTTTTTCAGTCATATAGTCTCATAGGAATTAAAATTGACCAGCTTCATAGCATCAACAAAACGGGTGCATTTATCCAAATTAGGGATTTTAATTTCAAATGACAAAACATCTCTATCAAAGACACAGCATCATGAACTTGAAACTCCAAACAGTATAATGTGTAGTGTTGATATGGCTCAAAAGTTGTTTTAAACTCAAAGCCACAAACGAGCAGCAAATAAAACAACGGCAAATCATTTTTGGTGCTTAAACAGCAAAAAGCACGAGTGCTGAGCAACTTTAGTCGTTATGTAGTGTAATATACAGGATCGTTCCATTATTTTAGGAAAAAAAAATATTTATGTCAATGCCATTGTTGAGTATATGAAAAGCTAATTGTATAATTACAGTTTCTTTGCAGTGTCCAATTGTTTTTGTTTTTTTTTAACTACAAATACGGTTTTTTTTTTCAAATATAATATCCAGCCCTGTTTTTGACACCTTCTTTGTCATGTAATGGAACATACCTTTCTTTGAGCATGAGTAAACGCGTTCCCTGTGAAGCGTCCTTAGCTTTCCCGCGCATCAGACGCTACATTTCAAAACGATCTCACCTTAAGGTTATTAACAACGCTACATAAATGATAGCTAAAATACTTATCAGCTGCGAAGAGCAAAGCAGTAACACATTTCCGCATATAAACCAATGGATTCACTTGACGAAGTCACACTGGAAATATTAAAAGGTAAGTTTCTAATTGACATTTACTGTTGCTGCAGTGCATTCTGTTTTTATGAATCCACAAGAATTCACCTGTCCACGTTGATACCTATAATCATTACGATACAAAACAGAAGTAGTGGGGCAAGCTAGTTTTGTGTAACAACTATATAAAATTTGAAAAATAAATGCAAATGTTTGTTATATTTATTTTTTCATTTCCGGTTTTCACCTTTGCAATTTAACCAGCATACACTGGCCTGAATTATAACTTCCACTGCACGCAGTTCTTGCATTCGAACATATTGGTACATTTAGCGCTTCTCTTACCATTTTAGGCATTAATGAGTGGTTTGAGGCTACACAGCAACACTGGACTCTTTTTATCGAGCGTCATGATTGTTAGACTTCACATATACAGAGTGTTATTATGAAATGTTAGTTAAATGTCGTTGATTTATTTGTTACAGTGATTTGTTAAAAATGTTGTTAAAGACATTCTGATACAGACTTCTGCTTGCTTAAAAATAAATTGAAATGTATCTTTTAAAAATGTGCCAAGTTCTAACTGCATTGCACGAGCCTCATGTTATTACCGGTAGTAAAAGTGAACACAACCCAAGTCGCTTCTATTTGAGATACCTTTAAAGAAAAACTTTAAAATTTAGAGGCCAGTATTTTAGTATTGATTTTGAGGTATTCACAATTGTAAGCTCATTGCTCGCATATAAAAAGATTGCTGCACTTGAAA
Source organism: Polypterus bichir lapradei (assembly GCA_026402145.1). Classification (NCBI taxonomy): domain Eukaryota; kingdom Metazoa; phylum Chordata; class Cladistia; order Polypteriformes; family Polypteridae; genus Polypterus; species Polypterus bichir. Next base: position 12,095,712 of record JANRMT010062798.1, read on the forward strand.
CTTCGTTATCAATACCATACATGAGGGCGTCATATAAAAAAATCAAAGGTTTGGGCGCGGCTTGTACAGCGTTGCCGATATTCTAGAGCCAGCCCTGAGTGAGACAGTGCTCTTTATTACTTTAATGGCATAGGTGAAGGCCCCAGTCTGAGTGAAATGTTAACGCCCTGCTAATTTTTACACTCACAAATTAATTGTCCTAGATCAGGCAACACGGTAAATACACCTCTGTAGGATATCTCTACTTGCCTAAAACCTCAGTATGATAGACTTCTTCAGAAAGGAAACAACATATAAAACATTTATAAAAAGGTATCATGATTTGCACTTGTATCATCTTTCAAGAAACTCTTAAACTTATAAAAATGTGTAAATTTAGTACTTAAAGCCTAAAACCTGAGTTGGAAATGACTGCTGGTAATTGTGCAGATGACGTCCAAATATGAATGAATTACTGGTCTTCTCTGTTGCTTTCAAGTTACAAATGTTACAGATGATCTTCTAGGGACTATTTCACGTGAAGATATGAACATTTCCTTCGAAGAAAACCTCATGGCCAGCAGTACATCAAGAGGTCAGCATTATTTATTTTTTTTTTTTTAAAGAAATATTGTTCAGCAAACAATGTAGTTATTATCACTTTTGCTATGTTCTCTTTGTTGAGATTAAAGGCTCCTGTAGCAACTTTTATGTCAGAAGTGTTCATGTCCTGATGATATTTGAGATCAAGCAGGGAAGAAATATAAAGGATAATAGGGAAAAGGAGAACATTTATGATATGAAAGTGATGACAACATAAATATACATTTATAGATGTGGAAATTTGAAGAGTAGAAACTTGGGCTTGGTCTTTCTCAATTAAAATGTTCCATAATTCAATAAAAGCAGTTTGAAATGTCACACCTGGGCACAGGACAGCTCATGCATCCATCCAGGCTGTTGCCCCAACATGTTTACCTCACCATATGAATCTTTGTGTAAACACATATTTATGTATGTTTGTAATTTGTACAAAGTCTATATTTAATTTACAAATGTTTTGATAAACTTTATCATGGCGCCAGAGAATGATAGCGTGTTACATGTTAATTAGCACACAGAAGTAAGAATTTCACAGTACTCATGTAGCACTTATTTAGTTCAATACAACATATTGTGAAAATACTCCATATCAATATATAACTGAGCACATACCGTTTCTGTGGAAGTAAAGATGATGACTACTATCTTGTTTTTAGTTACCTAAATATTTTAACAATGAAAATATAAGCAGTCAGATATTTGAGCAGTGCTGCCTTTGATTACTAATTTCATTTACGTTAAATAAAAGTAAATACTTCCATTTGTCAGGCTTCATCAAACTTCATAATTCATAAATAGTTTATTGATAACTGGTGACTATTTTCAATGTCCTGTTCCTGTATTTTTTTTTTTTATCAGGAGCTGCAGTTTTCTGTGCAGCAAGATAACTTACAAGACAGCTACACATCTCCCTCCTCTTCTGAACGCAATACTCTAAAAAATGCCACTCTTTCACCTACTCCTCAATCCAGTGAACAAGGATGTTCCAGAAAACTTTTAAGAGAAGCCAGCCCCTCTAAAATCATTTAACTACCAAGCCCTGAATACATACTTCATAGTGACAGTGAGTTGGAGAAGGTCAGAAAACACTGCAGTGCATAGGGAAAGAGGAGCATTGTATTCTTTCAAAGGATCTGTGCTGTAGATTAATTAGAAATACAGTGACCAACATAGTGCCCATACTGAGGACAACAACAAAGGAAGACAAATATACCTCCAGACATGAGGTTTCTTCAATGGCAAAACATATAGTCAAGTATTATCCAAAGCTATGTGCAGCTGAAGATCAAAATTCATGGGTGAGTGTAAGTAACTAGTTTTTATAGAGGTTTTAGACAGAGTAGTCACACCTTGTATTCACTTGGACACTTTTTAAAAGAGTGTAATCTCATTACAGGAACCTGTGTTTAAACAATTCCTGAAAAGGCTACAGAATATCTGCACACCTCAGAAGCGACAGGGCTGTATGCCCCAAATAAATAAAGAGATGTCTCGGCGTCACCACTGACAAGCCTGATGCTGCTGAAGTCGAGAATTCTGGCGAGGCCGATTCCACTGCATCATCAGGGAATTCTATTGCTTCAGTGACACTTGTTAATGTGTCACCTTCTAGTCATACCCAAGAAGTTACAGCAGAGAAAGAATGTGAACCATAAGTGCACAATAGAGATGGTCATATCCCATCTTAGTTAAGACTGTTTAGAAAACACAACTGATTGGATTATTCATTTATATGTTTTTGCAGCTGTTGACATAATAGTTGACAGCCACCAAATACAGGCCAGGCACTACAAAACACTACAGGACCTTTACAAGAAGCCAAAGCCAAATAAATTTGCAGTTACCCAGCTCCTTGATCATGAATTTAATGCACAGTAAGTACATGTAATTACATAAAACACAGACATTTGACTGAAATATTTTTGAAAATGGTTTTTAAAAACAAAATGTACTGGCTTAGAGTGTGCTTATTTTATAGGTAATGGATCAAATGCATTGTATTCTTAGTTGGAATAATCTTAACTACATCACAGAAGTTAAGAGCAGGTGGAGCAGTTTTTATGGAAAAGCACAGCTGTATGGAGTAATGAAGAAGATCCTGAAGCGTCCACATATGCATGATGAGGGTAACATTTGTCATGCATATTTTATTCAAACTCATTTTATAGTTAGTTATGCACTAGGCCTAAATGAAAGTCAAATTGAAGTTGTTTAAAGTTATGATATTTTGCAGTTGATGCTCAAAGGGTTGCACTTTATGCCATTTTTTCCATAAAGACCAAGTCTATATTATGGTAAGCCAAACTTTGAGAAATTTTCATGCAAAATATTATCACTGCTCTCTTTGCCAGTAACTGTTGATTTGTGAATTCCAGTGTTATTCTGAAATAATTTTTTGCCTTTAATTATGTTTTTAAAAAGCCATTTATTAGCATTGTAAATAGTTTTGTCTAGGATCTTTATAAGACACAACAGAATAATATACTGACTGACACTCTCCTTTATTAGGTATAAATAATGAAGGAATATTTTAAAGAATTTGTTTTGTATTTTAAAGAATTAGATTTGTTGCAAGATTAATACTCTCATGATAATGATGGTGATCAACACAGTGAAAATCAACTGGATGATGTGAAACCTGGAGTCGGATAGCTGCCCTAAATGCTTTTCTTCATCACAAGGTGTATGACGTGTCACAACTGCCAGCACTACATAAACATTCTATTGCCAACTGAGCACAAAAAGTCACTAACTACCAAATACACTGTGTGCAACAACTGTGGACAGCACAAAGAGGCATGTTACATTTGCGGCACGTGGTTCTAATCCTGCACTCTGCATGGTGCCATGCTTCAAGGACTCACATTCAAATGTACACTTTTAGTCATGTTGCTGGTGAAATAAATTGTCTATTTGCATTTTTTATTGGATTTATTTATTTTCAGAATTTCTACAGAGTTGCTGTTGATAATAAAACTGTTGTTTTCCAATACATTTCTTTATATTTTGATGGAGCTCATTATTCATCATATATGGATAGATTTATATTGCAGTGTCCTAGTAGTAAACGGTCCAGCAGTCAAGGTGTTGAAGTCAGTATTACAGCAGGAGAAAATATTTGCTTAATTTTCATTTTAAATCAAAAGTATACATGAAAAGCGCAAGCATGTGTGTATAAACAGAAAGGAGTTTTAAATCTGGCTTATTTAAACAATAAGTAATGTAACAAACTGGTCAAACATACACCAATTTAGGTTCTATGGATATACCTTTTCATTTTCTTGCTAGTTTCATATTTTCCTTATTTAACGCAGTGTCTTCACCTCATTCGTTACGCTATTGCTTTTGCAAATCAACCACATTATACCTCAACTGCCAACAGTAATGCATCACATATGATGGGATCTAGGTAAAGAAACATCTCTTTCAAGTACTAAATAGGCAAAGGGCTAAGGGCACTTTATCACGCAAAACCACGTACAGTAATGCTTATTTTGCTGTTTTTTTTCAGTTCCCTTCGATTTAATGCTCAGGTTGCATTTGGGAGCTTCCATAAGATTTTAATTTAACACATTGTGATCGGAGTTGGGTGAGCTGTTCTTTGGTAATATTACAAATTGAGAAACTCTGCTAAGATTTCTCACAGCGCTAACCACAAATGAGAATTAAAAACAAAGATATACTATACTTGTTGAGGTACTGTATTACCTGAAAACTAAAATCAAAAATATGTATCTACTTTCTTCAGAATTAACATAAATGTAGTGCTAACCTCATACAGTAATATCATTAATTGGTCATTTGACTACATTCAGTTTTGACTGAGTAATGTGTGGTCTTGAATTGAAAGGTAATTCACTCCAAGCAGCTGCTCAGTAAAATGCAGCACATTTGCTTTGCTTTAAGTTATGACATGTAATCTATAGACATAAATTAAAAAGCAGTACATTTTTGTATTGCATTTTAAATTAGCATGAAAATTGTGTGAAGCAGTAAAAACAATCTATCATTTGGTTGATGTTTTTCATTATGACACAATAAAATCATGCCAAAATTAAACACACCACTTGTATATGTATTGTACTGTAATGTTGTTAACATGGTGGATTGCATTTAATAATCTTCAATATATTACAACCAACAATGCATGACCATTTTTACAGGATTTTTCAGATTCAAATTTGTGCTGTGAGTTTTTATTACCAAAACAAAATAAAACAAAAAAAGACTCTTTGAAAGGAAACAAACAACTCTATTTTCTGATGTGACAACAGGACTCACTAACACGTTGCAATGCTGGGACTACAAGGCACTAACCTTCAAAAAAATATTCTGGAACCTGCATTTTCAGGAAAGAGATTGGGAGTTATTTTTTCAGCAGTAGGGCACAAGGTCAGTATCCAGTGCTAGGTGACATTCCAGTAAGCAAAAAAGGCACACTTGTACTAAGCCAAAAAAGAAACAAAAGTCAAACTAAACAAACGTCTTTGGGATGACAAAAGGATTTTAACTCAGAAAAAGGCAGAAAACTGTGATCTGTCATTCACTGAAAACAGTTTTACTTTAATATGCCTTCACTGCTTTAATATGAGCAGATTTAACAAGAGGAAATGCTGTGCCGATAAGATGGAGAAAAGGATAAATTCTGTGAAAACTACATGTATACCTAAAAATGAACATGGTCTGGCATAATCTAAATCATTTTTGCGCATTCATTTTTTTTTTTTTTAAACAAATGCCCCTACTAGGATAAATGCATGCTCTCCTTCACACGGATGTAATTTTCAATTTTAATAATGTAAGTTCATCCCATTCCAAGTTCATTTCATGCCAAAACCCAACTATTTTGTGTCAATCTGGTATAACTAAGGAACTTTGAAGTTAAAAAGTAACAGAATCATAGGTGCCTATAAACATTGTCAAGCACATGTGTAGCTTCAAGGCTTTCGCAAGATAAGCAATATCAGTTACTCCAAGTAGAAAAAGATCTCCCTTTCCCTCTGCAGTACTAGAGGACGATCCAATCCAGGAAACCCCAGGAAGTCCCAATCCTTTGGAATGCCTCTGTTAGAGCTGTTAGTTAGCTTATGTTATACTGATCAAAGTATTTTCCTAGTTATGTTAAAACCTATGCCTGTAAATTAATGCATAGTCAATGGGAGGTTTAAATATAACAAATACAAGCTAAAATGTACATGGAATATTCTAAATACTTCTTGTCATTCTGACTAGAGACTAGTTCAGCTTATGGTCTGCCCTGCAGTTGGTAAGGCATAGATGGTAAACAGTTTCAAACTGTACTGAACGTGCTGAAGTGAAACCTATGTAAGTTTGCCTTAGAAAAGTAATGCAATTTTTAGTTACAGAAAGTGAGGTTTAAAATGAAAAAGCTAAGATTGTACTTTTTTCCCTTTTATTATGCGTGTGTAACAAGTTTTTTTTGAAGTTTTACAATTTGTTCATTTAAAAATTTTCCCTAAAGCTTTTTAAAATTAACTTTATTGCATTGAGGAATTCTTCTTGTTACTTGTTTGACTCATGCCGGATCCTACCTTACCAAATCTGCAGCTAATTGATTTTAGGAACCCAGAAAAGATGTAGCTACAGTCTTTACTGTATATAAGCAAGCCACCCATGGGGAGTAGATGTATATTTTTGAACCCATGTCTGAGGGTGAAGAGGCGGTTCTAAATAAGCCCATTTGTCACAAGGCAACAGCCGCCATTTTGATTTACTCATTTTCTTTATTTCCTTGTCAGTCAAAATGGTGTTATCCACAATTCTGCTTTGTCTGTAGTTATTACAATATGAACAAATTAATAATATTTTTAAGAAGTCTGAATAATTTCTGACATTTAAAACCAAATCAAAGTAAAAATGCCATAATTACATGTTTTCATCTTATGAATTCTTTCTGGTTTGATAAATCCATTTTTTTAATCAATTTTCAATTTATGAATAACATTGGAGAGTGAAAATCAAAGACAAAAACAAGCAAGCCACAAGGACAATTAACAAGAAACTTGGTTTTGCAGAACAATGCTATTTTATATTGAAACAAATCAATTAAAAAAAAAAGTCAATAAACATGTTTAATGGTATGTAAGGTAAAAACCTCAGCTAGTTAGCCCTAGTGAGCTAAAGTTAACTGCCTCAATAAGTGAGATTTGCAACTGACAGTTAATGAGCTTTATGAATAAAGGAGTTAATAAATAATTTTCATGCTTCCAAAATGTGTGTATCATCATAATGGAGGAATTATTAAAAGCATAAGATTACATTTGAATAATTCAAAAGGTGCTGCTTATATAGTAAGAGACGTAAATAAAAAATAGTAAGGGAGGAAATGATATCGAGACAGATGCAAAGTAACAGAGTCAACGCAAGCATACATTAAAAAAATTACAAATAAAACATGAAGATAAACAGATGCATGCGGTATTCTAACACAAATACTAGAGATTCAAATTGAGCCTTTTTAAGTCCATTGTGTATTCAAATCTCAAGTTTTTACTTTCTATATGTAATACATTATATTTACTTAACATTAAATTTTATCTGCCCAAGCTTGTATGCTGTCTAGGAACCTCTCACACAATTTAGCTTATTCTTCATTATATACAATTCCACCTGGTTTGGTATCATCTGCAAACTTAATCAGTTAACTGATTATATTCTTGTCAAATTGTTTATGTACATCAAAAAGAGCAGTGGCCCCAACACTGACCCCTGCTGGACACCACTTTTAACATCACTTGATTATATTATCCTCTGCTTCCTGTGTTTGAGCCCATTTTTTACCCACCTAAACACCACACCCTTAACGCCCAATTCTTTTTAGTTTGATCACTAACATTTGTTGCAGTAACTGATCAAAAGCCTTCTGAAAATCAAGAGTAACATTAAATGGTGTGTTATGTTAATAAATTAATGATTTAGCCTTTTAAGTTATGAAGTGTTTAATTTTAGAAATTTGATAAATCTTCACTGACCAATACTGAGTGACTGGATGTAGTATACTGACTGACTGGATTCACAAATGGCAGGGTCAAAAGTATCATCAGAACTCTGCAAATGAAAGTTCCTAATTCATCTGATTTTTTTTTTTAATTCAAGTTTTTACTACTGGCATCGTTATTTTGACATGAAATATCAGAGCCACATTACATGAAGAGCAAACATCTATTTTGACAATGTGGAATATGATTTCATTTATGTCCAATAAGGAGAAACTACCTTTTTACGTTAAAATCAAGAACATTCAAGTAGTACTGAAAAACAGACCAGTTGTATAAAAACAGTTCAAGTAGCAAGGTTACGAAATGTGAAGGATATATTTCAAATTCATCTGGTCTGATAAATAAAACCTTATCAGCAGGAATGATATTCAAAAAATAATTTTTAACATTGATAATGAATTGCATGATGGTACTTCTTTCAAATCAGTATTGTGAAAATTAGGGTGAGAAAATACAAGAAGGGTTGAAATTATGAGAATTTTTTTATGGTGCAGAAATGTGTAAACTATGTCTGAAAATTTGGAAAATGTAGGTTATTTTTATTTAAAACTAACATTAACACTTTTGACAGACTTGAATAACTGGTGCAGTGGCAGGGGGTAAAGGGTAATATTCTGAATAATTGTCCACTTACTTTTTCATGCCAACACCACTAGACCAGACAAAGGTAAAGCAGAATTTTTGGCCAGAGCTACAGTAAATGCAAATGTTATAATTACTGAAAACAGGCCCTACCTCAATTGATTTTATTCTTGTTTTATGTTAAGTACAGTTTAGAGACTGACAAGCACAACTAAAATTCACAACTAAAGTTTATATCTAAAGAACAGTTGAATATACAGATTGTAAGAAGAAAAACCTTAAAAGGTTTACTGAGCTTTGACGTTGAATTTTAGCAAGTACAGCACAAAATGTGATCGGTACATTTATTTCAAATATAAAAATTCAGTTAAATCATAATCAAGAATGAAGAGGTTGGACTGGCCTCATAACACAAATGAACTACAGTATATAAGGAAGGGCAGGGCAGGCTCAGTTATGGAATACATTTGTGACCCACAGAGGTAGCAGCAAAGGACAGAGTTAAAACAAAACACAGCAACATTATGAAACAATGCTACACATAGCTCAGTGACACACTAACACCGAGGACTTTCAGTCAATAAATCATTAAGAAGAAGTCTATCAAGAATCGTTATTGGGGCTCCTTCATACCAACAGCTATATGCCTGTATGGTGCCTCACTGTGTCTGGGACTGTCAAGTCAGAAGTTTTCTTTTTAAATTTTCTTCCTTTTTAGTCATTCTGAAGTGTGTTCAAACCATAGTGTGCGTGTGTGTTTGTATCTATCTATCTACTTTTAACTATTAACAATAATAACAACACCTTACCTGGTTGGTTCCATGTATGAACTGTCCAGACTTTGTTGAAATAGCTTCTTCTGAAGTCACCTGTCCTTCAAGCCAAGAGATCTTTAATGGGTTATCCACTAAGCCTCTTTCATTCTTGAATGCAAGTGTCTGTAAGATAAAATTATAATGTTATTTGTTATGGTACATATCAAATATACAATCAATATAACAAGGTGGAGGGTACAAGCATGGAATCATGGTTTATCCGGTTTAAGCATTTTTTTCCTTTATCTTTTTTCCTGTTGTCCTTCATTGATGTGCCTATTTTGCATTCATGAAAGTCACAGTATCAACTAGTTCTTTGGGTTGCCTATTATATCCCAGTAGCTATACGCTATTGATGAGGAATTTCTGTATCAGGTTCACCAAACCAACCCTAAGGCTGTTGTCATGTGTCAGTTAGTCTGAAATGCAAGTCTAATGGATTATGTTTATATCATTGCCAGGATGTGGAAACAAAGACGCTTTGTGGTGGGGTCCAAGTGTGCCTCTAATTCTAACCTGCTTTCTGCTTGTCTTTCAATACATTTGGGGTATTGAAAGAAAACAAACATTTGTATGAACTAGGTGGTAATCCCTCAACCAAGTAGTCATTTCATTCATAATCTTTCATAGTTCCCATGTCATTGAGGTATCAGATACACATTGCTATGCAGTTCAACGGGTATTGGTATTTGGATTAGATTGGATTAGATTTACATTCAAATCTCTTCTAAATGATCTTTATCAGAAGAATATGAGAGTGATCAAATTGTTGTTTTCTACAAGATGGCTCATAAGTTTATCTTGCTTGCACTATATTTGGTAGTGGTAGTTCTCTGTACTTTGCCTCAGATGTCATTCATAAGGACAACATTTAGTCAATTTTGCAAACTTGAACAAAGTACAAGGTGAGACACAAAAATAACCAGACTGGGCTTGGGGCTTTCCTGGAAAACCGTCTGGAGGTCGTTCAGACATGAATCATAGAACTATATCCCCTCTTACAAACCCTCTCAAACCGCCTACCAGCTAGGTACATCTCTGGAGGAGAACTGAAGAAAACCAGATGTACCTGAGCACAATTTGGATTGCCACAGCAAAGGGTCTGAATACTTATATGAATAACTGATTTCAATTTTTGATTTTTAATAAATGAACCAAACTTTCTGAAAACATGTTTTTGTTTTGATGGGTTACTGAATGCAGATTGAAGGGCAAAAATGGCAAATGTATCCATTTCAAACTAAGTCTACAACACAATAAGGTGTGCAGAAAGTGAAGGGGTCCTGAATACTTTCTAAATCTACTGTAATCAAGCAAAGAAACATTAAGTGACTTACTGCTGCTTTCAGTGTGGCAAACTCCACTACAGCACTGCCATTCTTCTTATTTGAGATTAGAACATTGAGAACATCACCATACTAGAACAAACAGACAAACGATAGCAGGATTAACAGATCAAGAAGTAACAGTCAACTATTTACTATACATCTCGTCATTTTCCAGAGGTAAAAAATGTTCAGTGCTATTCAATCACTGACTACTGAAACGAAGAACAACGGGCCCATTTATGATTTCTAAGCTCTGCTCCCACTAACTGTGAAAGCATTACTTTCCCTCACAAACAGTACCACACACCCAACATTGAACTGTCACTAATGAAGACAAAAATTGACTTTTTCTTCTTTGAAGTGCACTTCATATTCAGAGCAAAATCAATCACTTGCATTATATTGGAACTACAAGCAAAGGCACCCTGGCAAACAGCAAAATATTACATTATTGAGAACCGTGGGGTTTCCTCAGTATTTTGAACACTAGAAAACAAGACCTTAAGAACTAATGATGTCTGTTAATACATTTCACAGCTTGCCAAAAATTCTAGTTTACATTGAAACAAATTGACAGCACTCCAAATATATTAAAATAGGACTAATCATTCACTTGACTGCAATGGATGATCTACTACTCTGTTACCCTGAAACATTAAATAAATTAATCAGTGGCAACAATCTGCAGACATTTGTTACATACCTTATGTAGAAGATTAACTAGAAGGCTATCAGAATAACCACCATTGGTCTTATCATGTTTTGTACTCTTCCATTTTAGCTTTGGGGAAAAGATATAAAAGGTACATTAGCAACTACACAGTTTTACTGTACACAAAATAATTGTGTTTTAATAAAACACATTTTTCAGTATGAAAACATGATAGACAAAAGCAAGAAAAAAGGTAAGTCTTACTTGATTTATTATTATGGTACATAGTATTATACTGCTTTAGAAACTGACTTAATCATTGTCCTTCATAATACTGTATATCTATTGCAAAGTAAACTCTTACAGCAACATGAAGTTAAGCTTTTAAAAGTTAGTAAAATATTTACATAGATAAAACAATTAAAAATAAATCTTTCTTGAGCTCCAAGTACCTGCCTTCCTTCCATTTTCCAACTGCTTAATCCAGTTATGGGTCAAAAGTTACAGCAGATTACATTATTCGTTAGATACTGTTAGCTTTTACAGTAATCCACTTAATGCTTTAAAAACATTTTTCACTGATCCATATGATGATTAGAATAAAGAAAAAACAACACACACATTCCACTTTTTTCTGCCTAGAAGAAAAAGACATTTTTTTCCACTTATTCAGAAAGGCCTTTACTAATTTAACAGGCTCATTATTTACTGATCCATCATCAAGAGTTTTCTACACCTTCTTTGAAGCCCACCTGTGGTAACTTAAATAGACATGGACATATCTGTCCAAAGAATGTCCCATGGGAGAAAATGTGCATCACAGAAAAAAACGAGTCATGAGGTTGAAGGAACTGTTGGCGGAGCTTAGCAACAGTACTGTGTCAAGGCACAAATCTGGGGAAGGGTACAAACAAATTTCTGCAGCACTGAATGTTTCCAAGAACACAGTGGCCTCCAAAAATCTTACATGGAAGAAGTTTGAAACAAACACAACTCTTCTTAGAGCTGGACAAACCGATCAATCAGGGTAGAATGACCATAGCAAGAACCTGATGGTCATTGCTGGCTGAGTGCCATAAAACCTGTGGGGAGATGGGAGAAACTGCCAGTAGGACAACCTCCATTGCAACATTCCTCTAATTTTGGACTTTATGGCTGAGCGAACAGATGACAAAAAGGCTCCCAAAGGACTCTCAGGCCATGAGCAATGAGATTAACATTCATTATTATCTTTATTATTATTATTATTATTTATTATTATTATTATCGTTCAACATCTGCAGTAAGATGCTGCAGATGTTCTACCAGACGGTTGTGGCGAGTGCCCTCTTCTACGCGGTGGTGTGCTGGGGTGGCAGCATAAAGATGAAAGACGCCTCACGCCTGGACAAACTTGTTAAGAAGGCAGGCTCTATTGTAGGAGTAAAGTTGGACAGTTTAACATCTGTGGCAGAGCAACGGGCACTAAGCAAACTCCTGTCAATCATGAATAATCCACTGAACAGTGTCATCTCCAGGCAGAGGAGTAGCTTCAGTGACAGACTTTTGTCACTGTCCTGCTCCACTGACAGACTGAGGAGATCGTTCCTCCCCCACACTATGCGACTCTTCAATTCCACCCGGGGGAGTAAATGCTAACTTTTTTTTTTTTTTCATTTTTATTACTATTTAATTTAATATTGTTTCTTTGTATCAGTATACTGCTGCTGGATTATGTGAATTTCCCCTTGGGATTAATAAAGTATCTATCTATCTATCTATCTATCTATTATCTGGTCTGATGAAACAAACATTTAACTGTTTGGCCTCAGTTTTAAGCATCACATCTGGAGGGAACCAGGTAACTCATTACCTTGGCAATACCATTCCAATAATGAAATATGGTGACGGCATCAGAGACTGACAGACCAGTCAGGCTTAAGTGAAAGCTGAATAAAGCAAAATCCAGGTCTCATAAGACCTCAATCTGGTCTGAAAGTGCACCTTCCAACAGTGCAATGACCAAAAGATCAAAGCAAAGACAACATAAGTTCAGCTTAGAGATAACTCTGTGAACGTCCTTGAGCTGCCTAGCCAGAGCCCAGATTTCTTATTCTTCTTTTGGATCTGAGTGCAGCTTTTGACACTATTTCTCACCCCATTCTACTTAGTAGGTTAGTCTCAATCGGTCTCTCTCATACTCCTCTAGCTTGGTTCAAGTCATACTTGTCTGATCGTACTCAGTTTATTCGATTGAAATCATTCACTTCTCAGTCCTTTCCTCTGGTCACTGGCGTCCCCCAGGGATCTGTCCTGGGGCCTCTTCTTTTCATTATCTACCTTCTCCTGCTTGGATATATTTTTCATAAATATAATATTCAGTTTCACTGTTATGCTGATGACACCCAGCTTTATCTGTCCACCAAACCTGATTCTGCTCTCCCCCCATCCTCCCTTACTCTCTGTTTAGCTGATCTAAATACTTGGTTCTCTTCTAACTTTTTGAAACTCAACAGCAATAAATCAGAGCTTCTCCTGGTAGGCTCTAAATCAACATTATCCAGAACTAATAGTTTTTCTATTGCTATCAATAACTTGCCGGTCTCTGTTTCCCCATGTGTGAAAAGCTTGGGTGTCATCCTTGACAGTACTCTGTCTTTTAATTCACACATCAATAATGTCACTCGGTCTGCATATTTTCAGTTGCGTAACATCAATCGTTTCCGTCCCTTTCTTACCCCACAGGCCTCTGCCATTCTTGTTCACAGCCTTGTTACTTCTCGGCTTGACTATTGTAATTCACTTCTTTTTGGCCTTTCTCAAAAATCAATTCATAAGCTTCAACGTGTTCAGAACTCTGCTGCCCGTATTATCACCAGGACCCCTTCTACTCACCACATCACCCCTGTTCTCCAGCAGCTCCATTGGCTTCCGGTCAAATATCGCATTAATTTTAAAATACTTCTGTATACATTTAAGGCTATTCATCATCTCTCTCCTCCATATCTCTCTGATTTGGTACAGATCATCATCCCATCTCGGTGTCTCAGATCGTCTTCTTCTCTTTCTCTCTCTGTCCCTGTCCCCCGTCTGCTCCTCGACTTTGGAATTCCCTACCTCCTGAAATAAGAAACATCACCTCTTTCTCTCTTTTTAAGTCTAGATTAAAAACTCACTTATTCAAATTAGCTTATCCCACATAACTTTCTCCATTTTCCTATCTTGGAACTGTGTTATGTTTTATGTTTTATGTTCTTGTAATTTACCTGCTCTTTTGCCTGCTTTTATTTTCTTACTTTTATTATTATTTTTTTTTTACTGTGTACAATGTCCTTGAGTGTTTTGAAAGGCGCTTTTAAATAAAATGTATTATTATTATTTATTATTATTATTTGAACCCAATCAAACATTTCAGGAGTCCAAGTACTGAGAAAGGGGTTTGAATACTTGTATCAATGTGATACTTCAGTTTTTTTATTTTTAATAAAAATTGCAAAAATTGCATAAAATTTTGTTTTTGCTTTGTCGTTCCAGGATACTGAGTGTTGCTTGATAAGGGGGAAAATGAACTTAAATGATTTTAGCAGAAGGCTGTAGAAAAAAAAAACAAAACAAAATGTGCCAAAAATGAAAGGGTCTGAATACTTTCTGAAGGCACTGTACATGTAACATATGCTTTATTTTTTTTGTATTAACTGTGATTTCTTACTTTCAATTTTGGCGTCACACTGCTGTCAGCTCCCATTTTGCCATGACTGCCTGAAAAGAAAAAAAAAAAAAAAAAGAGAATATATTACTAAAATAAAGAGAGGAATATAAATGGTGTCATTTCCTAGTTATTAGTAAAATGTGAGATGAGGGGTTTTTTGAACAGTTGTTAGCAGTTGTCTAATAATTTTTAAAAATATTTTCTAGCACTCCAGTGTTAAGCTGTTGACCTAACCCATGATTCTGGAATTAAAAAGGCAACTCTGTTTCCAAGAAATGGGGAAAAAAGTACCTCTTGCGTGCAAACACTGAAAATTTATATGGCAATTGGTTCATTGGGGACACACTGGAATTCAAAAAGAGTCGCTATGTATTTTTTATTTTTTAAACTCAAATTAGACTTGACTGTATTATTATTAAGCTGAGTGACAAGGAACGGTATGTAGTATCATAATATTTATAGTTGGACCAAACTATAGCAAACTGAATTTTTTTGGTTAAAACCAGCTGCATTAGTCAAAATTCTAATACATTACAAAATATTCTAGTCATTAATACTAAGACTTCTATGCAGGAGGTAGTAGAAAATGACATGAGAGCATTGTGTATCTCGTTTCTTAAAGGATGACACTGTGGAAGGAACAATAAAAGAACAACAACATTTATTTATATAGCACATTTTCATACAAACAGTAGCTCAAAGTGCTTTACATAATGAAGAATAGAAAAATAAAAGACACAGTAAGAAAATAAAATAAGCCAACATTAATTAACATAGAATAACAGTAAGGTCCAATGGCCAGGGTGGACAGAAAAAACAAAAAAAAAAACTCCAGACGGCTGGAGAAAAAAATAAAATCTGTAGGGATTCCAGACCATTAGACTGCCCAGTCCCCTTTGGGCATTCTACCTAACATAAATGAAACATTCAAAAGGACAATTAAGCAATGCTAACAACTGACATTTAGCTCACCTTTCCTCTTACAAGTAAAAGCAATTTACAATCTTGGCTAAATCAAAAAAACGGAAACTATACCAAGTTAAATTTAAGGCTAATGTAGTGAGTAATGTAATAAAGTTAGTCTTTCTGTAGATCTAATGGCCATTTTCTGGGATGCAACATGCTTTTTAACACTATTTATTTCTAACAATGTAAAACAACATATTAAGAATCAAAATAAATGCGTAGAGATCATTATGAAATACAGACAACCACTGAAATGGGAAGTGTGGTCTGCTAGCCAAGGGAGAACAACAAAGTTCAGTGGAAGGTTTAACAACTATTCTGTACTTCTACTGTTCCCTCCACTATTACTGGCAACCTTGGGTAGGAGGAGTATAAAGGGTTATAAAAATTCACCTTTAGGTGGATTACCTAAATCAACACTGAAAAAATGAGTGAATTCCAAACCTTAAATGGAAGTAAATTTAGTTATGAGAATAATAAAAAAAAACTAATTTCTCATTAAGAAACCACATATGCCACAACTATTGGCACCCCTAGAAATTCTTACAATGTGTAACTGAAGCATTTTTTTCCATTGACATTTTACTTTTTTAAGTTGATCAGATTGTGTAGGAAGTTCCAAACAGTAATTCATGACTTCCCGAGTCACTGGGGTATAAAGGTGGCACAAAGGCCACAATCCCTTATTCAGTTATCAACTGTGAAAGATAAAAAAAAAAAAAAAAAAAAACACACACAAGTCAAATAAGGGAAAAGTGTGTTTTTACCTTCATAAGTCAGAGAACTTACCTGAAAATTCTCATATCTACAGTCAGGGCAAGAAATAAAACTCGCCTGTAAAAGAACCCAGTTTTATTTTGCCCCAGCGCACACCAAGGAGGATGGCAAGAGAGGCTTAAAAAAAAAATCCACAAGGTAACTGCTAAACGGTACTGGAACTTTGTTCAATGGTGTGAAGCACACTATACAAAAAAATAAG
The DNA here is from genome assembly GCA_026402145.1 of Polypterus bichir lapradei. Classification (NCBI taxonomy): domain Eukaryota; kingdom Metazoa; phylum Chordata; class Cladistia; order Polypteriformes; family Polypteridae; genus Polypterus; species Polypterus bichir. The sequence continues at coordinate 12,112,323 of JANRMT010062798.1, forward strand.
TTGTACTGTATTGTGATCAGACAAAGACAAAACTGAGCTTCTTGGCAACAAACACTTCAGGCAGGTTTGGTACAAAAAGCAGGATGGTTATACTGAAAAGAATCTGATCCCCACTGTCGGGTATAGTGGAGCCTCTGTGATGTTGTGGGGCTGCTTTTCCTCTAAAGGCCCTGTAAAAACCTGTTAGGGTATATGACATTATGGAATACAAGAAATACCAGAATACCATAAATTAAAATTGAGCTGCATTGGCCAAGAAACTATAACTGGGTCATTGTTGGATCTTCTGGCAGGACAATGATCCAAAAATATATCTAAATCAACACAATAATGGTTAAACCAACACAAAATCAATATTCTGCCATGGCCATCTCATCTCATTGAAAACCTGTTCAGAGGGCTGAAGGGGAAGAGGAAACAAAAGAGGACTTTTAAGCCCCTGGATGATGTGGAGAGATTCTATAAAGAGGAATGGTCTCAAACACCTTGCTTTATATTTTCTAACCTTATAACATGTTATAGGAGAAGACTCAATGCTGTTTTACTGGAAATTATTTTTTCTCAGAGTAAATTTACTTCAGTTAAATGATGAATACCTTTCATTTTTTCAGTGAGATAATAAAGTAATTCACCAAGAGGTAAATTTTTTTATAACCCTTTTAACTCATCTTTGCCATGGATGCTAATAACTGTATATGAATTTGCTTTCTGCCAAGTTTTACTCTACAAAGTATGTAAACAGGTGAAATACCATGTAGAATTTGGCAACATCAAAAATTGATGAAAGGGACCAAGATAACGAAGTCACAAGCATGATGGGTTCTCTTATGCAATACTATAATAAAACACAGAACCTTACCGAGTGGAAAATAAAGTATCGTCCATTTGGAATTAGTAATAAAAGGAAATCATTAGCTGGTAGCAGAATGTCATACCCATTAAAATGCAGGATAAACTGCAAAATGAACTTTAATTTTCAGAGTCAGACTGAAACATTTATCTTTTTAAACAGACACATAAATAACTGTATAGGAGGATGTTATTATACAACTGAAATAGGGAATGGAAATAAAGCCATATCTGAATTACCTATACAAAAAAAGGTGTAGTATATAAATTAAACCAGACTTGCATTCAAAGGGCTTCCTTAAATGCCAAAGCTTCATAGTACATCAGAAGCAGGAAATGGTGATTTGAATATCAAAGCAATTCTTAGTATTTTGCAGATCCATACCTCTCAGGAGGTAGTAATTTGCACATCACAGATATTCACAATGTAATATGGCTAAGTAACTGTTTAAAATACCCAAAAGCAGAAAAACTGAACACATAAATATTAATATAAAGTTTTATCCAATCATGAGTCATGAATTTAAAGAAGAATCAGTTAAGGTTTTAATTACTCTGATTTGGATTAGGTGAACCAAAGAATGGAATGGAAAGATGGATTAGTTGCTCAAATGCACGGTCATTTTATAAAATTAACAGTAATATATATAACTGTAACAAGAGGTCTGTGACAAAGTATTTTTAAATAAATAATTGCAGCCCAGAGCGTGCAGGCTCTGATCAGCTGCAGGTTGATTGGGGTGCTTGGCTGATCGTCCACTTACATGCAAATACCTCATTCACACCTCAGAGGAAGCAGAGTACCACACCTGCACCCAATCAGGCAAGATAAAGGGGAACCTGCAAGGTACAGAGGAACAGAAAGGACAGAAAAAAGGAGAAAAAGTGAGATAAAACTTAAAGAGATGGGTGAAAGAAGGCAGGATGGGGAGAAGAGAGCCAGTGTGAGAATAAAATGGATGCAGGCAGCCGGGAAGACGCCCAGGAGGGGAGCATGTGGCTGAGGCTCAAGAAGGGAATGAGATTCACATCTGCTGAGCGATTTCGGGAGTAGGAGTGACCAACTGGTCCAGAAGGGCTCCCTTGCAAGGCTGAGTAATGGCAGTGGGAGTCGGAGGAGCAAGGCTTGGCGCGGCACCCTTCCCTGAAGCCTGTGACAGCAGCCTGGGCCTAAGCCAGTCAAAGGGTTAGCTGTACCTGTCGGTAGAATGTTTCTTCTAGCTGCAGGATTTCATTGGGGTAGGCAGAGGAGAAGTCAGTTTTAAGAAGAATGCACCAGGGCTTGTGTCTGTTTTTTTGTAGAAATGCTTCCTGCATGTGATTTTAGCCTCATTTTTAATAGAATATTTATAGGACATTTTAACCTCCCAAGTCTGTCTGATTTTATGGATTACTTATTGATGGGTAATTTGTTTTTGCACTGCACTGTTGGATACTTTGTATTTGTTTGGTTTTAATAAAAGCACCGAACTACTTATGCATCAAACCTTTGCTGAATGTATGTGTCCTCATGTGCCCAGATCATCTTGGTTTATGACTATCAACGATTACGGGTTGAAGAGGTTCCTGGAAGCAAACCAGACCGTCACAATGACCTAATACAGAAAACACTTGGTCTTTTCTGCAGTGGTTGTACAGTAAATACACTAAAAGCCACAGTGAGCATGATGAAACATTAAAAAATAAATAAATAAGGTGTGGCTTTCAAGTATTACAGCAACACATATAATGTACCTAGCCTGGCTTCTTGCTCTCTTTGTATCTGTTCCCGGATTAGTCTCTGTTGCTCCTCAAGCTGTCTTGACCCTTCTTCTTGTAACCGGGCTATCTGAGAAACAGTGAAAGAGAAAAACAAAATTACAAAAGAAAAGAAAATTATGTTAAAGAACAGCAAATATGTCTTTTGGACAAAGTTCAAGTATAAACTCATTGTTTTCTCCACTTGACTTTCTCGTATTTGTAGAGATTATATAGTAATTGTAAGAATATGTCAACTTGTGAAACAAAACATGTACCTAAATGTACAGTGAAAAGTACCTAAATGTCGAAATATATATAACTAATAATAAATATATAACTTGTTTAACAGATAAACCTGCTTCAACAATATTACAGAATCAACTGTCAAGAAAGCATATTGAAATGTTGTCAGTAAATCCAAGATGTGGGATAAATTCTTGAAAATCCCTAGTTCTGGGCAAAAAAGGTACACACAAATTTGATTCCCATAAAAATGTCAATCGTACGATGCAAAAAACCTTTTACACCAGATGTGTCACAATAATCCATACGAAACGTCGGAAGTATACTTCTGTATACTAACCATAGTTAGTTATTTTGTTAAGGGCATTGATGAATGGCAATTTGACCATCTTTTGTAAATTACCACACGTAAAGCATAAAAAAATCTGGATTGTTTCCTACTCAACTTTACTTATACCTGTTCAGGTAAAGTAGATACCACTTCCAGTTGTCCAATTATTATGAAACTTCATATTTGTGTGTTTCTTACAAAATTTCAATCACTTATCTTTGTTTATAATGCAAGTGTATATGGCACAGAACTACATCCGGTAATCTGATCAAACTGAAATGCCAAATCTGATTTTTTGGTCAGTAATATACCACTTCCAGTCACCTGTTCAAGGTCAAATTTAAGATCCTGCGAAAAGTAATCTTCATCTTCTTCTTTCGACTGCTCCCGGTTAGGGGTTGCCACAGCAGATCAGAACATATGTATGGATCATATGTAATGATCATACAAAATTTAAATTATCTCTGTTTATATAATGGCAGTAATGCATCTGTAAAGGTGCTGATACCTGTTAAGATATTATTTCCGGTTAAGGTAAAATTCTGTATCTGTGTTTCTTGCCCTAACTAATGAAGATATAAAATTTCAATTATTTTTCTCTTCTTATAATGCAATTTCAAATGAAAAACTACCATAAAAATTTCAATTAATTTTTATTTATACTGTGTACCTGTTTTTTTGAAATATTTTGAAATGTGTTCAGGTAAAGTACCACTTCCAGTTAACTTTCTCACATTTTTGGTTCTTACTCATAGCTCGTGATTATATGTCAAGAATGAGATGTGTGTAAGTTGAGAGCTTCTTCCAAGAACGTAACACCTACTGTATTTCACTCAGACAGTGTTCCTACATCTGTACCTAACTGATTATCTAGCTCAGGACAGTTTTTACTACTTATCATAAACAAGCCATAACGTTACTAAATGAGATACTAGGGTTGCTGCGATTAATTGATATAAGTGACCAAAAATTTTTATTTGAATTGTATTTTCTTAATTAACTAGTTGTTCCTGCATCACATTTAGTTGAAGAAGGTTTGCCTCAAACATCAGACATCATTCTCTGTGGGGAATTCTTTAACCCAAAAATCTGAGAAAGTGGTTGTTTGAACATTGTGTGGTGCTCTACAACAGCACTAGCTCAATGCATGAAGAGGAAGAATTCTGAAGTATAGTAACAGACAAGCCAATGATACCACAAGAATCACAATTATTTTTACTTAGCTGTTTGACAAACAGTTCTTTTGGTGTTGTGAAGCTGTTAACTTGAGAAATTTATGCTAGTGAATAGCACTGTGGTGAAAGTTCAAGCCATGGTATTTCTTCAGACAAAACAGATAAATGCATTTCTCAGTTGCTGTTGTTATTACTTTTGAGTTTGCTTAAGGAAAATCATTTTTGACTATACAAGTTAGCTAATTACAATAGACTAGACTGTCAAATTCACTTGCTACCTTTATTTCAAGCAGAGATGCATTTTCACTTTGACAAATATGTATGCACAGGCTAACAACTTGTAACTCTTTAAGTGTTATCTCATGACTCTTGTTTCAAGGTGACACCAATTATGTCAACAAGTCCATTACTTATTAAAAATATTTATTACCAATAATGCTTATTGGACTTAAATATTTTATTGATAATGTTTGAGTTATTTTAGTTGGTTCTTTCATATACTGATATTTTAAAATTCTGTATATCAAATCATTCAATTAACATTCAAACACAGCACACATTTATATGTCTGCTTAAATTATTTGGACAAAATTAGTCGTTGGATTAACAACACAACAGAAACTGTGTTTCACTACTGCTCCTCCTGATGGTTTCATGAGGTAGTACAGTCTGAAATAGTATGCTTACCTATGGTGAGCTGCCTGCGCAGTACATCTCAGTCACTTTCAATGGCTGCATCTGTACATTTGAAAACCTTATGATATAATAAAGATTCTAAATGCATAACTCATTCTGAATGCTGCATTGGTAAACAGATTTAAAGATAACCTGGATTCGTTTTTACTTTAACAAATGGTAAGTATGGAATGTGAGACAATAAATTGTTAAAATAGTTTTGGGAGCGGAGTACATTTTAAAAGAACTGTGCCATGTAACACTCAAGATTGGATTTAATATCCTAGCAAGTAAATACACCACAAATGCCCTCTTTAATTTTAACAAGCTGAAATAATGTTGCGTACTTCTGCAGCATTAATTACAGAGTACAGCAGACAAGGGGGCATACCTAAAGAATGAGGTATATAGCTAATAATGATAAATGACAATTAAATAATTTCTTCGTTGTTTAATGTTGTTATACATGATGGTGATGATACTGGCACAGACTAAAATTATTTACCAATTAAGTATCTTTTAAAGTCATTGTACATTTTACAAGCTCATAAACATATGGCACAGAAACCAACTTTAAATAGGGGTGAAAAGTGTAAACAAAATCTATTTACATCTGACAAAACTTTTGTTGATCTCAGGACCTAGAGCAGATTATAAAATGAGAGTTGTCTTTCTTATGAAGAAATGAAGCATCAAGCCATTAGAAGTGAAAAGTACATGTTTTCCTCATAGTTGTACTGAGTGAAATAGACACTGTTCTAAGATTATAGTGAAAACAGAGGTTTGATGCAACTTTGGCAAAGATGTCTCACAAACAGTGAACTATTAATCATGCAGACTGTACTATTACCCATTTTTAAGCTGAAATTTTACAATTCAGCACCAGAGCCAGGGTTGATAAATTGCAAATGTGTAAAATCAAAAATAAACTGAAATACTGTATTAATATTGCATTCTCGAATTTTGTTTTGATACTTAATTTAGACCACACCAACTAGTTTCTCTGCCGTACACATCATCAGTTTGATTTTCAGGGTTGTTCTGAGGTGTAATACGTCCTTTTAAAGTGTCACACATTTTTAGTTGACCACAGCCAGTGACCTATGTATGCAGCTACATTAAAGTTTGTCAGGTTTGGATCATTTGAATTTCCACATGGGATTAATAAAGTTTATCTAATCTAATCTAATTAAGAGGGTTACCATGTTGTTAAATATGAGGTTTAGGCCTGAAAAAGCATGTTTATACTTTGATCTTTATGGTAATAGTAGGGAACATTTTCACAGCCTCCACTATACCTGTCAGAAGCCCAGAGTACATATTGTTAACGGTGATTATGATATTAATTCTCTGCACTTTCTGTGACTGTTTAGGGCAAGATCTGCTGGTTAAGAATTAGGGCCCTTTGATTTCCATAGGCTTTTGTCCATTTCCTAAGGCTGAAGACTTCAAAGATTTTGTGACAGAAGCACTGTTGAAACATTTAAGCCATTACATGTGTTGAACAAACTGTTGAATATTTTTGGTCAGTTTAGGTTAGCGGTAATAAGCCTTGTCAATTGAAAAGAGTTCCCTGCTGCATCAGTGTACATTTTTGTTTCCAAGTAATACATTTCATTTAATGAGTCAGCACTACATCAGCATTTGGTAGATGTGGCAGGATGACTAGTACAGTAAACAGTCTGATGATACTATGCTTTCTAACCTTTCCAATCCTAAAATTAGTTTTACCTGAAAACAAAGACAGCTTTTATATGTGATTTCTGGATGCTCTCCGCGTAAAACACTGAACATTCTCTGACTTGGTAATAATGTTGTTCCTTCCCAAAGTCACTGCTACTTTGTGAGAAGAGCCTCTGCTTTTTAATCTGCTAAGTTCTTCAAGTGTTTGAAAAGTTAAGTAATGTAACAATTCCCCTTGTTCTCTCCTCTGTTTTGTTTTGTTTTGTTTTTTTTAATCCACAACAAAGCATGCGTTAATTACGTATTAATTTATTTATATTGTGGTAATGGACAAGAGCATACAATTAACTTTTGCCATTCCTGCCCTCACTGCCCCAACTGCTTTACAGTTAATGGTTTTGTTTTTCTTGCTTGCTTGCTTTAAAGACTTCCTGTACAATTACGCTACATTACTCACTATTTTGTAGGTGTGTGAAGACCCATTAACCGAAAGAGGTGAAGGGTAGGCGTGTATAATATTTATTTATTCATTCATCATTCTGGAACCCACGTGACCAGCCACTCCTGGAAATTCACCACTTTAGAGTAGATGGCACCACACCCATATCACCATGTAGTTAGAAAGAATTTTATGTGGAACACGCAGCAAAAAACCAGCAGGTGTCGTCATGTTTGACGTCATTTTTGCTGTGCTGCTCTCACAATAAATGAACTAAAGTGAACTCATTACAAAATAAATGATGAATTTTTCAAGTCAAAGTCTTTTCTTCACAAACATGACATAGATGCATTTGCCATGCAAAACTGTGATCTAAAGTTAAGCATTTTCTGTAACTTTTAAAAACATATCTTGTCTGCACTGGCCCTTTTCATATCGAAGGCAATGGGACACAAAGCACCAAGGGAAAATAAAAGCCTAAAAACTTAACAAATATGTCCACATTAAGGCATCAATGTTTCAATATAATGAAACACACCTTCCATATTTCCAATGATTGTTTCTGACACAAAAGGGAACTGGAAATAATAGTTTTGTATGTTTTTGTAGTACTATATTTAATTAATTCTATATTTCTATAATTAATTCTATACTATATTTTTTGTGGTAAGGATTCATTTTCTTTTTGCTTGTGTGACAGTAGTAACTTTGTGGGAGGAGTTCTCACATTAATACATAAATAAATCAACACAATACAAAGTATGTGGCAGGAAACTATAATTTTGCCTTTTGAGAGAATACCATGCCCCGGGGTGTTAAAGGATTTTGCTGAGGAAGACAAGAGCTGCGGGAACATGCACAGTTGCTGTTCTTTTAAAATTGGGGTTTTATTGTTTGAATAAAATAGAAGCTATTTTATAATGTGTGTGTAAGCTCAAGATGCAGATCTATGTTTGATAACTTTCTTGGCATGAAAAATGGATGTGTTTGATAAATTTTAAAGCTCTTTTTTTTTTAAGTAGTGCACCGTGCCCCATAGTCTCCATTACAAAGCACCAGTGCTGGCAAGACATTTTTTCATATTTATAGAAAGTACTTAACTTTCGAACACAGTTTCACATGGCAAATACATGTACAATACAGTATGTTTGTGAAGACATAAGTTTGACTTGAAGGACACCAAATTTATTCTTTAAGTGAATTTGGCTGCAGCTGGCAATGAGCACAGATTGCATTAGTCACTAGTATTCATATACAACAATACATTCAGTTTTTCCAAAATAACATCACCACTACTTCTCAGCCTGAAATAATCATTTCATTGTGAATGTCTGATTAATCATTTGCAATTCCATATAATTTTCTACCTTTGTTTACTTAATGTCTCATACTGAGTTGTGAATTCAGTCATCATTTTCATAATTTCATTTACTGTACTTAAACGGTAGTACATAGCGTGATTGTCATTGCTGGGAGTTTTACATAAAGGTTATGCTGTTTTCATTTATTCAGACACTGTTGAAAGGGAAATTAGACAAGCCAACCAAAGTATTTGGTTACCATATATACTTGCAGATAAGTTCTCCAGCGGATGAGTCGGGGCTAAATTTTACCATATAATTACTGGTATTTTATAATGTTGGTCGTAAATATCGAATGTGGGAAAATTCACGCTATTGGTCCAAATGATTATGATATGCTAACATCCACCTGAGAGAGTAACTACAGAGCACATGGCCTTTTTTTTTTTCTATGTATTGTGCCTACGTGACCACACGGTAATACTCAAAACTATTCCGAAGCAATGCTTGCACTGTTTTGTGTATCTCACACACTCATACACCTTTATCGTAAGAGCATCCCTCATCTACGATGGACCGTTCGATCACAAGAAAATATGAAGCTGGTTTTAAATTAAACATTGTTGAAGTAAAGAAAGAAATTGGTAACTGCGCTGTTGCAACAAAATTCGAAAAAAAAAAAAATATAAAAATTTTAAGCGTCGCATTTTTGAAAGGGCACATAAGTCGGGGTCTGATTTTATGATCGATTTTTTGGGTTTCAAGACCTGACTTATATTTGAGTATATACGGTAATCCCAGACATTAAAAGCCAGTGGAGGTTTAGAAAAATGTATTACAAGTACCTTCAAAATAGAAGGCCCAGGGGACAGCAGGTAGAGAGAGGTTCATAACCCCTGCCCAAGGTAATTCTTTTGGAAGTAACTGACACCTCTGCAATATGTAATTCTAGAATCAGGATGGGTTAAGTTTGCTATGGGTTTAACTGGTTATTTTGAATTTGGCTGATTTTTCCCAGGATGACTAAGATAATCAGGATACATACAGTATCTATGTTATTCTTTATTCAGGGTTCAAATTCCTTTTGAATGTCTTTATTGGTCATGTTTAATTAATTTGTTTGTGTTAATATTATTACTCATGTAGATTATTTGCATTTTTTTATTTATTAGTTTTGTGTATTATTTAGGGCAGAGTGGTGGCTCTGAGGCTAGGGATCTGCACTGGCAATCGGAAGGTTGCCGGTTCAAATTCCATAAATGCCAAAAAGGGACTCTGCTCTGTTGCGACCTTGAGCAAGGCCCTTAACCTGCAATTGCTGAGTGCTTTGAGTAGTGAGAAAAGCACTATATAAATGAAAAGAATTATTATTATTATTATTTAATTTCCACATGTCCTTTGTGGTATTTTAGGACTTGTTTGCTACTAAACTGCATACTTTTAAAAGGCAACTACTTCTGTGACTTATGTTTTTTCAAGATTTTTTTTTTTTTTTTTTTTTTTTTGCTGTAGAGTATTTGTGTCTGATACTTTAATTTCATAAAGATTTTTCACATATCCTTTTTGTTACACAAGCCAAAATTTAAAAGATCCTTCCATCTGTGGGGCTTGTTGGAAAAGTTAACTCCATAAATCACAACAATATAAGAATCCATTGTAAAAAAGATGCAAAGTAAACAGTCCATTGGAACCGTCTCACACATCTATTGAATATATTAAGAAGTGGGATTTGACACAAGGTTGGAAGAGAGAAACTGAAAAATAATTAAGCTCTCACCTCTTCTTCCAGTTTCTGTGTGATGCTAAATTCATCTTCTTCAACATTTAAGGTTTGCGCTTCCCTTTCACGGGCCTCTAAATCTAGAAATGAAGAGGTATACATTGAAAACAGGCCATAAGACATTTTTGACTCTCTCTTACTGCCTCTACTATTAAAAATAATTGAGCATTTTGTACTGATCATTGACCTTTTAGTGCTAATCATAAATATTAAATGCTCTATAATGCTCCCAAACTGAGTACATATTAGCTTGAAGAAAATTATAGATGCTCAAATGTACAAGTAGAGCTCATTACAACTGACTCTACAACAAAAACAGATGAAATATAAAAGTATAAGTATTAGCACAAACACATAATATCAATTAGAACCTGAATTGGAAAAAGCTGTTATGCAATTGTTATAGAAATTTTCAAGATCAGTACTGATGAGCCCCTTATGTTGCTTTTAACTGGACTCCTGTCTTAATCAAGTATGCTTGTATTTCCCAGTTTTTATTTCAAATCAGACATTGCAAAACAGGCTTATAAAATTTTTATGAGAATGTGTTTCAAGAGTTTCAGCATTTTGCTTTGTTTGCAGCTGTGTGTGCTTTACATATTAACATTAAAATATAAAATGAAAAAGAAAAATTTTAAGCAATTAAAACTATGGAACATTTACACAGTATTAGTAAAATCATTGCTGATGTGTATATAAGAAAAGCAGGTAAAGTTTAAAGTAAGAATAACTTTAACACTGAAACAGTTCCGAGTTTTAGTGTTGAAGAGACTTTTAAGCACAAAGAAACAAAAAAGCTGGGAGGATTATCACTACATCCTGCATATCTGAATAATTCTATTGAGAGCCCTCATATCTGAGGCAAACCTGTACTGTACAGTTAGGTCATTAATTTTAAAAGAATTTGTTACTTTCAATTTCAGTTTACCATTTAAGATTGCAGACTGTTTGTCAGAGTGCAAAAGGAATAGAAATCTTGCTATATAATTAAAAAAAAAACAAAAAAAAAAAACAAAAAAAAAAACCTAAATCTTTGAAAGGATTTCTAAAGGCATTATAACTTAACAAAATATACACTGAATTCAAAAACGCAGATCAGACATTATGTAAATAATGCAGCTTTCAGTTTTACAGCTTGCTTAACATAGTTCAGGGATGCAGGGAGTCGGCCCATATACTGGCAGCATTAGGTTAGCATAAAGGCATAAATCCTTAACAGGATGCCAGGCCTTCACATTTACAGATTAGCACAGTAGGAAGTTAGAAACATTTTAACAAGAACAGGCCATTCAGCTAAACAAAACTCGTCAATCCTACCGATTTTCTGCAAAATAACATTATGTTGAGTTTCAAATATCCCTAAAGTCCTACTTTCCATCATACTACCTGGTAATTTGTTGCATGTGTATATATAGTTCTGTGCCAAAATTTTTTTTAGCATTTGTGTAAAATGCATTCTGGACCCCCTGGAGGTCGTAGCGAAGGATAAGAATATATATATTAAAAAAAAAAATAAAAACTGAGAGCCACTTTGAACAATGCTGCACATTCTCTGACGATTTATTCAGCAGATGTGTATCAAGAATTGCTTGATACTGGGGATCCTTCATACCAACAGCAATATATCTCGACTGTGACAGGTAAGTCATAACTTTTCTTTCTTTGTAATTTTTTTGCTTTAGTCATTCTGGTGTGTGTAGAGACCAAAATGTGTGTGTATACTTATGCATTTATTTACTTACTTACAACCCAAATTCCAAAAAACTGCGTCTGTCTGGTCCGGAAGTGATAGGTGGAGTCAGGGTAAGGGCTACACCACCAAGGATACGCAAGCAACGAGAGCACATTAGCAAATCGGTATCCCTTTTACTTTTCCTCCCACAAATAATACACAAGCGATGCAAGCACGTTGGCAAAACGAAACCTCCTAGGAGAGAGATGCCCAGAGTAGTTCCTTTCAATTACTGGACATCTCTACATTTCAATTTTTTTTCTGCCGATTTCAATAGTTTCTAGAACCCTGTGGGAATTACTGGTTGAATACTTTTATTATCTAACCCAGAATGTTTGCAATGAAAATACTATATTTGGGTAAGAATTTCATGACCACCACACCACTTAAAATAAATATCTGTCTGAATAAATGCTGTGAAATTAGCTGTGCATTGAACAGGCAAAGGTCCTGCATGTGGCATTTAAGTCAGAGCACATGAACCAGCAGGACTTCACAGCAAGTCTCCAGTGATGAATACTGAATAAGAAAGACAAAGAGAGAAATACTGGCTTTTAACAGATTCAGAGTGAAACAGGGCTCACAGCAAATTGACTTGTGGATCGTTTGGGGTACAACTCATCAGATTATCAGCCATGTAAATTGCAATCACCTATAACATTCAAGTCAAGTAGTGATTAAGGTAGTAAATGAATACAGAGAACGATTTCAGGTGATGAAGGAGATTGACCATGAAATTGTTTGGCGTATGTTGCCTCTTGTGGTGATGAAGTTCCCACCCACATTACGGACATGGATGTCCTTTTTGTATTAATGGCAAAACTGAACAAGAATTCACTCAAACTGGAAAGACAACATGGAAGTTCAGTGCTTGAAAGATGAGACAAAGAAATGTGAAATATTAAAGAGAGGATGTAGTGTGGATTGACTACATAAGGTGATCAGAAGAGGATTTGCAACTGGACTCAAGAAGCTGTGAGGTTGCAGTGTTAAATGAAGACCAAAAATTATATATGTATTTTTATCCGTTACTTAAGCCTGAATTATTTGTAGTGATGTCCACAAATGTTTACTCTTCTGATTTCCTGGAAAACAGTACAGTTTGCTTCTTTAACTCAAAGGCCAAAATACTGTACATCTGTACATAAGAATGGAATATGGCGAACATATGACAAGATACCTGACACAGGGATTATGTTATGTTCATTCTTCATGAAAACACAAATTTTTCTTGGCGATTACAACAAACAACACATATTAAGTAAAACATTATTTTTGGGTAAAGTAGTTCTTTAACACTGTTCTACTGTGGATTTCTGTCATTTTTAAATGCTCTATACATTTACATCCCACCATTTTCCAATATGTTAAGTGAATATTTACAAAGCCATGAATAAAACAGTATTAATTTCTCACACAGAATTTTAAAAAATGAACAAATAATTTCATTGTTTTTACAAAAAAGAAATGTCAGTGACAAAAAGCAAGCTTTACCTAGCTTGATTTTTTTTCGTTTGTCATCAAGTTTTTGTGTCCTCTCCTCTGCCTGCTTTTGCGCTCTTCTAAGTTTATCATAGGCTGCCTAATAAGAAAAAAGCACAAAAAATTAAGCCCTTTTGTTCAATTTAAAGTTGCCAAACTGTTAAAGTGACTCAGTACAAGGATCTGTCCCATCTGAGAAGTGAATATGTTTCAATATAATAATAATAATAATAATAATAATAATATGTGTCATACATTGGAAATTGCAGAAATAAATCACAATGTACTTGCCCGTTAGCCATCTAATCCATAATAAAACACAAAACGCATCTGGTTCCTGGGGTGGAATCTAGACCCTGCTCTTGCAGAATGTGTCTTAAGTAGCATTTCTATCACTACTCATCTCAGAGATGTATTACTTATGACTCTAAAATTGCCTCAGCATTTGTGAACATCAGTGTGTACACGTTTGTACCCTGTGACAGACTGGTGTTCTTTCTCTGGGTTAGTCTGTAGTGTCATTATAGTCTGGCACTGGCCTTTGTGACTCAGCTTGGACAGACAGATGAATAGAAGAACGCATTAAAACACAAGAAGTACAAAGAGCAAACAGAAAACACAAAAACATTGGCAACAAACTGCCAACATCCGGGACAGTTAAATCTTGACAGTCCTTAGTCTTTTACAGGGTAATTACAGCGTCAGTCATATGGAAAGATCCAACTCAGCATTAAACACAAGATCATCACCAGGTTCACTCATATAAGGCCAATTTAGAGTCTCCAGTTAACTTCAGGATATGGGAAAATACAGACTTATTACAGAAAACATATGGTACTACAAGGATGAAGTGCAAACTCTGTAGATAACCAATGTGAAAATGTAACTTCTAAAGCTGAAAACAAACTCAAAAGAACCAACAACAATTACAATTCATTTTCCAGTTAGTAATACCTCAGGAAAATGAACAAATGAAAGTCCATAAATTGTTTTTTGTGGACCAGACTGTGTGATACATGCAACTCCCACGTCCTGTCAAAAGTAGTATCAGAATTACACATTTCACAAACAATAACACTAGCATCTTTCTGCCCCGCACCACATGTCTTAACCACAGACACAATTAAAAACTAGTTAGGCAAGAGACAGGCATTAACTACAATGAACATGCATAACCTTTGTGAGAGCTGTTTGTCTCCCTGGCACCTGGAAACTTGTGTCACAAGAGACCAAAACCACAAACCCCTTGTGGATATTGGATTAAAGAGGGCACCAACACATGACATCTTTTAACATATGTGATGTAGTAATAATTTAAATATTTACACAAAAATAATACCTAAGATGGGCCATGGAGAACAGTTTGGATAACTGGAGGGATTATTTGATGTGCTAAGAAATGTGTGTTTACTCAAGTTTTCTTCCAATTTTGGATAAGCCACTTCCCTAATCCATATCATTAACGTTTCAGTACTGGCATGAGCATTAAAGTTATGTGTGTGATACTGCCTTGCACCTAGTGATGATGGGATAGGAATTGGCCATTGTGACTCAACTTGGATTGACAGATAAATGGAAGAATGCAGTAATTCACAAGAAGAACAAAAAACACTGCTTAAACATATGGAGGATCTTAGAATGCTACATGAACGACACCAAAAATACTAAAAAAAAAAAAAATTACATTTTTGCCCTATTACGCAGAGAATCTCAATATTTAATACCATATCTTAATACGGCATCATGTGAACACTTCCTTTCAGCTTTAAAGCAGAGGAAAAGGAGTAGTCAGGCAGCAGGATGTCTGCTTCCCCTTTAGGAAACAAGACCCCAGCCATATTGGGGTAAAAAAATGTTATGTTTTCCTTGCAAAATAGTTAAAAGAGGACTAAAATTCTGCAACTGAACAGGTCCCCAAGGCTCCACACTAGGAAAATATATTTGAGTAAGAGATCTATAAACACTTGCTTGCTGCTTTTAAAGTTATATAAATAATACTTCACTCCATAACCTACAAATCTACAACATTAAAGTCAATGTACAAAAGCAGGGGCACGAAGCGGGCAGCAATCTACATAAATGTGTTGGGTTAAATGAGGAGTCAGACTAAAACAAGTACACTGGGGCAATGGTTAACTTTATTAAGGGTGCACATTTTTCTCAAGCTTAATGTACTGTATATGTATAGACTGATAATCCTAAAATCAAATATACTGTACAAGAAGCCAAATCATAAAGAGAACACTTAAGTACAAAAGCTTTTGGTTTCAGAAAAGCCAGAAATGCACCCTTTTAAGAAAAAAGGAAATTATCTTTTCTTAAAAAAGTTATCTTATTCAGTTCAATTGTGTTATTCATTTCTGTTTCTTTTACCGGATCTTTAAGATCAGCAAATGGTGAATTAACATCTTAATTTATTTTAATTCACTGAACTGTGGTAATGTTAAAATAGACATCTGGCAAATTACATTATGATATTATTTCTCAAATTAAGGGTGCATTTATATGGCACAACTACACAGGATATAAAAAGTCTACACACCACGGCCAAAATTGCAGATTTTATGTAATAAGAAATGAAACCAAGATAAATCCTGTCGGAACTTATTCCACCTTTATTGCAAAATTGCAGCCTATCCAAAGAAGGTGAAAACAAATCAGAAACTCTTTAGTGAAAAAAAGAAAAAAAAAAAAAAAAATCATACAAAAGCCTGGTTGCATTAGTTGAAGCACCTTTTATTTTTATTACAACACTCAGTCTTTTGGGGTAAATGTCTCTCAGTTTGGCACATCTGGACCTAGTGATTTTGTGCCCTTTGCAAAAATTTCCAAATCTATTAAATTACATGGACATATCTTGTGCAAAGCTTTATTTTAGTCACCCCACAGATTTTCAGTTGGATAAAGGTTTGGACAGGCTTTGGCTGGGCCATTCCAAAACATTGATCCATCTTTGATGAAGCCATTGCTTTGTTCATTTTATTGTGTGCTTTGGGTTATTGTCATGCTGGCCAAAATCGACTGATACTTGGAGCTATTCCTGATTCCAACCACCTTCATTAAAGACCCAGTTCCCTCTGAAAAACGCAGCCCCAAAACATGATGCCTCCACCATGCTTCACTGTGGTATGGTGTTCTTTTGACGATGTGTTGTATTAATTCTGCGCCAAATATATATTTCAGAATTATGGCAAATTGTTAAAACCTTGGTCTCATCAGACCATAACACATTTCTCCACATGGCTGTGGGAGCCTGGGTATGCCTTTTTGCAAAGTTTAGCTGGGCTTGGATGTTTTTCTTCATGAGAAAAGGTTTTCATTGCGCTATCCAGCCCCACTACCCAAACATATGAAGAATATGACTGACTGTTATCACATGTAGGGAACAATGAGTACTTGCTAGGAAATCCTGCAACCCCTTTAATGTTACTGCAGGCCTCCCCGACCAGCTGTCTCCTTGTCTTTGCGTCAGTCTTAGAGTGATGTCCTGATCTGGGTAGAGCCACTGTTGAGCCATATTTTCTCCCCTTGTTTATGACTGTTTTCACTGTGCTCCATGGAAGATTTAATGCTTTGGATACTTGTTAGTATCCATGTGCCGATTTATACCTTTCAATGATGAGATCCCTTTTGTGTTTTAGAAACTCTTTGCAGGCCAAGGCATTTGGAGTATGTTGCAACCAAGAGAATATCAGAATAATCCTTCAGGAGCAGCCAAATTTAATTTGAGCTCAATCAGATCAGCGTTATTTGATGTCAGGTGTATACTAATAATTGCAATAAAAGTGGAGTAGGTTCTGAGAGAATGATCTTGATTTCATTTTTTATTACACAAAATAAGCGATTTTGGCAGGGGTGGACATTTTATATCCACTGTAGATGTTGACTTGATTATTGAGGTCAAGAAGTTGCTGATTAGGACACCATAAATTCAGGTTCTGGCACAATACTCTAAATAATTGAAAACTTAACTTCATTTTGAGCTACTGCAATCATGGGAATTTATCTCTATATATAATCTTCATTTGTCTGCGAATGAATTAGAAGAAGAAGCACTAGATGGCAGTAGAGAGACAGCTAAAACATAGGCATTGCATTAAGAATCTCCTCCAGGCTTATACTACTGAAGACTGTAGTACGCCAGTCACACCTCAAAACACAGACATTCAAACTAAACAAATTGTTGTGCTTTAAATTAACTAAAGAGATCTTCATTCATTTAGATCTTGATCTTTGTTTGTCTACGAATTCCACGCATGCGTAGACCTGCTCCTGAGGCCTGGTTAGAGAATGAGATTGCCGAAGATAAAAGGTACGTGCCTACGTAACATATGAATGAAAGAAAGACAGTGGGTAAATTGAATGACAACGTAACAGCACATTCTGGAAATTATTATTGTTTTGTTGTAGCCGGCGAGTGCTGCGTGTCTCACAGTTGTACCATGCCTTGCTCACATGTCAGTGAAGTGATCCCTATTTATGCTTTAAAGAGCCTGGATACCTATGTGTCCCCCTTTTATAACCACTGCTCCGTGTATATTGCCTTACTCTTTGGATTGCCGCAAAGCAACCTGCGAGATTGGAGAAAGGTTGAGAAGACATCGTGAGAGGAAACGACAGCGTCGTGAAAACGAGATGGACTGTGAACGGACAGAAGCAGAAATGCTCCTATACCACCACATAATTACTACTCAGACAGTGATTCCGAGTAGGCCGTTCCTATCGAATCAATATCCAAGGGTTTTCTTTTGTAATTTTGTTTCCCTTATAAAAAATCATAATGCTGTGCGACGAAGAGCCCAGTTCACGACTGGCCACCGCGTTTAAACAGGGAGCCCTTCACAGACAACTTTAACACACGCAACGTAGTTGGGTGCACATGGCTAGTACTTTATAAACACTTGGTATACAAGGACTTTCACAGAAATGGGAAAAAGTAGCACTAATTTATGAAGTATACTGTGTAAAAAGGGTTTTGACATTGAAAAGGTTTAGTTAAGGATAATGAAAGTTTGCCTCTATAGACATTTAATACATATAAAAATAATTTTGTGTGTCAGTACTTGTCCATGCTAAATTACCCTTAAAGACCAACTGACAAAAGCAGGCAGCATGTTCTACTGGATAAGGCATGGGGCAGTAAACCACAAGGCTAAAAAGTTCAGTCCATCTTTTTGCAACTCTGACCTAATCACTTAATCTGTTAGCGCTCACATTCCAAAAGTATCTCAAAATGATTTTAACATACCTGCAGTACATTGTGCCACTGATACGTTGTAAGTTACATTAAATTTAGTTTTGTATACAGTAATAAAAGCATTATAGAAGATGAGTTTAAGTTGAAAGAAGTTAATATGGATGATATCTGCACATCTGTCTCTTTTCAACTTTCAGGAAAAAAAATGTTGGGACTGTTTCCTTACCCTGGCAGCTGCATCAGTCAGAACTTCTAAAGCCTGGGAAAGCTGGTGAAAGAGTTCAGCTGCAAAAAAAAACAAAAAAAAAAAACAGACAAACAAGGCACTTATTAGACACTAGACAGAAATAAAACTCTAGGCCATCTGACTAAATTAAAACTAAAAAAGAATTAAAATATTATACAGACATAACATTCAGTGTAATCTATTTTTATTACCGTGAAAACTACATTTTTTTTTAGATATACACTGGTCAAGGTCTAATTTATTGTCTTTTTGGGGTACTATTATCAGATTATCTTAACCATATTTTTTTACTGCAAATTCCAATAACATAATTGAATATTACAATTTTATTTACACTTTCATAAACACAGAATTTGTTAATGACCTTCAGAGACCTAATACAAAATATAAGAGTAACAGAAAATTACAAACTATACAACATCTAAGTACATAATCACATGCGCAATTAAATGGATAGAAAGAAACAGTTCCACAAACCATGATGGAAATCTAATAGAAATCATCATAGCAAAAGATCCAGTCTGTTGATAATAGAGGAGTAAGCCACTTCAGGAAAGTACAGTACACGGTCCGTTGGGATAAGCAATGACAGAGTTTTGCTAAGATAGGCTGACCTGCTCATTGTACAATATAATGTAAAACATTGCAAATAGTTCTCTTAAGAGATTTTTAAGCAAAGGAATAATCCCTTAATGGGTTTAATCTTAATTTTTCTATGATTAAAACGAGTCTTAACTGTAAACATTAGTAAGAACTCACAAACTACAGCAACAAATTCAAAACCCTTTGCATTTTTTATTTATTTCAGTTGTTTTAATATAAATAATACTGAACACCATGTTGAACAAATGCATCAGCCATAGCAATTGATTTTTTCATACCAGGTATGGAACAAGATGATCTGCTTTGGCAATCCCTATCGGGAGCAGCCAAAAGAAGAAGAAGAAGGAGAGGAAGACTCTTCATGGTGACATTCTGGCCGCTATATGTAAAACCATCAACTGATGTAATAGAAAAAAAAAATCTAATATTTTAAAACATTGAATCATAAAGACTACAATTTAATCTCAAATATAACAAGAATCCCTTGTTATTTTAGCTGTATTATTTGTCTTGTGAGTCTGCATCTAGTTTTTTTTTTCTTAATGTTTCTGCTACTTTATGCATGTGAATTTCCCCATGGGGTTAATAAATGTTACCTAATCTAATGTAAAACTCCGCACTGTGTATGAGCATTATTATAACATGATGTGAAAGCTAGTGGATGCCACTGAACCCCAAACCCCAAATACAAATGCACAACACAGTCCCAGAATCAAATACCTTTCTGTACAACAATTCAACCACTGGTCTCTTCTTTCCTTCCTTCTTTCTCTCTCATCTTTCTGCATTGCTACTCCTCCAGGCGAGTACTGCCTGTCTCCGTTGCCGGCTCCTACTTAGCTGGACAAGGCAGTGCGTTCCGTTTTAGTGCCAGGGCTTTGCCTGTTGGAAGCACTTCCGGGCAATACAAAAGTCCCAAATAGTAGGGAGTTTAACTACCTGCAGCACCCCCTGGCAAGGACCATGGACCCCAGTAAGGCTGTGTGACCGGAGTATATTTCCTGGCATTGCCTATGGGTTACCAAACGAGCACCAATATAGAGGGCTGCTGTCATTTAGTGTATGGTGGGGAGGCAATAAGCAAATAAGAGGAATTATTGCTCTCCCCTCTCCTTCCAGGTAAGGACAGCAAACCAACTCCAGCTGGGACGCTAGACCCAGCATGCTATCCCTCACAATGAATACCTAAAATATTTGAGACAGTAAATATTTAAGTACGAGCTGTTTACCTAGAATATGACTCTGTGGCCAGATGTTGCTCAGACTTCATGAATAAATTTAGCAATGACACCACCACTGCAGATTGATCAGCAAAAATGATGGAACAGATTATATAAACAGGATATGAAACAGTGATGGTAAGACAAGACTTTCTTTTCTCTTAATGTCAGCAAAAGAAAGGAGCTGGTCATAGACCTGAGGATGCAGAAGGCACACAACACTTCCATCTACGAGGTGTGGCAGAAAAGTAATGAGACTGGCAACACTGCAAGCGATCTGGCAACGCTGCGCTGTTGTCCTTGATAGAGCACGTGTATCAGTACCCTCCCATAGCTCAGTGCGAGTTTCAACTCCTTCCGTTAACTACGTGAGTTTTGTGACTGCTATTAGCGAAGTTGTGTTTTTGGTTGTGCGTCACGCAAAATGGAACAGCGGAATTTGGAGCAATGTTGTGCCATTAAATTTTGTGTTAAGCTTGGAGAATCGGCAAGTGTGACTTTGAAAAGTTAAAACAGGCCTATGGGGAACATTCTTTATCCCGAGCTCAAGTTTTTCAGGGAGGCCTTCAACTTCGAAAACCAATGAAAACATCGAACGTGTGAACACTCTTGTGAGATCAGACCGTCTAACATTAAGAATGTCGAGTGAACAATTAAATTTGAACAGATTTACCGTTCATCAAATTTTGACTGAACATTTGCACATGCGAAAGGTCTGTGCCAAAATGGTGCCGAAAAACCTCACAATTGAGCAGAAGGACAATCGAAAAAACAAGTGTCTTGATCTTCTTGACAGAATCGCTAATGAGCAAGATTTCTTTAGTCGTGTGATCACAGGTGATGAATCATGGATTTTTGAATACGATCCTGAGACCAAGAGGCAAAGTCAGGTGTGGCTCACTGCAAACTCTCCTCGACCAAAGAAAGCTCGAATGAGCAAATCGAAGATCAAATCAATGCGGATTTGTTTTTTTGACAAAAGGGGAATCGTCCACAAAGAATTTGTTCCTCCAGGACAAACTGTCAACCAAGTTTTTTATAAAGACGTCTTTGAAAGGCTCAGAAAAAGGGTCACTCGCGTGAGACCAGACATTGCAGACAAATGAATGCTCCATCATGACAACGCCCCATGTCACACTGCCCTCTCCATAACAGAATTTTTGACCTCAAAAGGCATTCCTGTGATTCCCCAGCCCCCTTATTCACCTGACCTCAGTCCGTGTGACTTTTTCCTTTTTCCTAAACTGAAAAATGTCCTCAAAGGACGTCATTTCGGGACTTTAGAAAACATCCAAAAGAGTGTAACGGACATGCTGAAGACCATACTGGTTGAAGACTTCCAGCGCTGCTACCAACAGTGGGAACAACGTCTCCATCGGTGTGTAGCTGCCCAAGGGAACTACTTTGAAGGGGATAACATTGATGTTTGAAAAAAAAAATAAAAACTTTGGTAAATAAAAAATCAGTCTCATTACTTTTCTGCCACACCTCGTATATTGGTGCTTTGCTGTTGACAGGGTCACATGCTTTTAATACCCTTTTGACACAATTACTACAGGTATTTTATAGAAGGTTCACCAATGCATTTTCCTTCTAAGAGAATTAAGGAAAATGTGCATCTCTCTATCTAGCCCACCGACTTTCATAGGTGATGGCACAGTGTACTGTCACTGGCTGCATTATAACCTAGTATGGCACATACTCAGCCTAGAATCCCATAGACTTCAGAGTCTGGTTAAGTTGGCTCAAAATGTTGCTAGCGCAAAATTAAATTACTCTTCCTCACTGCTTAAACAAAAGATAAGGGACAATTACAACTTACACAATAACATTCAGGGACAGTGTTTATCCTGTATTCATAAGGCTACTCAACAGCCATTCATACTGACACTGCATGAGTGTTTCTTTTATCTCTCATTTGATGCTACATTTTATGTATTGTGTTGTACTTTCTATTTGTGTTTTATTCATTGCTTTTTGCCACCATTTTATGGGAGACATGTAAGTAGGAATTTCATTGTACTACTTTGTGGACAAAAATATGAATTCAAATTTATAATTTTGTATAATGCATAATATGTATAATATGCAAGACAAATAAGAGTCTAGGGGTCTATCAGTCAGTTATTTACTAACCCGCAGGGGTCTAATGGAGCTTATCCCAGCTAGCACACGGCACAAGGCAGGAACAAACCCTGAACAGGACGCCAGTCCATTGCAGGGCAAAAACACACACACACCAGGCCAGCCCAACCCAGCCCTGTAAAAAACTCCACCAGGGCCAATTCAGGATCACTAATTCACCTAACCTGCATGTCTTTGGACTGTGGGAGGAAACTGGAGCACCTGGAGGAAACTCCACACAGGAAGGACCAGGACACAAACTCAGGTTTCCTTACTGCAGGGTAGCATTGCTACCATTGCACCACTGTGCTGCCCTAGGGTTACATCAGTTATGCACATTTCCAAATTGGAATGAAGCACTCAATTCCCCTAAGAAAAACTTAAATTGTCACTTATTGTAAAGAAACTCCAGTAATAGCGCTTATTGATAATACACAAAAGTAAACACATACTCCAGACATGTAATGACGTAAAACAGGGGTGCCCAATACGTCGATCGTAATCAACCAGTAGATCAGAAAGATAATGCAGGTAGATCGTGTTGCATTCAAAAAAAATTTATTTTAAATGTTAGCCCATCATATATCCTCCCTATGGCATTCGTCACTTGATTGACATACAGGGCGGCCAGTCTGAGATCTCTTTTCTTCTAACGCACTGGTCATCCCGCACACATGATCAAACGCACGAGCTACTACAAAACTCTGGTTATCTAAGTGATCTAGTTAGCCTTCCAATTTATATCGATTAAAGAAGGGATTTAAAAAAAAATTGTTGGTTATGGGCTGGATGTGAAATTGGAAGAGGATTTTTTTCTCTCACAATGTCACAATCGAAGTGCGTTTGTCTGATCTGTCAATCTATCATTGCTATTCCAAAGATGGAAAATGTGGAAAGGCACTTTCAAATTGTTCATAAAAACTACAAAACTGACTTCCTTCCAAAAAGCGATCTGAGAAAGAGAAAGGAGAGGGAACTAAAATCGCAGCCGTTATTTTTCACTCGGCTGAATTCAAAAACAAAGGCAGACACACCAAAGCATCGTTCCGGGTGAGTCACTCGATCATTAAGCATAATGATTCCATAAGAAGTCCTTCCAAGATGGAGAGATGATAAAAGAGGCCTTCATTGAGGCAGATAGCTAGGGAGAAATTCCTGCTGAGATTTCAAGACCCCTGGCTGGAGTAAAAGGAGTTTCCCCTTGTCATTAAACATGCAGAACACAAGCAGCTTAATAACGATCAATGGACACTAGACTTGGCATTTTTTTCCGATCTGACCAACATGTTGAATGAGCTTAATTTATAGCTGCAAGGAAAACATAAAACCACGGTCAATATGATTAGCTTAGTTAATGCTTTCAAACGCAAAATGCAGCATCTGTCCTCAAAGCTGCAGCGCCTTGATTTGGGGAACATCCAAAACCTCGCGTAAGAGGTGGAGACGCAATGGAAGGCGTGTGCGCAACTTGACAGCATACGCTACACAGAGCAGATTGAAAAATGTCTCTCAGACTTTATCTAATGGGAAAAAAAAATAACGATTCAAGTGTTACCCAATATAGCAGAGTAAGAGTAGCGTTTCTTCTTCACAAATGTACTCAAGTAAAAGTAAAAAGTATGGTGCAGTAAAAGTAACAAATAGAAGTATAATTTTTTTAAAAAGTTACTCAAGTAAATGTTACTCGTTACTACCCACCTCTGATACTCAGTATATCTCTTTTATATATATATATACTAGCAAAATACCCGCGCTTCGCAGCGGTGAAGTACTGCATTCAAATTTTTATTAAGAAGAAAATTAAACCTTTTTAAACTGAGGGAAAATATACCAATAATTATTTGTTAAAGATCTCTTTGTATGCCACATTGTCAGTTCGGCCCTCCAGTTGTAATATGACCAAGCTGTAGCTGTGCGCTGAGCTTACTCTTGAGCATGCAACGTACAGTTGGCCATGTGAACAGTAATCTTGTTTCAAATCTCACAGCTTGGATTGCTGCTGTCATAATCGGTTTGAGTTTCATGGTTTGTTTCAGTTACGACAGTATTTGTAGGACTTGTGTTGAAGAGACATTCGGCATCTGTCAAGCGTTGTAAGTATACAACCAGTTTCATTGATAACTTCACATCCAGCTTTTGAGAGTTTAAACATTTCTAAACATCAAAGTGTCCACTACTGAAATCGTCACCTGTGAAGCTAAGATGTTTAAGAGGCATTGGCGGTTGTCCAAAGGTGTAAAATATTTGGCCATTTCGGTACACTTAAGCATTTCACTCTTCTAGTGCTCCTGTGTAGTATAATTATCTCCTGTACCGTCATCAGTCCACACCTTGAACCTGTCCCAGTCATTCAATACATAAGACACAATGTTCCTCCGGATATCAAAAGTGAGCCTGATATGGCTGTGCAATATGTAACAAAGAGAATGGAAAGGCAGGTGCCATCTCCGGGCATGGAAACCACTTGGTAAGTGACAGTTCTTTGATCGATGGTGATTACCTCGATAGACATGTTAATGGGGGTACGGTTGGAATGATAAAGGAAATGGGTACCTGAACAATGTAAAGTAAGTCTAAAATACCTATACAATAACTATAATCGTAATAAATGAACAATAAAACAGCGGAGAAGCCGTGGATTAAATAAAAAGGCTGTAGTTATCAGCAGGGAGACGTGAATACCGTGGTGAAGCAAGGAAGGGAATGTAGAGACTGGAGCGACAGACGGCCTTATATAGGCAGGCAGCCAACAACGTGGGAGGCGTTGGGATGGGGGACACAACGCCGCCTCACACGGTGACCGAGCTGCAGGCTATGGACGTATATATGTACGTAAGTAGGATTCAGTTAGCGTTGGGAACCCGCGTACCAAATTTCTTGAAGATGGGCCCATAAGTAACAAAGACCGTTGAAAAGTTCAATATGGCAGCCGACAGTGGCATCATATCACTGAAATAAGTACCAAATTTCAGCCTTCTACCTATGAATAAGAAAGTTCAACATGGCGGACGTTGTTGACCGTTACGCGTAGAATTTTGAAATGAAACCTGCTTAACTTTTCTAAATAAGCTGTAAGGAATGAGCCTGCCAAATTGCAGCCTTCTACCTACACGGGAAGTTGGAGAATTAGTGACGTTGGAAAGTTCAATATGGCGGCTGACAGTGGTGTCATACCACCGAAATAAGTATGTACATTGGTTTCGGTTAGCGCAGGGAAGCCGCCTACCAAATTTCATGAAGATGGGGCCATAAATAAGAAAGTTCAACATGGCGGACATTGTGAAAATTAGTGACATTGGAAAGTTCAATATGGCGGCCGACGGTGGTGTCATACCACCGAAATAAGTATGTACATTGGTTTCGGATAGCGCAGGGAATCCGCCTACCAAATTTCGTGAAGATGGGGCCATAAATAAGAAAATTCAACATGGCGGACGTTGTCGACCGTTATCGACCGTTATGACCGTTACGTGTAGAATTTCGAAATGAAACCTGTTTAACTTTTGTAAGTAAGCTGCAAGGAATGAGCCTGCCAAATTTCAGCCTTCTACCTACACGGGAAGTTGGAGAATTAGTGATGTTTGGAAAATTCAATATGGCGGCCGACAGTGGCGTCATACCACCGAAATAAGTACGTACATCGATTTTGGTTAGCGCAGGGAAGCCACCTACCAAATTTCGTGAAGATGGGGTCAGCCTTCTACCTACACGGGAAGTTGGAAAATTAGTGACGTTGGAAAGTTCAAAATGGCGGCCGACAATGGCGTCATACCATCGAAATAAGTACATACATC
>JANRMT010062798.1:12143937-12179277 GCA_026402145.1 Polypterus bichir lapradei
CCCATGGGTTTCAAGCTCATCTCCATTACAGTAAATGGAGAAAAACAGCTTCCAGTTATGACCATTACGCGTAGAATTTCGAAATGAAACCTGCCCAACTTTTGTAAGGAAGCTGTAAGGAATAAGCCTGCCAAATTTCAGCCTTCTACCTACACGGGAAGTTGGAGAATTAGTGATGAGTCAGTCAGTCAGTCAGTCAGTCAGTGAGTGAGTGAGGGCTTTGCCTTTTATTAGTATAGATACATATACATATACATATATATATATATATATATAAAATTTTTAATGTAGGTAGATCATTTTGACCTGGTCATTTTAAAAGTAGCTCACAAGCCGAAAAAGCGTAGGCACCCCTCATGTAGAACAAGAAACTAGAAGATCAGAAGCCCAAGCCAAGATTACTCCTTTAGATTTACAATCCATTTAAGTGGTGATGCACTGACTAAAGCAACAAGATATATTAAGCTGGTTTTGCAGTTACCCATCTGTTTATTTAAACAAATAAATAACTTAAGGAAAGAAAAACTCTTGGCCCTGAAACCCTAGACGGGGATGGAGTTAGGTGGGTGTTAACTTTGGACTAGGTGCAATTATACTAAACCTTCTCCTGATATCCCTGCAGACCAGCCGCAGGAAAACCTGTCTGACTCACTGCTGAAGATGTTATTTCCAGTTCTGGCGCCACTTCTGGTTCCATCACTTATGATGATGCCAAAAGAAGTTCGCTTCCGGTTTCCCCTATGTCCCTTCGAGAGAATGGTCCTGGACTATATTAGACTTCCCGCCAAAAACCACTTGTACCTACTGAAGTTTCCCTTTTGGACCAAGATTAGATTGGAAGATGCAATTGTCCGTCTACTCCACAAGGCTGGGAAAAGCTGGCAGCACTGTGAGGATTGTATTTTTTGATTTCTCTAGTGCCTTCAGTACCATTCAGCCATTTTGGATAAGGGGTAAGTCTATGGAGACCTGGATAACAAAAAGCTGTCAGGCACACCACAGTTTGTGAGCCTTTAACACTTTGTTTCTGATGTGGATCTAAGCAACACTGGAGCACTACAAAGAAAAGACCTTCCTCCTTTTCTTTTCACCCTATACACCTTGGACTATAAACAGAACACCAGGACATGTCACTTGCAGATGATTCTACACTAATGGGATATATTGAGAGATATGGTAGGAGTCAGGTGGAGAACTTTCAGAATTATCTGGAACTCTAATCAGCAAAAATAAGAAACTGCTTATTGCTTACATCAATGACAGGCTAGACTGGTCTAGTTACACATAGGATCTACAGATGAAAGGGCAGAGTGGACTCTTTTTTCTAAGGAGACTACACTCCTTCAATGTGGGTAGCAACATCCTTGACGTGTTCTAAAACTCTGTGATGGCCAGTGTGTCATTAACATGAGTTCAAGAAAGACCCACTAAGTCAACAAGTTAATTAAGAAGGCAGGCTCAGTGATGGGACACCCTCTAGATCTGTTGGCAGTAGTAGTGAAGGAAAGAATGAAGACAAAAACTGCACATTTCCCCCACTGACACACCAGCATGGTGGACTTTTAGTAAACAAATTATTCAGCAGAAGTGTGTCAAGAAACACTACCAGGGCTCCTTCACACATACTAATTAAATACTCATTTTGCTTATCAAAAGGATATATTTGAAACACGCTTACTGGATGCATCCACTGAAATATGGAACAAAAAGAAAAAAATTGTAAATGTTTTCCTTGGTTTGTGTTATTAACTCAGCTTCTGTAAAAAGCAAAATTTCTTTTCTGGGAAAATAAAGTACTGTCTATCTACAACCCCAAATCAAAAACATTGTTACAGTATGGAAAATGCAACTAAAAAACAAAGTGATTCTTAAATTTATCTTTTCTCTTATTTCACTGCAGACAGTATGAACCAAAGATATTTCATATTTTTTCTGGTCAACTTCATTTCATTTGTTAATTTACATTCATTTCTGCATTTCAGGCCTGCAACACATTCCAAAAAACAGGTGGGATGTGGTAAATCAGGGCCAGTAATGGGGTAAAATAATGAAACAACAATGATTTCAAACAGGTGATGTCAACAGGCGATTGTAGTCGTGATTCGATACAAAAGCGGTATCCACGAAATGCTGAACCAAAGACCTCCAGTTTGTCAACCAATGCATGAGAAAATTATTGCAATGTTTAAAAACAATGTTCCTCAAAAAAAGACTGAAAAGGATTTGCATATTTCTTTTTCTACAGTGAATAATATCATTAATGATTCAAGGAAACTTGAAAAATTTCAGTATGTAAAAGGCAAGGGTGCAAGCCTAAGCCGAACACTTGTGATCTCCGATTCCTCAGATGGCACGGCATCAAGAACCATCACTCATCAATAGGTGATATAACCACAGGGGTGTGGACTTTGGCAAGCCTTTGTCAAGCACTACAATATAGAGTTACACTCAAAAATGCGACTTCAAACTTTACTGTGGAAAAAAGAAGCCCAATGTTAATAATGTCCTGAAGCAGCATTGACTTCTCTGAGCTCCTAGGCATCTAGGATAGACCATTACACAGTGAAAATAAGTATTGTGGTCAGATTATCTTTTTTGGAAGAAATGCACACTGTGTGCTCTGGACCAAACTGAGGGGTATTGGGGAGGCGTATGAGTAGGCTAGTTGAGAGCCGTTTATACTAGGGAATGGGGGGCAGGGAGTTTAGAACAGGCCAGGTTTAGAATTATATGTGGAGGAACAAACAATGGTGTAGAAATAAAAATGCGTAGTAATGTAAATTGTAACCCAACATTTAAACACAGAAGAAGTAGCACATTAAAAATGTCTTGCCTTAATGCTAGAAGTACCAAAAATGAGACGAGATGGAGCTGTAGGTAGCTGAACATAATTATGATATTTAAATGCTAGTCCTCTTCAGTTGATAGATTAGACCCATCTTAGTGAGGACATGTGGCTTCGCCTGGAAAGCATTAGGGAAAGAGGTCTTATTTTAGAAGTGTGTTATAAACCGTCCAATGTAGACAGTAATTTCAACACACATCTTTTTAGTTATAGTAAAAAGGCAAGTGTACAAGGGGATGTTATAGTCATGGGGGACTTTAATTATCCAAATATTAACTGGGATAACCTTGCAAATGGAGCAGCACAACAGCAGGAGTTTGTAAAAGTAATCAGTGACTGTTTATTAATGCAGTATGTTAAAGCACCAATACAGGGTGAAGCCTGGCTGGATTTAGTATTTTCTAATAATGAAAATAGAATTAAGGTTGTAGAACTGATTGAACTACTAGGGTCAGATGACCATAATTAATACAATTCTCAGTGTTTTTTTTTTTGTTTTTTTTTTCTTCTAAAAAAGAGTGCAGATGTAAAGACTAAAATTGTTAAGATGAACTTTGGTAGAGCAAATTTTGAGCAGATGTGGCCAAGTCTTAGCAGGATAGACTCAGATAAGCTTTTAAGTATGGAGACAGACGAGGAGCAGTGGAACAGGTTTAAAAATGTTTTACATGTAATGCAGGATAGGTACATACCTAAATTTGGAATTAATAGGAAATTTAAAAAAAAAATCCACAGTGGGTTAATAAAGATTTTAAAAAGAAGCTGCAAAGGAAAAAACTGCTTTATAAGGCATATAAATCTAATAACTCTAAAGTGAATTGTAGCACGTATGAGAACTTGAGGGCAACCATTAAATATAATATTAGGGAGGCTAAAAGACAGTTGGAGAGGAATATAGCAGATAAGGTGAAAGACGACCCTAACAAATTCTTTCAGTATTTTAGTAGTAAAAGAACAGTTAAGGAGGAGGTGAAGTGCATCAGAAACAGTAAATGGAATTAAAAGATACAAACAGTGAAAAACCGGATGCCCTAAACGTACATTTTTCTGAGGTCTTAACTGAGGAAGTGGATAACCTCCAAGCGGTAAATGGGATTACTAATGAGGTACTAATAGATTTGGAAATTGTAGAGGGAGAAGTACTGCTCAGATTAAATAGGCTGAAATTAAACAAATCATCAGGAACAGATAATATTTACCCTTGAGTTCTTAAGGAATTAAGTGAGTACATATATAAACCCTTGACACATTTTTAAGAAGTCACTGCACACTGGGGAGATTCCAAAGGACCAGAAAATGGCAAATATTATCCAGTTATATAAAAAAAGTGACCGGGCAAATCCAAGCAACTGTAATCCAGTAAGCCTAATATGCATCACAGGAAACTTAATGGAAAGAATTAATAAAGATAAGATTGAGCAGCACAAGGCAAGGACAGGAGTTTATTCTGAACAGTCAACATGGGTTCAGAAGAGGGAGGTCATGTTTTAATAGCATGCTGGAGTTGTATGAGGAAGCAATAAAAGGATATGATTAAAGTGGAACTTAAGATATTATTTATCTAGATTTTCAGAAAGCATTTGATAAGGTGCCACACGAGAGGTTGGGCATCAAACTAAAAGAAGTGGCAGTTCAGGGTGATGTTTTCAGATGGGTGCAGAATTGGCTCAGACACAGGAAGCAGAGGGTGATGGTGTGAGGAACCTTATTAGAATTGGCTGATGTTAAGAGTGGTGTCCAGCAGGGGTCAGTGCTGAGGCCGTTGCTATTTTTAATATATAAAAATGATTTGGATAGGAATATAAGTAACAAGATGGTTAAGTCTGCAGATGATACCAAGACAGGGGGACTGGCGGATAATTTGGAATCCACTACATCTTTACAGAAGGATTTGGAGAACATAAAGGCTTGGACAGATTTATGTCAGATTACATTTAATGTCAGTAAATGTAAAGTATTACATGTAGGAAGTAAAAATGTTAGGTTTGAATACACAATGGGAGGTCTGAAAATCAAGGGTACACACCTTATGAAAAGGATTTAGGAGTAGTAGTGGACTCTACGCTATAACTTCCAGACAGTGTTCAGAAGTCATTAAGAAGGCTAACAGAATGTCAGGTTATATAGGGTCTTGATGTGTGGAGTACAAGTCACTGGAGGTTCTACTCAAGCTTTATAACACACTGGGGAGGCCACATCTTTATGTGCAGTTTTGGTCTCCAGGCTACAAAAAGGACATAACAGCAGTAGAAAAGGTCCAGAAAAGAGTGACTAGGCTCATTCCACAGCTACAGGGAATGAATTACGAAGAAAGATTAAAAGAGCTAAGCCTTTACAGTTTAAGCAAAAGGAGATTAAGAGGAGATATAATTGAAGTTTATTACGATTATAGTTACTGTATAGGTATTTTAGACTTACTTTACATTGTTCAGGTACCCATTTCCTTTACCGTTCCAACCGTACCATCATTAAAATGTCTATCGAGGTGATCACCATCGATCAACGAATTGTCACTTACCAAGTGGTTTCCATGCGTGGAGATGGCGCCTGCCTTTTCCATTCTCTGTGTTAAATATTGCACAGCCATCTCAGGCTCACTCTTGATATCCAGAGGAACATTGCGTCTTATGTATTGAATGACTGGGACAGGTTCAAGGTGTGGACTGATGACGGTACAGGAGATAATTATACTACACAGGAGCACTTTAAGAGTGAAATGCTTAAGCCCTTCACCTATGGTTCTGCATGTGAGTTGATGGCTGCCGCTGAACTGTTCGGTTGTCGCTTTCAAGTGTACCAAAATGGCCAAATATTTTACACCTTTGGACAACTGCCAATGCCTCTTAAACATCTTAGATTCACAGGTGATGATTTGAGTAGTGGACACTTTGATGTTTATGAATGTTTAAACTCTCAAAAGCTGGACGCGAAGTTATCGATGAAACCGGTTGTATGCTTACAATGCCTGACAGATGCCGAATGTAACTTAAACACAAGTCCTGCAAATACTAAAGTAATTGAAACAAACCATGACCCTCAAACCGATTATGACAGCAGCAATCCAAGCTGTGAGATTTGAGGCAAGATTGCTTTTCACATGGCCAACTGTACGTTGCATGCTCAAGAGTAAGCTCAGCGCACAGCTTGGTCATATTACAACTGAAGGGCCGAACTGACAACGTGGCATACAAAGAGATCCTTAACAAATAATTATTGGTATATTTTCCATCAGTTTAAAAAGGTTTACTTTTCTTCTTAATAAAAATTTTAAGGCAGTACTTCGCCACTGCGAAGCACCGGTATTTTGCTAGTATTGAATAAGTGGCCAAGTAGTTTGGTTGACACCAGGACTTTGGGGACTTTCAAAACTAGACTCAATGTTATTTTGGAAGAATTGAGTAGATAGGACTGGCGAGCTCTGTTGGGCTGAAGGACCTGTACTCGTTGAGATTATTCTAAAGAGTGTATGCTCAGTGGGAGTAGTGTTCATTACTCTCCCTAGTTACTTCTGCAGAAAGACTGTCATGCCAAACTGTGATGAAAAAGGCAAAACACTTTAATATTACCTTAAGTAGAAACTATTCATTGTTTTTTTATGGTACTCGTAACTTCTTAAAGTTCTTGAACTGGTGTATGACAGGGTCATCTCAATGCTTCAATGCTATATCAAGTTGTGGTGAGAAAAACGTATAGACTGTGGCTTGAATTTATTAATTTAAAATTATCATAACATTTGTCTGCAGTGCTCAAAAAGGCAACACCTGCTAATACTACAGTTCAACTTGAAGATTTCAGTGCTTAAATGGGAATTAAGAATATGTCTGTTGTGATTAGAAAGAGTGGTCTGCTGATGTTAATTAAGACAATGGATTTTTATTGTGATAATCATGGACTTTCCATAACTAATCCTATATCTATACTAATAAAAGGCAAAGCCCTCACTGACTCACTCACTCACTGACTCATCACTAATTCTCCAACTTCCCATGTGGGTGGAAGGCTGAAATTTGGCAGGTTCATTCCTTACAGCTTCCTTACAAAAGTTAGGCAGGTTTCATTTCGAAATTCTACGTGTAATGGTCATAACTGGAAGC
Source organism: Polypterus bichir lapradei (assembly GCA_026402145.1). NCBI lineage: Eukaryota > Metazoa > Chordata > Cladistia > Polypteriformes > Polypteridae > Polypterus > Polypterus bichir. The sequence goes on from JANRMT010062798.1 coordinate 12,150,877, forward strand.
TGTTTTTCTCCATTTACTGTAATGGAGATGAGCTCGAAAGCCGTGGGGGCGGAGTTTCGTGTGCCATTATCACGCCTCCCACGTAATCACACAGTACGTAGAAAACCAGGAAGAGCCCCAAAAAGCGCTGAAGAAAACATGCATTATATAATTGAGAAGGCAGTGAAACAATAAGATGCGAGCGAGTGACATATACAACCATATTCATGAGTTCTGCTACTTCGGAAACAAAGCACGGTGTAAACCTAAACTTTAAATTAAGTTCATAGACAGGCTGCCGCTGGCGTTTGTAATTTAGTGCCTGCCCATATAAGGCCGTCCGTCAGCGGCAATCCAATAGAAACACTGCCACTAAATATTCACGGGTGAAGGACTGTGCTTATGCAGAGGAAGATGAGATGGTCAGGGTGGTGTTTGGCACAAACTCAGCGAAACTGCGAGAGAAAGTTTTAAGTGCCGGGACATAGGTAACATTAGATACAGCCGTGGACATAGCACGACATGGCACCAGCACAGCTGGGAAACTTCGATGCATGTACACCGAGCGGCTCACGTGAACTGACGCAGTGCACAGACAAAAAGCAACAGTTCCAAAGAGCGCTGAACAAAAACCGAATTACACAATTGAAAAGGCAGCAAAAAAATATGAAGCGTCTGATACATACAAGCATATTCATAAGTGCAGCTACTGCGGAAACAAAGCACACGGTGGAAAAAGTCAATGTCCCGCTAAAGGAAGACAGTGTAAAAAAAAAAAACCGTGCATGCAGTGTGTCAGGTCTCAGATAAAGAAGTAGACGAGCTGTTTATTGATGCAGTAAGAAACGAATCGATGAATGAAACCTGTCATCTTTACAACGATTGACAAACACGGAATGTAACTTGAACACAACACATCCTACAAATACGAACCTGATTGAAAGAAATAATGATAATCAAATCCTTGATGACAGCAACACTCAGTAACACTCACAAAACAATTACTGTATATTGACAGTCATGTTACGTTATTTTTAAAATGTTCCCTTTTCTTTTTCATAGCTTCTTTAACACACTACTTCTCCGCTGCGATACGCGGGTATATATATATGTATATATATATATATATATCCCCCGATCTACATACTCGAATAATGGATACTTTATTCGCCATCAATGATTGTTTTGGTAAAGCCATACTCAGTGTATTCATTAGATGAATTGTAAAAAAGTAAGAGCGAGGGGAGGGTGACTTATTGAGGCATGCAGGCAAAACCACAATAGCACGCGGGCTCGATGTACTGTAGTGCACGTCAACTCGATCTGAATTGCGCGATCACATTCGAAAAAACATATCTTTTCAAGTTCTATTTAGTCCATATGTGTCAAACTCAAGGGCCACGGGCCACATCCGCAGTCAGAGAACCTTTTCATGATATGCAAATTTTTTGAGATAGGAATTTTGGGTTTTCATGAGCTGTATGCCAAAATCATCAATATTAAAACAATAAAAGGCTTGAACTACTTCAGTTGTGTGTAATGAATCTAAAATATATGAAAGTCTAATGTTTATCAGTACATTACAGAAAATAATGAACTTTATCACAATATGCTAATTTTTTGAGAAGGACCTATGTGTGTGTGTGTATATATACACATATGACAGCAACACTCATCACTCACAACAGTGACAAAACAATTACATTGACAATCATGTTACGTTATTTTCAAAATGTTTCCTTTTCTTTTTCATTACTTCTTTAACACACTACTTCTCCACTGCGAAGCGCGGGTATTTTGCTAGTTTAATAATATTTGACACCATTAACTAGACACCTGCTTAAAAAGAACAGGTGGTGAGCTAGCTCAGGTAAATGAAATGACAGCTGAACAGACCCAAGAAGTGAATGTGCTTGTTACCTTTCATGACAACAGTTTCCACACCCACCAGCAGACACCAAACATGAGCGAAACTGCCAGATTTAAGGCTATGCACAAACAACTAAGTTATCATTTAAAATGGTACACATTAGTCTTTGTCTTTCGTCCACACTAGCCCTGACATTTTAACTTCCAAACAAAGAGACTTTTGAAAATGCTCTCCAGAGCGGAATATTTCTAAAAACACCAGCTCAGCATGGCAGTATGGATAAGTAAAAACAGAGATTCTTGCATACGCATGCCATTATCTAACTCTGATCTTGTTCTTGCTTATTATATGGTTCTCCTCTGATTGGAAGGTGATGGATAGTGCTCCTTGTAGCCCTGTATAATGTCACTATAATGGCATTAACAAGACTTCCAGTCTGTTTCCTTGTTTTCTGTTACTCTCCATAACAATTCCACCTCATAATAAGTCTTAATAAAACATCCTTTTTTATATTTGTTACAGGGTATAAATGCAAGTTGCAAATAAATGTCCAGGGTAAAGGATACTCGTATTCTTCCTTTTTCCACTGATGCATACATGCCCTGAGTAAGCAAATGGCTGTATCATGTGCATTTTCTGTTTTATTTTAGCGTGAGTGGAGAAAATTTTGCAAACAATGTAAAAACTGAAGTGTGGATGGAGACTGTGTTCATTTAAAACTCTATTTTATTAGTGAGGACATAGCTTAAAAAATATGGTTTCTGTGCATTAGTAGTAAAAGGGTCTCTGAATCTGACTACAAGTTAAGGGCAGACTCTGGTTCATGTTATCTCCCAGATAGGTGGACAACAAAGAATGCATGTTATGTGGAGGTGTCCAATGTGAAGGACCAATGTATTTATTAAACATAACCTAAAAAACTTTGCGAAATCCTTTCCACTACAAGTTTTTACCTTATCTTTACTAAACAGTTTTCTGTTGTTTATGTTTACTATATTCTAAGATTTACTGTCCACATTATGTCTCTTTAATCGCTTCAAAGAGATATCTTTTGTTTCCTATTAAGTTATGCTTTATTCGTAATTTACACCAACACTCCATTAAACTTGTAACATTTAACAAATGTAAAGCACCTTTACTTACCAGCTTTGGGGTTGTCTGGGTTCTTGTCTGGATGGCATGTCAAAGCCTTTAGTCTGTATGCTCTTTTAATCTTTAGGAAGGGTTATAGTTAAGAGGGAGTGAAAGAGAGAGAAAGACAGTAAAAAGTAAGTAAAACACATTTTAATAAATTGTTTAATTTTTATTGTGCTTTATCATGTCGTCAGTATATAAGAATTGTCACAACAATGTTTAACAGTGTTTGCTTTCTTCTTGTTTAATCAGCATTGTTGAATTATTATTTGCTGCAATATTGGAAAGAACAAGGGTTATTTTTTGGTAGCCATTTTTGTCCCCAACCTCTGAAAGTTAACAATTACCATCAGAGAGTACTATTATTAAATTAAAGAAAAAAGGTAATCCTTTCCTTCATTGACCCTGCACATTCTAATTCAGAGTTGCAATTAACAACTAGACAAAAGGCAGGTACCAACTCTGGATACTTCTTCACAGAAACAATTATATACAGTATATACATCTAGGTCCATATGTATTTGAACAAGTTATTGTTATTTTAAAATTTTACTAAACAAATATTGGAATTGAACATATATAATGAATGTGGACTGAAAGTGCAGACTGGCAGCTTTAATTGAGGGTATTTATATTCAAATAGGGTTTACAAATTATAGCACTTTCTATAATACAGTGGTGGAAACTAAGTATTTGATCCCCTGCTGCATTTCTAAGTTTGCACACTTATAAAGAAATGAACAGTCTCTAATTTTTCTGGTAGTTTCACTTTAATGGAGAGAGACAGAATATCCACCAAAAATCCAGAAAAAAAACACATTACATAAAAGTTATAAATTGATTTGCATGTCATTGAGTGAAATAAGTATTTGATCCCCTACAATCCAGCCAGAATTCTGGCTCACACAGATTTGTTGTGTGGCCATGTGGCACACAGATTACAATCAATCGATCAATCACAGATACTCCTGATCTCAACTCATTGGGTGTATAAAGCACACCTGTCCACAGAATCAATTTCTTCCATTCCAACCTCTCCACCACCATGGGCAAGACCAAAGAGCTGTCAAAGGACGTCAGGGACAAGATTGTTGACCAGCACAAGGCCGGAAAGGGCTACAAGACCATCAGCAAGAAGCTTAGTGAGAAGGTGGCAACTTTTGGTGCGATTATTCGGAAATGGAAGAAATATTAAATGACCATCAATCGCCCTCGGTCAGGATGACCATGAAAGACAACTGTGATGGATGACAGCAGAATGTTTTCCTTGGTGAAAAAAAATAAATAAAAACGCCTTCACAACATCTGGCCAAGTCAAAGAACGTTGTTCAGGAGGGTGGAATGTCATTGTCAATAATCAAGAGAAGACTTCATGAAAGTAAATAGAGGAGATTTACCACAAAGTGCAAAACACTGGTAAGCCTCAAAAACAGCAAGGCCAGATTAGACTTTGCAAGAAAACACCTATAAAAGGCTTCCTAGTTCTGGAACAATATTCTTTGGGCAGATAAACCTAACATAAACATGTATCAGAATGATAGGAAGAGATGAGTATGGACAAGGAAAGGCATGGTTCATGATCTAAAGCATAGCACATTGTTTTGTCTTGGTAGAGAAATATATGACTCTGCTGGTAAGTTTGGTAAGAGAGAGAGAGGGTGACGTAAAGCAAGCAAATTTACAGGTTTTCTGTCCAACCCCTAGACCCAATAGGATGTCATGGTACCTAAAGGCTTCTGATACAAGCCAGTTCCAAACAGCCATACTTCAGACAAATGGGGCAGAAAACCTTCACAACTGCCCCCAAAACCATATGTTAAGGTAAAGCTTGGCAGTTAGGCAGCCCGGCTTTCCTGTGGGGGTTGACTAAAAGTCCTGCAGAGAAACATTTACCAAACTTGTTTGGTAAACACCCTAGTACTCCAAACTTGTTTGAGGCACTTCCCCCAACCCTGTCGTAAAATTCAAAGAGACTCATTCCTAAAAGTGGGAGGGAAGGGGTTCTTAAAGCATCAAACCATTGCTGTTATTATCTATAATGTAACACTAATATTACATTGCTTCATCAAAATTACAAATAAAGACATACAAAATATTTATCAACTTGTATGCAAAATTTCACATCACAACACACATAATCTGTGAAACATGGCAGAACAATGGCAATGGAATTTGGAAACATGGCAATTGAACTTGATCACTTATGTTCTATTACACTATTATGTTCACATGAAGATATGACTGCTGACAAAAGCTACTGAATGAATTCTAAAGAGTAAAGGGCTAAATCATCTAGTTTTAGATTCAGCAAAATGCTGCAAAACTGACTGACTGTATGGCTCTTCAACAGAACAGATGGACAATAACCCAAAACATACAGCAAAAGCAACCAAGCACTTTTCTAGGCAAAAATATGGAATATTTCTTAAGGCGAGTCAATCACCTGACCGTAACCTAAATGAACATGAATTTCACTTGCTTAAGACAACAAACAAGCAGCAACTAAAGACAGTTGCAGTGAAGGCCAGGCAAAGCATCACTAGTGCAGAAAGCCAGCATTTGGTATTTTCCATGAGTTCCAGACTTCAGGTAGTCATTGACAGTAAAGGATTTACTTTTGAGGCCACGAAAATGGGGAACATGTATAGAAATGGCTGTTTAAAATATATTTAACCCTGAGAATTAAAGCTGAAAGTCTATACTGAAATCACATCTTGATTGTTTCATTTCAAATCCACTGTGGTGGCGTACAGAGCCAAAATTATGAAGGTTGTGGCATTGTCCAAATAACTACAGACCCAACTATACACACATAAATTCATAAATTCAAGGACAATTTGCAGTCACCAACCAGCCAACCTTGCATTTCTTTGAGATGGGGATAAGATATAAAAACATATACAACAAACACTTTCAAAATATGCCAAAGATATGATGTTCAAAATAAGTTGTTATGTAAAGGACAGAATAAAGCAAACATTAAGGAAACACCTTCAAACATAATAAATTTTGAGACAAGATTTAAAAAAAAAAAATCAAAAATACATATACTAGGCATGTCGTATAATTATATATAGACACCACTGTTGACTACCATAAATGTTACAGTCATAGCGTGCTAGTAAACCAGTAAAATATTTTAAAACGTGACATAAGAGACTACAGGCATTCTTAAATTACGGAAAACTGCAAACAAACAACTAAAATGACGTTATACTCAAAGAACGAGTCTCACCAGGCAATAACATGAATGCTGTGGCTTTTTTACAGCACGATTTCAACACTACTACATGATTTAATATAAACCAGACAGATGGTGAAATCTTTTGGTCTGAGCGACAACCGCTACACATTTTCCAAAAAGGGATAAATTAGCAGACAACAGCACATAATTATTAATGTGTGGTTGAGGGTATTGCTTTGCTGCTCTGACCGACCAGATATTAATGAGTTAGGACTCTTAAATTTGACACCAAAAACTGCTTCAAGTAAGTTAGCTCATGCGGCAAAAATATTATATCGTTAACTTTAAGGTTAATTAGCCAATGATAATCAGACCCCTGCCTTGTTAAAGATCTCCAGTGAAGAATTAAATGGAGCATCATGCTGTAAACAGCACATTTACTACTTCTCTGATAATACTGAACCTTTGAGTTCAAGGAACAGTAATGAACCAAAGTGAAAGGGTACCCAAAGCCACATGGACAGTCTCATTGAGTATTTCTTCCACATCTGAAATGTGCAGATTACATACTTGGCTGGTACAAAGTGGCCTAGTATAGGTATGTGCATAAATGTGTTCTGCAGTGGTCTTACATTGAGGGTGAGGTTGTAATAATAGACTCCCTATAATCATTTATTAGGAAGCAACACTTAACAAATGAAATAATGGACACAAAATAGCACACAATAACTACACCTGATTGTGTTGGCCTAGTCAAAAGTGTAAACATCACTCCAAGGGGAAATTATCTTTGCCCATGACCTTTGGGTAGTCAGAGTTCAGGGTCAGCCATCGTACAGCATCCCTAGAGCAATGTCCAAGTTAAGGGCCTTGCTCAAATTTCACTCACTGCCAGGTTAATCCATTGGCTCATCCATTCATTGAACTATTTTCGAATGCCACTTACCCAGTTCAAGGTCACAAGGTGCTGGTGCCTGTCCCAGCTGAACCGGGGGTGACAATATCATAAACAGAGACAAGACTTTTTAACTCTTTCAGGATGGATGTCGACTTTTGTCAGCAGGAGAGGTTGAGAGCAATAAGCAACTGCTAACGGTGACAAAACCTGCCATTACGTTTTAGTTCGACTCTCTTTGCTAGGAGATTCCCATGAGCTTGCAGGAGCTTTGAAGGGCAAACAATGACAAAAATGGCATCGACATCTGGTGAGAGACAGAAGCGAATGCACAAAGCAAACTACTCTGTGGATGACGTTTTGTACATTATCACTGAATAGAACTCTGACCTGTTGCACTCAGATTCTGATGCAAGTGATCTGGAGATCGTGATCCAAAACAAAAGTGAGGTACCGGTATCAGCTGATTGAGGTACAGGCTTCAGCTGATTGATCTCCAGCTAATCGTGGCGCCAAACACGTTTGTGTAAATGACACAAGGTACAAATCAGATTGCAATGCACTGTGACTGTGACTGCTGCTGCCATCCTCGCCCCCTGTCATGCAAAGACGGCCTGGCAGCCAGCCGTGATGCTGGCCGTGAGTGTCTCGAGCCACAAGAGACTGCGAATTGTCAGCCATAGCACCCAGCAACTAATATTTTAGGTTGATTTGTGTGTGAGACCCTTGCTTTGGGTGCTTTTCAGAAAACTGCATGTTTTGGAAAAAATATTCAGCCGTCAAAGAGTTAAAGGTGATATTCAGACAAAAATGGGATTGACACGTCTATGAGCCTCTATGCTAGAGACACCAGCATACGTGCACTAGGGACAGTAAACCTGTGTTACAACAGTGTCTTGTGTGTAAAATGAAAATTACTATCAATCAAGAAACCTGTAGTTAACACAGTCCAAGGGTCTAAAACAGACTACTAAAAAATGAGGATAACAATGGCTGGCATGGTTTATGTAGATGGGCTATAGTTGATCATCCTACTGCTAAATGATATCCAAAATGGTATTTGAGAAAGCACCACTTATCTTACCTTGCTGAGGATGAAGCAGTGGTTGCCAAAGTATATAGTAATTAATATTTAGTGTACTATATCACTACTGTATCTAACTTAACATAGATGGCCTGAACACAGCTTGAATTGTTATAATTATTTTTGTTAATATTATTATTAGTGGCACTTTTTTGAGATTTTGTAATCTTCATATTTACTTCCTGCTTTTAAGCTGATGTGGATAGCGATCTATGACTTAACCCCCCATCCCATTTTAAAGAAGAATATTTTTTGGGGAAAACAATGTTTCATGTTATAAATAAAACAAATTAGGTCTTTATTATCATACGCAGAACTAAAAAAAGAATGGCTATATTTTATAGAAGACTCAAAACTTGAAGTTGGCAGCCACATTGCAGTGTCCCATTTAACAAAGAGAGATGCAGGTGGATGAGCCTATGGCATCCTAGATAATGGACTACCTGTTGGGCAGACCGCAGTTTGTAACAATCAAGAACTGTGTTTCTGGTACGGATGTAAGCAACACCGGAGTAGCACAAGGAACAGTCCTGTCTCCTTTCCATTTCACTCTGCACACCTTAGAATATAAACATAACAGCAGGTCATGTCACTTGCAGAAATTCTCAGATGATTCTGCACTTATGGGGTGTATTGATAAAGGGTATAAGAAAGAGGAGAGAACTCTGAGAACATTAGCAATATAATCAGCAATAACATCAGCTATACAAGGAACTGCTTATTGTTTTTCATTGTGCCAATGAGCCTCTATGGTTGGTCAGTATTTAGGGGGTTGTTGTGAAAATGGTGCATTCCTACAAGTAATTGGGGGTCCACATCAGTGACAGGTTGGACTTAATGTGGGCTGTGACATCCTTTACATCTTCTATACCTCTGTGATGGCAAGTGTGATTTTCCTCTCTATGGTGTGCTTGGCTGGTAACATCCCTTCAAGAGAGGTCCACAGAATCAAAAAGCTGATTAAAAGGACCCGCCGGAGGTCATAGCAAAGGAGAGAAGGAAGACAAAACTGAGTGTCATTATGAACAATGCTGAACATCCTCTGTCTGACACACCAATACTGGGGACTTTCAGCTTACAAATCATACAGCAAAAGTGTGTCAAGAAATGCAACTGAAGCTCCTTTATACCAACAGGAACATGCCTGTATAATGCCTCACTTTGTTTTTAATTTTCATCCTTTTAAGTCACTCTGGTGTGTGTGCATATATTTTCATCTATTTATCTAATGCGCTTCTTTGAAAAATCACATTTCCCCTGGGGACAAATAAAAGTTATATCTATCAAACAAAACATGGAATTATGTTTTTGAGAAAAATAACTTTGATCACAACTAATCCAACTTCTTAATCCCTATTTACCTAACTCACCTTTAAAAGTCAGTTTCTGTCCCTAAACCAGTTACTCCCTAAGGTGTATTCAGTTTAAATATTTGCAATGTGTGATATATTAAAATGTATTGTGTAATGTATGTAGTAATGAAATGGATTACATTTTTCATTCCAAAACATGGTGCAGCCCAACCATTAGTACTGCTGTTAAGAATTCTCTACCAAATGATGTTTGACTGTGGCAACAGGCAAAATGAAACTAAAGCTTAATAAAGAAAATTGAAATACAAAAAAAAGGGAAAAAAATTACATACAGAGAGAATAGTAATCTTATTTATGGTGATCTGCTCTCATTAATGTAGTAAACTGAGAGCAGGAATAAATCATGTACATAACAGAATTCATTAACAGCTATAGAAAGAGCATCTTATCTTCTCAGGACTTGAATTTGAGACCACCAGTGTGACATTCTGTGAGCTCCAGTGGTGTCAGTACATCCTCTATGAGACTTTATTTCTAATCATTTTTTCTTTTAAAATTTATTTTAAGTTAGTGTCAGTCGTATATGCCCTTTGTTGAAATGAAAGATGCAATGCATTATATCTTGGAATGAACATGCCAAGAAAGATATCTTTGAGTAAGTGTATTGTGAATGGCACTGTGGGTATTTCAGACTGCAGATGAATTCATTTCAATAGATGACACTTCAGCACTTAGATTTAAATGCTAGACCAATAGCCCAGGAAGCCAGACCTGAAGGATCCCACCTACCATGCTACTGTTTACAAATAATACCGTAGATCCCAGAATACAAGCCGAGAATTTCGTCCTAGATTTTTGGCTTGGAGTTTGGGGTTCGGTTTATACAACGAGTATCATTTCAGATTCCAGATTTCCAGCGCAATGCCGGTTTTGCCGATGAATACGGAAGTAAATAATGACGAAACCACAGAGCCATCTTTCAGATGAAGAAGTAACTTTGCATGCCGGTACTTTAAATTAAATAAAGAATTTATTCAAAAAAGTGTTTTAGTTGTTGATTTTATTAATAAGATTTTATAATAAATTATCGGGAAGTTTAAAATAAAATTTATTTTGATTCACGATCCACATCTTGCGTTACGAAACGGATGCGGTCACGTGTATCAGCTTGCGCGATTGTAAACAAACAACCGAGAGCGTTAGTAGCGTCAGTCGGAGCCCAGTTACATGTGTTTGTGGATGTAATTTCGAAACGAAGATGGACATTGTGTGGAAATATCTCCTCCTTCTCCTCCCTTCCTGCAGCCCAAAGATGTCAAATTAAATGGTGAGTACAGTATGAAATTGTTTCTAGAATAGAATGCCTTTTACTGTCACTATACGCATCTACAATGAGATTAAAAGCAGCTCCTTCAGTGCAGAAAAAAGTTCTGTATAGGGCTTGTATGGTTGTTTTTTAGCCTTAGCATAACGCCGTATCTGTGGCCCCGCTTCTGCTTTCTTTCCCTCCTCCGTCTGTGTCGTCTCCTAGACCCGACAACAAACCATGGAGAGCCCGCTGGTCTCGCAATGTTGTCTGGGATGTTGTGCGTGTGATGAAAAACACTCAAAACAGATGTCTGGCTCTGGACACCGATGTCTATAAGGTTCTGAATGGTGTAGCAGATGTTCGCCAAACCGATCGTGCACAAACAAGGACCAAAAAAAAAGTACAAAAACAACAAAAAAGAGCACTGAAAAGGAGAGCCCTGAGCCGCTGCACGCCGCCATGCTCCTAGCCTAATCGAAGTAGGCTAGGCACTATTTATAACTTTTTGGTTAGTACATTAGAAAAATTATTGGTGTTTTTTTATTATGAAAAGGTTAAGTAAGTGTTGTAGTGGGAGGTTTGGAACGCATTATGGGTTAGCCTTTGCGAACGAATTAAGTTCGTAAGTCAAGGGTCCACTGTATTGCGTATTTAAGTTAATCAAATTTATAACAAGTCTCTGGAAATCCACCCGCCGATGTACCGTATTTGCGTATATAGTTTCAACACAAAGGTTCCAATTTACCAAACTTCTCCGCAATCACTTCCTAGTTTCCATCAAAAATGCCGGCAGTCTCAAATTCTCGCCGATAAACATTATAAATATACCCAAAGAGACACTTTTAAGGAAATTTAGAAAATTTTGCTTGAAGAAGGGGGTCGGCTTAAATACCGGTCATCGGCAAATACATGTAATTTAGTCGGTAGAGAAGGGGATCGGCTAATATACCGGGTCGGCTTGTATTCCGGGATGTACGGTAATACTAATTCTTTACATTTACATAGCACTTTACTCACTACTCCGAATGCTTCAGTTAGCCACGACATCCAACCCTAATGTGTAGCATCCACTTGGATAATGCGACTGCAGCCATTTTTGCACCAGTACGTTTAACACACATTAGGTATTAGGTGGTGGAGTGGTAAGACAGATAGCTAATTAGAGACAAGGGATGATTAGGGGGCCAGAATGACTAGACCATGTTGGGCAATTTAGCCTGGACACTGGGATAAGCCCTACTCTTTATGAAGAATGCCCTGGGATCATTAATGACCACAGAGAGTCAGGAACTTGGTTTTACAGGTCATCCAAAGTCCATGCCATATTTACAGCACGATGTTCGCATTACTGCACTTGGGCATTGGGATTCACACTGAGAAAACAGGGTAAGCCACTGCTGCTGGTCTCACCAACACCTCTTCCAGCAGTAACCAAAGCTTTTTGTAGATGGTCTCTCATTCGAAAACTTGTCGGGCCTGAACATGATTAGCTTCAGTTGGATACTGTCAAACAGTACCTGTCCCATCCTGATTCTTCTATTTTTGCAAATGTTTTACACTAAATGTTTTCAGATCCACAAAAAAAGTAATATCGGATAAAGGGCACCAAGAAGAACAAATATTTAATGTATGGTGTATCTAATGAATAAATGTGCAATCTGAAAAAATCATTACCTCTAGTTAAATCAACTCAACTAAAGGAATAACAAAAAAATAATTTGATAACTTCTAGCCCTGCTCAATATAAAATTCAGTTATTTAAAACTTTACCACTTTATAACTGAAAAAATGACTACACAAATGTGGCACCTAAAAGCCATAACCACTCAATGGAAAACACTTGGAAGTCATGTCTCTTTTTTTGGGATTTAAAAATGCTGGGGTAATTCGGACAAAAGGTGATAAGGGAGACTAATTTCTATAGCCTAAAAAATAAAAAAAAATTAAAAGACTTGCACGCATCTCATACTTCAGCAAAGGATGGTGATCAAAAGAGAAATCAAAATGAAAATTTCTAGAGAAGCCAAAACAAACAGCACTATTCAAATAAAAAGACAATAAAAGAGAATTTAAGAAACCTTGAGGACACCAACGGAGAAATCATTGAAAATGAGATGGAAATAGCAAATGAACTGAACAAGTATTTTACCCAACTCTGAGTTCATAGATTTTAAAACAGAAGAGTCAGCTGTGCTTCAAGCCCTCAATGCACTGAAGACTAATAAAAACCCCTGGGCCTGATGGGATCTTACCAATTCTACTGAAAGAAATGACAGACATCCTCTATAAATCCTTATTAGGCATATTTTAGCAATCACTTCAGAAAAGTGAAGTACCGGAGGACTGGATTGCTGCAAATGTGACTCCATTCTTCAAGAAGAGAGACAAAATAGATTCTAGTAACTACAGACCAATTAATTTTACTTCTAGGTCATGCTAAATTATGGAAACTATAATACGAAATTCTAGAAAGTTGATTCTGTTCATCTGGAGTTTTTTTCTGATACGGTTCATCACTCATCCAAGTGACTTTCCTTACCTGGATTATTGAGCATGCATCGAGATATAATAAGAAATAAATTAAAATATTACCTAAATGAAAATAACATTCCAAATAATAGCCAGCATGGGTTTATGAGAGGAAGGTTCTGATAAACAAATCTTTATTTTTTTTTAAAGAAGTAACCGGAATAGTTGACAGACACAAAGCAATTGGTGTAATTTACCATGACTTTCAAAAAGCCTTTGACTCAGTTCCACAGCAAAGATTAAATCTGAAACTGAAGCTGCAGGCATCAAAGGTAACCTACAAAACTGAATCTCTAGTTGGTTAACCAGCATGAGACAAAGGATACAAATAAGAGGAGAATGGGGGCATCAGTAGAGACCCTCAGGGGGTGTGTCCTTGGACCATTACTTTTTCTGATTTATATATTAAAGACTCTGACTCCTGTACAGCTAGTAAACTTGCCAAATTCACAGATGATACTAAAACTGAGGAATGACAGTCACTGCAAAGGCAGCAAAAAGAATTCAAAATAACATTGACAAGCTTCGGAACTGGGTGAACACCAGGAAAATGCAGCTTAATGTAGAAAAGTGCAAAGTACTACACATGAGCAAATAACATCAAATATAAATACAAGATTGGACACATTGTCACACAGGAAGCAACGTCTAAAAAGGATTTAGGGTTTTATTTTGACGCTACATTTTCATTGACTATGCAATGCACAGAAGCAATTCAAAATGCAAATAAAATGTTAGGCTATATCATTAAAAAAAACTGTTGAATTTAAGTTAAAGGGATGTTATGTTCAAACTCTATACAGTAATGCACTTTTAAGACCACATCTGGAGTACTGTGTGCAGTTCTGGTCACCATGATACAAGAAAGACATAGCAGCACTTAAAGCTGTTCAGAGGAGAGCAACCAAGTGCATCATGGGACTTATGAACATGTCCTACTCTGACATACTCCGAGAATTAAACATATTTAGTCTTGAGCAGGGGTGGCATGGTGGCACAGTGGTAGCGCTGCTGCTTCACAGTAAGACCACCTGGGTTCGCTTCCCCGGTCCTCCCTGCATGGAGTCTGCATGTTCTCCCCGTGTCTGCATGGGTTTCCTCCGGGTGCTCCGGTTTCCTCCCAAAGACAAACACATGCAGGTTAGGTGCACTGCCGATCCTAAATTGTCCCTAGTGTGTGCTTGGTGTGTGTGCCCTGTTGTGTTGCCCTAACGAGAAGGCCTGCCTGGGAATTGTTCCCTGCCTTGCACCTTGTGTTAGCTGGGATTGGCTCCAGTAGACCCTAGTGACCCTGTGTTAGGATATAGCGGATTGGATAATGGATGGATAGATGATCTTAATCTCAGATGCGGTCTCTGTCATTTTGTGCCTGTCCATACTCTTATTACCTGCTCCTGCTCTGCTCATTATGGGTTTACTGTTCTTATGGGTGGGCTATTCAAGTCTCACTGCCCCTAACCTTCACACTACATGCTTGTTTTTCTTTGTTTCCCTCAATACAGCTAGATGGGGTCTGTACACTGATTTAAGCCTAACAGCCCTGTTCTTCCTTAGCCCCTGTGATTTTCATGGTCACACCTGTCAAAACACAGTAGAATGAATTTTCTTATTTTGTTATATATTTTCAGGCCTGCAGGTGCAAAATTCTGTCTATAAATTGTTTGTGCCTGAGATGGAATCAGAGATCAATATGGCTGGTAGAAAATAAAGCCCAGTGTTTGAGATTTTTGAATGCAATATTGAAGGAATTCATTATAAACACATTGTCCTTGGAGCAGGATATGTTGTGTGCTGTAGAAATTTATCGAAATAGTAAAAAACCCTCACACCTTAAAATTCACCTAGTTCTCATGAAAAACTGGCCCATTCTGGGCGTTAAAAGGAAAAGAAAAAAGTGCCAACAGTCAGCACAGATTTGTTCAGCACAAATGACAAAATTATGTAAAATTGTTCATATTCAGTACCTGGTTTTGATTATGCTTGTTTGTATCAGACAAAAACAAAACCAAATAGTAAAGTGTGCTGTGTAGTTTAGTAAGCTTACACTAACATTAAACTCATATTATATCCAAACCCGTTAAGTATACAGTTCTGTCTCATTGTGACACAAAAACTAAACTCCATAGTAGCTCTTCAATCATACCATAATTACTAAAACTGAAACTAATATATATAAAAATAAAATAGAAATGTCTTTGTAAAATAAAAACTAAATTAAAACTAAAAATACATGAATACAGGAAAACTAAAACTAAAGTGAATTGCCAAATAATATCAGAAAAACTAAGCAATAAAAACTAATATAAAAAGGCAAAACTATAATAACCTTGGACACATATTCAGACCTTCTGATCTGACACTTGAAATTTGGCTCAAGTGTATCAATTCTTTTGGTCATATTTGAGAAGTTCCCATACCTTGTTTGGACTCCTGACGTCGATTCAATTGATTGGATTGATTTAGAAAGGAACACGCCTGTCTATAAAAGGTCCCACAGCTGAGCAAAAACCAAGACATGAGATCAAAGGTACTGCCAACAAAGCTTACGGACAGGATTGTGTCGAGGCACAGATCTGGGGAAGGTTATAAAAATAAAAATCCTGCTGCACTGAAAGTTCCCAAGAATACAGCAGCCTCTATATAATTCTTAAATCAAATAAGTACAGAATAACCACAAGCCTCTTAGAGCTGGCTGTTTGGCAAAACTGAGAATTGGGCGAGAAGGACTTCACTAAGAGAGGCGACTAAGAATGCTTGGGTCACTCTAGCTGAGCAGCAGAGAACAACTGTGGAGATGGGCAAAACTTCCTCAAGGACAACCTCCAATGCAGCACTCCATAATTCTGGGCTTTATGACAAAGTGGCCAGACGACACGAAAACCTGCTTGGAGTTTGCAAAAAGGCACCTGAAGAACTCTCTGACTATGAAAAACAAGGTCTCTGGTCTGAACAAACCAAGACTGAACTGTCTAGCATCAATTCCAAGCATAATGTCTGGAGGAAACCAGGCACTGCCTTTTACCTTTATAACAGAATTCTAATACTGAAGCATCTGGGATTGATAGACTACTCAGGATTTAGGGAAAGCTGAATGGGGCAGAGTACAGAGGCCTGCTTAATATAAACCTGCTCAGAGCTCTCAGAATGGGCCAAAGGTTTTTCTAGGAGGACAATGATCCTAAGCCCAAAAGAGAGGTTAGGAGCACGCACTGATACAGTGCATTGACGCACCCACCACACAACAAACCAACTCAGGATCCAGATTAGGACCCGAGTGAAGCCATGCAACGGGTGATACCTCAGCACCACACTAGTTCAGATGTAGTGGAACAGTGTGAGGTTTTTTTTATGGTGGCTGGAGTGCCAATTCTGCCACCAACCCCCAAGTTTTTCCCCGCAGGTTGGAGGGCCTACATTCAGGAATGGATGCAGATTAACGTCATACCCAGGACGGAGCAACTGCAGATTAAGGGCCTTGCTCAAGGGCCCAACAGAGCAGAGACCCTTTTGGCATTTTATGGGATTCGGACTGGCAACCTTCCAATTGCCAGTGCAGATCCCTAGCCTCAGAGCCACCATTCCACAGACCCATAAGCCCAAAAGAGAGGCAATAAATGAGTGCTTTGGGGTCTACTCTGTGAACGTTTTTGAATGGCCTGGACATGAACCCAATCGAACATCTCTGTGGAGACCTGAAGATAGCTGTCCACTTATGGTCTGCATTCAACCTGACCAAGCTTGAGGGAATCTGCAGAGAAGGTGGGCAGAAAATACCCAAATCCAAATGTGGGGAACTTGTCACGTCAGACCCAAGTAGAATACAGGCTTTAACTGCTGCCAAAGTACAGAGTTAAAGGTCAGAATACTTGTGTCAATGGGCTATTTCAATTTTTCATTTGTAATAAATTTACAAGATTTTTGTACGTCTTGTTTTTACTTAGTCATTCTGAGGTAATGAGTGTTGCTTGATGAGGAAAAACTGAAATGAAGGTTGCAACAGAACACAATGTGTAAACAGTGAAGGGGTCTAAAGAATTTCTGAAGGCTCTGTAAATCACACGGTTACTCTACATCTACAATGTACTGCTGCAATTGATTGATATTTTCAGTTGGCAGCAAAGCTCTAAAAATAGCTATATTGAAATGCAAAGTGTGTAATCATTTTTATGCTATTCTGCATGAATTAAATGAAAAACAATGTGAAACCAATAGAAGCAAATTAACACACACTATTTCTTTTGATTCTCTATTTGTTTTTTTTGAAACAGAAGCTTGTCTTGCTCTGCAAATCTTTCCCTTGTGTCCAACGTCTTCTCTCGGATAGAGTTTACAAGTATGGTTCGTTCTGGAAATGAGATATGCAGAAAAAAATGAAAACTTACAAATAAAGAATTTGCAGAGTACTAATGTTTTGAAATGCCAGTTGTTACTCAGAAATCATCTAATTATCCTAATTTACTCAGTTTATGGTCAAAGTTGTTGAAATTCTCCCTCAGTAGCCTTATGATTCATAACGCTGCACAGAATTAACAAAATTATATTGGAGAAAAGGTCTTTAGCTTAAAACTGATAAAAAAAAAAAATAAATAACCAAGCCAAGTATCCCCAGGAATTCCCAGCAGGCACATAACCTTCACAGCCTGAACCCTGACAGCATTCGGTGAATTACTGTAACTGCTCAGCATAGAAGAAATTGAACTTCTTGGCTTATGGCCACCTAACATGCTTTACTACATTTCCACATCTTTTTCAAATTACAGGCTTCTATGTCCATTATTACTCTTGACGACTTGCAAAATTTTAGCCCATGTGGGTGGCTGCCTGACCTTTTAGGCATCCGTCCACTATAATTAAATCCCATGTACTAATAAGCATGGCAACCAGAGCAGAGAAATGACATCTGGTGATGATAAGAGCTTTCCTGGAAAAAAAGAATTGTGAATAGTCAGTGAGACCTGTTAGTAAAGAACAATTGTTGTTATTATTATTTATATCAACCAGCAAACTCGAGTCATTAATATGCTTTCTATCATTAACCATTACAAAACACAGAAACCTTGTCAATCAAATCAGCTCAGTAAAAAGACAGATGCCCAATATGCCCGAAATGATGGTCAGATTCAATTGCCTAAATAAAAATGTACAGCCCTGGCTCCTTGGAAGAAAAAAAAAGCCAAGTGTCTAACAGTAACGATGTTTCTACACACTTTCATTGAGCATGTTTCCACAATGAAGTATTTTTTCCTAAGCTTACAAATCTGTAAACAGTTTCTTAGTAGTTCTTCAAATAAGAAAATGCTTAAAATTATAATTTTTTTTAACTCAACTTCAACTTTCAGACAGATGGCCTCACATTCTCATCAAGCACACTTTTATATGATGCACAATTCATAGCTGATTTGATGACTGCAAAGCAACCCCAAACCAGCACATTTTCCACCACCATGCTTCACAGTTGGTATGAGGTTCCTCTCCTGAAACGCAGTCAAACATGTCTACTGTTATTGTGGCCAGACAACTCTATCTTTGATCCATCTGTCCACAGCACATTGTTCAAGGAGGCCTAGGGTCTCATGTATAAACTAGGGATGCACCGATACCGATACCAGTATCTGGTATCGACCTCGATACCACATTTTCTAAAGTACTTGTACTCGTTAAAAGTCCCCCGATACCGGGGACCGATACCACGGTCTGAGAAATGTCTATGTTTGAGCGGCGTGTAAGGGGTTAATCACAGGCGCCGAGTGCCCGCCAACAGGCCCTGGCTGCAGCTCAGAGCGGGGAGAAGGCGAGGCGAGACATGTCAGCCATGTGGAACTATTTCAAAGTGAATGAAGACGACAAAACAAAGGCGGACTGCAAATTGTGCTCAGCGAAATTGTCCAGAGGAGGCTCAAAAGGTAGCGCATTTAACACAAGTAATTTAATCAAGCACCTAAAATCCCAACACGACAACGAGTACAAAGAGTTTACCCATGCTTCTAAACCAACACAACCCACGCTGCAGCAAACTCTTGCAAGACGAGAGAAAATGTCCAGAGACAATCCACATGCTGTCAAAATAACACAGGCAATTATCGAGTACATTGCATTGAGTGACCAGCCACTCTCGGAGGTAGAAAATGTGGGATTCCTGCGTCTCCTCCATGTTCTGGAGCCCAGATATGATGTCCCAAGCCGCCGCTACATGACTGACATGGAGCTGCCTAAACTACACGACTCAGTGAAAAAACATATCCACAGCCTACTGCAAGCCTCCTCTGCGTTTAGTTTCACCACGGATATTTGGACAAGCAGTGTAAGCCCCGTGTCGCTAATTAGCCTAACCTCCCAGTGGATAGACGAGAGTTTCACGCCGCAACGAGCCATATTACATGCAAAACAATTCCGCGGCTCGCACACCAGCCAGGCTATAGCGCATGTGTTTGAGGAAATGCTCCAGACATGGGGTATACCTAAAACATCAGTACATGTTGTGCTTCGTGACAATGCCAAAAACATGATTAAAGCCATGAATGACGCAGGGCTCCCAAGTCTGCCATGCATCGCGCACACGCTCCAACTGGCTGTTTATGAGGGCTTATTAGCACAGAGGAGCATAGCCGATGCTATAGCAGTGGGGCGGAAAATAGTTGGGCATTTTAAACATTCCGCCTTAGCCTACTCCAGCCTCGAGGACATTCAGGGACAGCTCAACCAGCCAATAAAGAGACTGCAGCAGGATGTACAGACGCGCTGGAACAGCACATATTACATGCTCCAGTCCCTCATTGAGCAAAAGCGAGTGCTGGGGGTGTATGTGTCCGAGCATGAACTCCCTGACTATCTCACCGCTCACCAATGGGCTCTTATGGAGAAGACTGTTGCCATCCTCGCCCCCTTTGAGGAACTAACTAAAAAAGTGAGCAGCTACGACGCACTAGCCTCTGATGTCATCCCAGCTGTGACTGTGCTAGTGAGAGTTCTAAACAGAGAAACAGACGAGGACCATGGCGTCAAGACAATGAAAGCAACCTTACTGGAAGCTGTCAAGAAGCGCTTCTGTGACGTCAAGACCAACCCACTGTACTTCATCTCCACCATACTTGACCCAAGGTAAAGTCTGTGTGCTATAGGTATTCAATGATAAACTACAGTACTAAATGTAAGATTAATTTCCATCTGAAATATTATATTATATTTTTGTAACTAAAATACACAAATACAAATGTATGCAATATATAGAATATGAAATATATTTCCCTTATTACTACCAGAAAGCCAAATGGCTGGCATTTGTGACAGTGGTTTAGGGGAAACTAAAATCAGTCCTATTTTTCCACATATTAATACATTCATGAATTTTGTTCAGGTATAAAGATCGCTTCTTCTCCAACAACACTGCTCCGGACGCCAAGCTGCACCTGAAGCAGGAGCTGCAGATGATGTCCAGAGCTGAGGCAGAGGGGAGTCGGGCAGAAGCTGCAGAACCTCCTGCTAAACTGTTCCTCAAGGCCCAGGCCAGCACTAGCAGCAGTCTGGACACTGTATTTGAAGAAATCGCTAAGGAGCAGCCCCAGGCAGCACAGCCGCTGGCAGCAAGTGCTGCCATTGAGCTCGACACATACCTCGGAGAGGTCCCAAGCCCTCGTGAAGACAGTCCTCTGAAGTACTGGGGTGTCAACAAAATCAGGTTCCCCACTTTGGCTAAAATGGCCCAGAAATACCTCTTAGCCCCATGTAGCAGTGTTAA
This sequence comes from Polypterus bichir lapradei, assembly GCA_026402145.1. Taxonomy (NCBI): domain Eukaryota; kingdom Metazoa; phylum Chordata; class Cladistia; order Polypteriformes; family Polypteridae; genus Polypterus; species Polypterus bichir. Next base: position 12,171,909 of record JANRMT010062798.1, read on the forward strand.
AAGTGAAAGGCTTTTTAGCTCAGTGTCACACATTATAGATGAAAACAGAAACAGGCTGACTGCTGATAATGCAGAAAAGCTACTTTTCTTAAAAAAAAAACCTGCCACTCACTTTTTCTAAATAGGCTCCATTAAGTGAGTCGTCTTAGACTTGATGTTAATACCTACCTCTGTTGCACTGACTGCCACAGTTCTATGTTGGTGGATGTTGTTAGTTTATTCAAATATTGTGCACTAAATAGCAAAGATGTTTATTAATGCCCCTTGTGTTGTCCAAAGTGGCAGAGTTTACAACAAACTGAAAAAAATACTTGAGTTGCACTGTCACTGTTTAAATTTTTGTTTATAATTATTTATTCTGTAATATGTTGCATACAACATGCTTTTCATTTTAAATAAATGTTCTTAATTCCAAACTAGTCCCTTGTTTTTTTTGTTAAATTATATGACTAAAGCTGTTACCTGTAAATTTAAATCATGTTTTTATTAAGTACTCGGTATCGGTAAGTACTCTGTATCGGCGAGTACTGAAATGCAAGTACTCGTACTCGTTTTCCAAAAAAGTGGTATCGGTGCATCCCTAGTATAAACTGTGCATACACACAAAAATGTTGCATACGCCCGCTTCCACGCTTACATCGTGATGTATAAAAACTAAACTTGGCACAAAGCCATGTACATCTTCACACCACCTCAATCCCTGGCGTACACAAGCTCTCCACTCGGTTTTGCAACTTGGCGGCACCCAGCGTCAAAGCAGTGCTATTGTTCCAGTGTGGTTTCTCTTTCTTTTTTAGATCCATATCCCTGACGTGGCTTTATCAAATACACTGAAATTAATCACATATCATTTATTAGTTTAAGGAATCTGATTGTAATTAACCTGTAACAATATAATGGTCCACGGAATGGCCAAACTATTCCAAATACCATAGCTGTTTTAGCGTTGTTACTGTCACTGCACCACTTAAGAGTATTTACCCCACTATATCCGAGTGTGGAATCACAGCTCTACAGCAGCCGATTGGAAAAAGAATTATTGGTATACAGCATCAAGCACATGCTGCCTCAGCCATGCACACAGTCTATTTGAACTGCACCCATAAGTCAAACGCTTCAGAGCCTTTCCTGTAGGGACCTTGCGGTTCAGAAACAGTTTCATCCCAAGAACTATAAACACAATAAGTCCATCAAGTGCTCCTGGTTGAACTCTTTTTACTTATAAGTTTAATCATTTCACTGTAAACTTACACTACAGCTATAATATTGCACAACCTGAGTCACTTTATAAAGTGCTTATTTACATATGATGACGATATCATTTTTGAGATGAAATGCAGCAAAGTACGTTTATTACATTATACTGATAAAATTCTAACATCATTTAAATAATCTATATTGTTAATAATTAAACATGTGAGGATACAGTGTCACAGTGCTAGCAACAAGCTTGTGCCCAGTTCAGGGATTGTTCCTGACTCGCGCTGTATTCTTGCTGGGACTGGCGCGGCACTGTATGAATAGATGGATGGAACAATTAAACATGTACTATGGAGACATTTCAATGTTCCTTAAAAGTTTTGAAGAATCGGCATTCTAAACTTACAGAAGACGTGACATCTATTACAGAGTTGATTGTGTAGCAATTTGTTACTTGGAGAAAGAAAAGGAAGGACAGGAATTGGAGGTTAGTATGTTTGAAAGAGGCAGTCCTGCTGCAATAAATTATTTCATCGAAGGTCGCGCACAGCGCAGCAAGCATCTTGTGGGAGGCAGCAACAATCTCTGGACGGGGACGCCAGCGCATAACTATCACTGCGCCATCGTGTTCCCATGTTTAATAACATGCCTTAACTCCTATCATCATGAAAATTATATCGAGTATACATCTCAGCATTTTAATTATTCAGAGAGCTGCAATATCACAAATGTAATGGATTCTGTGTCCTGTAGGAGGTAGAGAAAGCCCACTTAAGAAGCACGTAGTGATTCACACACATAGAACACATAGAATACGAAGCATTTAATGTGCTACTTTAGTTACGACGGTATTTGAGAAACTAGTAAATTAAATGATTTTAAGATGAAGTTTACTTTAATGACAAAATAAACTACGTGATTAAAGTGGAAAATTCGAGACTAAAGTTGACATTTCGAGCTTTTTTCCCCTCCACTGTGTGCCTATTTTATTTTTTTCTCTGTACCCTAATAAACTTTCATATGACACTCAGACGGTGGGCTATGACTTGCCTTTTCAAGGCGAATTTGATATCTGACAACTTCTTTTTTTTATTTTGGGCACTGTGTGACTTTGTGAACTTGAACATTCGAGTTTCTCCACCACTCTGTCAACTTCCTTTTGTTGTTTATACCACTGTTTAAGCCAACAAATAGAATGTTTTTCCTTGCCTCCACTTGCTATTCGCTGAAATTCTTCTGTTTTCCCCCCGTGCTTTTGCCATTGTCTTTTCACAGAATGCTGAGCTTAAGGGCTATTTATATTGATTTGCATATTCAAAGAAGCATAATTCTGGGAGGAGACGGGGTGGGACAGCGGGCGCGTGCATGTGCGTTACTTTTCATGTTGAACAGGATTTATAGAGGAGAAGAATGTGGAAGTTTGTGTACACACAGATTTATACATCTGGATTTTTTTTGTGCATACGCACATTTCCACTTTGATCCGTACATTTACGTTTATGTTTTAGTGTGAATTCTACGCATGGCATTATGCATGAGACCCTTGGTCTTTGCCTGGACATTCAATAGCAAACTGTAGTCTTGCTGTAATGTTCTTTAATGCCTTTTATCAAAGAACTCTCAAGCAAAGGCCTTTTCCAGGAACCTTTGCCTGCAGATCACATTTCTGCAATCTCTTTTTGATTGTACATGCAAGCTCTCTGACACAATGTTTTACAAAAATTTCCTGAAGATCCTAAGGTGAAATTGTGGAATTTTTGGAGACTTATTTTAGTATCAAACAGTCAGCTTTTGGGCTGCATTTGATCGGCCAACTAGTACGGGAGAATTCAGCAGTCATTTGAAATCGTGGAGACTTGCAGGCGATTCTTCTTACAGCGGAATGATCGATTTCAAAGAATTTGGTGATTTTTTTTTTAAATCCCTTGCCAGACTCATAGGCATTCACAACCTTCTTTCTGAAAGGCCTTACAGAACTCTTTTGATCTTGGCATGATGTCACTGCACACATCAATAGCAAAGAGAACACCAGATATCTGTGGTTTAAATTGGAAATGCATATTCCCTATGGAGGTTCTAAACACTGACATGTAATATGGAACACCTGATTTTAATTTGATGGAATTGAAGTGGTGATAAATAGAGGGTAGACTTACTTTTTCCATATGACAAATGTATTTTTTTAATTTAGATTATGAGAATGAATACACCATGTCAGCCTTGTCTGTCATTTGTTCAAGTAGATCACCTTTATCTGTAGGCACTGTTTGCATGAGGATTTAATGTTTACCTGTTCAAATGTGTTGAAAAAGTCAACCATCTTTCATTTTTTCCACACAACCATTTAACACAGCAAAGAGAAATAAGGAAAGTGGGTGTTTTGGATCTTTCAACATAGAAGAGAACCTTGTCTCCCTGATATCACATGTTTTACATACTATGACAGAATGGTACAGTACAGTATTGGTGTGGTCAGCTAGTACATTATTAGAAAGTAGTCACAGAGTTAAGTAACTTGATACGCCCTGCCATTTCTAGTCAGATAGTCTGATGTGTTACTGTGACTAGATCAGTAATTGCAGCTGTCAAATTTGACATGACCCCCAAACAGAAGTTGTATAATGTGACGCCGGCTTAAGACTGCCAGCTGAGTGATGCTGCTTGGTTCCAGCATATCACTTTCATCTGTAGGCATTATTTGAGAGAACACTACACTATGTATGTGGAAAAAGTCCGCCATTTCCATGGGGTATACTTATTTTTTCACATGACTGTAAGTACTTTTTTTTTTTTTTTATTTGAAGTGGCAAGGGTTTTAAGCTTTTTTTATTCATGCAAATGAAATTCTACACAAAATGCTAGATTAAAACTCTAACGTGAACTGCAGTTAGTTATTTCGTTCTATAACAAAGCATATATTTAAAGTATAAAAGCTTTATATTGAAAGAAATTAATTTTAGTTTTGAAGGGAATCATCAAAATCATATTTGTTTCACTTTGCTTGCTGAACAATACTTTACTGCTAACAGTTCGCCAGAGAACGATGGCAACATTTGACTATAATTATCATTTAAATCAGATTTAAAAACAAACAGGTAAAAAACAGTTATGTGTTAACTTCCTAAACTGAATCCAGTTTTATCTTTACACATCATGATTTATTTTTTGGTTATTGCCTGGTTATGAGAACTTTAGATGCCTTGCTTAGATTTGGTTCAGTCCATACTGCCACCAAGACATTGAGTAAATATCCAGAATTCTGGCTGAGAAATCAAATTACAATCTGCTGGGACCCATTTGAAATCTGAGTAGCTTTAGCTCCGTTTTATAAAAGCTTGTCTAGTAAAATACAGTGCAGCATGACAGACATTGACGTCACCACTTGTTAATCCCAGGATCAAGCGGTTTCAATGTACTAAAGCATCCAAAACCATTGGAGAATAGTCAGTACTACTTTATTCTTGTTTATCTTTCATTCTGGATTAATTAATTTCATTTTAAATTAACTTTTAAACTAATTTATTTTTACATTAGATTTTCAGCAAGGATAATTTCCACTTCAAGTTTACATGAGGTCAGACTTTTGTTTTGTTTTTGTTTTTTTTTTTAAAGTCATAATTATGAGAAAATGCCCCCAAGTATTATTTTCCTCTAGTGAATGCAATGCGCTTCCATAGTATACAGTATATGATCAATGTGAGGTGAAAAGAAAATACCTTTAGAGCTCATCCAAAATGTGACTGGTGGGAGCTGAACACAGTCACAACTCCGAGTAAAGGAGTTTATTTTTTAAAATAGTTGTCCCAAAATGGTCATATTGATTTCTATTAAATGAAAAAAAAAAAAAATGATCTTGACTTTAACCCATAATTCAACAAAATCTTAAAATCTGTGAGTGAAACTCAGCAAACTACTTGACAAAAAAAATGGATTTAGAAAAAAAGATGGATGTAAAAAATGTTTACTTTATATTACATTCAACTTTCTCCCATATCTGCTCCATTTCTTTTATCTGCTATGTTTAAGCTTGAATTAGTATTGACAATAATTAATCTGAAACTGTGGGAAGGTCATATTGTAAATCTTAGGGGATTCATGGGAGACTGTACTGTTGAAAACTCTTTGAGTTCCATTACTGCTAATCTTTGCCTGAGACTCTAAACCACTCTCGAGTTTCACATCTGAAATAATAATAAACACGCTGTCTTTGTTTGGTTTTCACACTCAGCTTGATAAGGTCCAGCATATAATTTCATACTTGCACAACAATAAATATGTACAGAAAGTCAAACACGGCCCACTCCAAGTGATTTACATTGATGTTTGCCATTTATCTTACCTGGCTTTTGGCAATGAGACTATGCACTTTGTTTCTGTGTAGGAGGGGTTATAAATCATCCCTTTTTATTGTCTCTGGTCAACTTCAAAATCAATGTTAGCTTTCCTCTTAATTAAATAAATAAACACTCAGTATTTCTGCCTTAAAGAAAATCCACCTCTGCATTTCTTTATGTATTGCATTTTGCAAATAAATTACCAGAAAAGAGGTTTGAATTAGAGTAAGCTGCATTAATTCGGGGTGTTCATAAGAAATGTAACGATTGACTTCATGAGACAGAAGTATATCATAAAAGAGATAGTGGCGTCAATAATATGAAATAATAAAATGGGTGCTTCAGTTTAAATGTTTAAAGTCTAAATACTCTCGATTATAATAGACATTTGTCATTTTTCACAAGGATACATGTCCACAGAGGACTAGATCCCTAGTAAAAAATCAAAAGCAACATCATATCAGCAATCACTGACCTTTAAATAGTCTAAAACAGGGGTCTCCAACACGTCACTCACAACACCTTTCCAAGTAGCTCGCCAAAGGGTTAAAGAATTCTACATAAATTTGAAAACTCGATTAGTCAAATTAGCGGTGAGCATTCATTCCAAAAAATCATATCACAATCCTTTTAACACAAAATCACTATCCACAATCTGAATTGCAATCTATCTTTTCAATGTGGCATACACTTAAGAGAATATCCAGACACAAACTAATCAAAACCTAAGTAACACTTTATTTTAACAAAGTTGAATTCAATTTGTCTCTCATTCGCTAGCTAAGCAGTGTTAAGGAACACACCCCGAAACTGGCAAGTGAGTGAGGAGAGCACATCACCCCCCTCCCTCTGGCCTGTTGCATGGATCTTGAATTTGCGCAAATAAATTGGTACCGCAAGCAAACTATGATACAAACTAAATCAACCGGAATGTTCAAGCAAATTATAGAAAAAAACCCAATCTAAATCCATTGAGTAGTTTTCTCGTGAAAAGAGGACAAACATACAGACAGAGAGACATTGGATTTTATATATTATCTATACTAATAAAAGGCAAAGCCCTCACTCACTCACTCACTAATTCTCCAACTACCCGTGTGGGTAGAAGGCTGAAATTTGGCAGGCTCATTCCTTACAGCTTACTTACAAAAGTTGGGCAGGTTTCATTTCGAAATTCTACGCATAATGGTCATAACTAGAAGCTATTTTTCTCCATTTACTGTAATGGAGTTCAGCTGGAGGGGCGGAGTTTCGTATGACATCATCACGCCTCTCACGTAATCACGCATTACGTAGAAAGCCAGGAAGAGCTACAAAACATGCTTTAGAAAACATGCATTATATAATTAAGAAGGCAGCGAAAGAATTAGAAGCGAGCGAGTGACATATAAAACCATATTCAGCGGCTCACGTGAACTGACGCAGTGCGCAGACAAAAAGTAACAGTTCCAAAAAGTGCTGAACAAAAACCGAATTACACTGCTACGCTCAAATAGATAAACCACACGCCGTGGCGCGATAGTAAAGCATTCGCCTGTAGCGCCCACGTCCGAGGTTCGATTCCCGAGAGGGGATGCACTAAGTATGTACGCGCGCTTCTCGATTTATTTTAACCTCGCATCCCCTTAGTTTGAGACGTATGAAAACGCATGCAGTTAACGCAGAAAGACAGATCACCTATTCACCTATTGAAGCTTCATGAATAATGGATACTTTATTCACGATCAAGGATTGTTTTGGTAAAGCCATACTCAGTGTATTCATTAGATGAACGGTAAAAAAGTAAGAGCGAGGGGACGGTAACTTACTGAAGCACACAAGCAAAACCACAATAG
>JANRMT010062798.1:12179677-12201257 GCA_026402145.1 Polypterus bichir lapradei
TATACACATAGATAGATAGATAGATAGATAGAGAGATGACAACAACACTCATATCAATGCCAAAACGATTACATTAACAATCATGTTACGTTATTTTCAAAATATTTCCTTTTCTTTTTCATAACTTCTTTAACACACTACTTCTCCGCTGCAAAGCGCAGGTATTCTGCTAGTATATTAGTAAACCTTCAAAATAATGTGCAGTTAAAGTCTCAACAGCATTCTCAGCATTTCTGGAGCTTAGCAGAGCCAGATAACTATAAGCATCTTCACCAAGCAGCTCTGAAAATGTCTGCTTTGTTTGGGTCTACATTGCGCTGTGAGTCTGCCTTTTCTGACATGAATGTCATGAAATCAAAGTTCAGAACAAGACTGACAGATGAACATTTAAATGACTCCATAAGAGTGAACCTAAGTGGCTGCACTCCACCATACACCTGCCTCTCCAGTTGACTCCATTCAGTGCCAGTCATCTGACTAACTGAAAAACACATCACACATGCAGATGGACATGTGAATAAAGTGAAACAGTGACATGTAACAAAATGACAAATGAAAAAGTCATATCTGTGTATTTGTAATTGCATTGTTTTGTTTTGACAGTATTCATGTTTTAATTCCATAGTGTGAGACACACTAGAAAATTCGTACAGACATACAAAATGCATTTGCAGGTGAACTACATATTTTTTGTGATGTTTTAATGCAAAATGTGAGTTGTGGATGCCAACATTTTGTAAATGTTCAGGCAAAACAAGCTTATTCAGTTTGGTTGGGTTGAAATAAGCTATGAGAATAAATGTTAGAAAACATGAGTAGCTCTCGGCCATTTTCATTTTGTAAAAGTAGCTCTCAGGGGAAAAAAGGTTGGAGACCCCTTGTCTAAAACAATGCCCCACATGCTGTGGTTTGAAATTTGCCATTTTTAAACTTCTGGGAGGGGTACTTGTTGGGCCTTTGGTAAAGAATCAAATATCAAGTTTGTAATCAGCAACCTCAAAAACAGCATTAAATGACACTCCATGAGCCTATATTATCCAGCAGTTTTTTTTTTTTTTTTTTTTTGTTTTTTTTTTAAGTTATGTGAAAATGAGTAACTTTGACCTCTCACATTAGAGGGTAAATCACTGGTATCAGTTAAGGTGGCAGGCACAACTTCCAAGTCCTTTCTGATCTTTTCTGCTGAAGACAGCTATTGGTTTACTCTGTATCATAAGGGGGTACCTTCCTGCACACAATATGGTCCAAAAATGTCTTAAAAATTAAGTTGTTTTTATTTTGTGGTTGAACAGTAGTGTAACCCAGGTTCAAGGATGAAATGTTGGAACACCAACAGGGCTGTCTTGTTAGACCCTTTTAAACAGAAAATAAAATAAATGCACGATGGAACTGCAAAACAGAAAATGCAGGCAGTTGCATTCTCTTTAACAGGTCTCCCAATCTTTTGGGTTATTAGCTCGACTCGATGGGGACACCTAACTTTATAGGAACTGGCCTGGGGCCTCATGCATAAACGGTGCGTACGCACAGAAATTTTGCGTAAGAACGTTTCCACATTCAAATCGCGATGTATAAAACCTACACTTGGCGTAAAGCCACGCACTTTTCCACGGTACCTCATACCTTGTCATATGCAAGTTTTCCGCTCGGTTTTGCAGAGTGGCAGCACCCAGCGTCAAAGCACTGCTACTGTTCCTGTGTGGTTACCCTTTAATTTCTTAGAACCACATTTCTGATGCGGCTTTATAAATACACTGAAACTAACCGCATATTGTTTATTAGTGTAAGGCATCTGATTGTAGATTACCTGTAACAACATAATGGCCCAGGGAACAGCCATAGTATTCCAAATACCATAACTGCTTTAGCGTTGTTACTTTCACTGCACCTTCTTCATCTTCTTTTTCTTCTTTCAGCTGCTCTCCTTAAGGGTTGCCACAGCGGATCATCTTTTTCCATATTACTCTCACTACACCACTCAGAGTATTTATATCACTGTATCTGAGTGGGGAATTACAGCAGCAGCTGATCGGAAAGAGAATTATCGGTATACAGAATAAAGCACACGCTGCCTCAGCCACAACAAAACGTTTCAAAGCCTTTCCTGTACGGACCTCACGGTTCAGAAACAGTTTCATCCCAAGAACTATAAACGCACTCAATCAATTGCTCCTTGTAGAACTGTTTGTACTTATAAGTACAATCACCTCACTGTAAACTTGCACTTCAGTTATAATATTGCACAACCTGCGCCACTTTATAAAGCGCGTATTTACATATGATGACGATATCATTTTTAAGAGGAAATGCAGCAAAATATGTTGATTATATTATACAGATAAAACTTTAACTTCATTTAAATAATCTGTATTGTTAATAATTAAACATGTGAGGACACGGTGCCGCTGCACTAGCAAGTTCACGTATTGTCCCTGCCGTGCGCTGTATATTTCCTGAGGCTGGCGCAACAGTGGAAGGATAGATGGATAGAATAATTAAACACGTACTATGAAGATATTTCAATGTTCCTTAAAAGTTTTGAAGAATCGTCGTTGTAAGCTTACAAATGGCTTAATGTCTATTACAGAGCTGATTTTGTGGCGATTGGGTATTTGGGGAAAGAAAAGTAAGGACAGGAATTGGAGGTTAGTATGTTTGAAAGAGACAGCACTGCAAAATAAATTATTTCATCGAAGGTCGCGCATCGTGTTCTCATGTTTAATAACATGCTTTCATTCCAATCATCATGAAAATTATATCACGTATACATCTCCGTATTTTAATTATTCAGAGAGCTGTAATATCACGAATGTAATGGATTCTGTGTCCTGTCGGAGAAAGAACAGAAGCACGTAGTGATTCACACACATAGAGCACATTGAAGATCAAATACAAAAAGTATTTAACGTTCTACTTTAGTTACGATGGGATTTGAGAAACTAGTAAATTAAATGATTTTAAGATGAAGTTTATTATGTTCTACTTTAATGACAAAATAAACTACGTGATTAAAGTGGAAATTTCGAGATTAAAGTTGACATTTTGTGCTTTTTTCCCCCACTGTGTGCCTATTTTTTTTTCTCTGTACCCTAATAAGCTTTCATATGACACTCAGACGGTGGGCTACAACTCGCCTTTTCACGGCGACTTTGATATGTGACTTCTTTTTTATTTTATGGATGATAGGGCTTTTTCATCTGTGGCGCCGAAGCTTTGGAATGCCCTCCCTGATTACCTGAGAGCCCCACAGTCGACTGATGTTTTTAAACGAAACCTAAAAACTCATCTCTATAAAAAGACTTTTTGTTAAAGTATTTTTATATACTCTTATTTTTGACTCTGTAGCACTTTGAGATTGCTAAAATATAAAGTGCAATACAAATAAAATGTATTATTATTCTTCTTTTTTATTTTGGCACTGTGCGACTTTGTGAACTTGAGCTTTCAAGTTTCTCCAATACACTATGTCACTCGATCAACTTCCTTTTGTTCTTTATACCACTGTTTAAATCAACAAATAGTATGTTTTTCCTTTGCCTCCACTTGGTATTTCCTGAAATTCTTATATTTTCCCCCGTGCTTTTCCCATTGTCTTTTCACAGAACGCTGTGCTCAAGGGCTATTTATATTGATTTGCATATTCAAAGAGGCATAATTCTGGGAGGAGTTTGGGCAGGACAGCACACGTGTGCACGAGCATTACTTTTCACGCTGACCGGGATTTATGGAGCGGAAGAACGCAGAACTTGGAGTACACACAGATTCCTGCATCTGGATTTTTCTGTGCGTAAGCACATTTCAACTTTTGTGCTTACGTCATGTTATAGTGCAAATTCTATGCACAGCGTTATGCATGAGGCCCCTGGAATGGGTGGTCAGTCGGCTTTTTCTCTGATTTGTGAAAGCAGAAACAGGTGACAAAGCTAGCGACAGCACTTTGGGATTGTACTACACACATCAGCTGAGCCTGGAGGGTTACCCATGGACACACCTGCGTGACAAGGTCTACAGGGCCAAAAATGGGGGAAAACAGCAAAAAACGCGATTTCAAAGCATTTATAAGTAATTGTTACAAACAAAAAAAGACTGTAAATAATCCCACACATGTATACTAATTCATATACAGAAGTTAATGTAATTACCTAAGCAACTAACAAATCAATTACATTTACTGGCAAATTCCAAGAATTACTGCACCAGCACTTTAACTGACTACCTCAGAGTCATTTAGGTGTTACAGTTCATCATCTTAGCCATGAGTCTAAAACACTTATTACATGTCAAACACTGATCACACAAATAAAGGCAACAATGTAAGAATATGTACAAGTAAAGACACCAGTCCATCTAACCCACCATTTTGTACCATGTCTTGTGAGAAAACTCACAATAAAAAGGAAAACTGTTAAAACACAAAGCTTGTCCAAAATCAACCAAATATTTTACACACATACAGTTTGCTGCTCAGCCATACAAAAGATTTACTTAAATCTAAATCAGTTTACTGTCTGAAAATGTGAAACAGTACAATGTAGTGTTCCTTTGAAAATTATTAAAGCTCCAAATTAAAGAGCAAAAATAGCCTCTTACAAAATTCTGCATAACTTGGAAACACAGCAGGCATCTTGGTACAAATGTCTCATGATTTCCTTCTCACCCATCCTGAGCAGGAAATTTGGCCTTCTGAGGAACTCTAGGGAGTTTTCAGAGAGAAAACACATCAATAACTCAGAGTGCTTTGATAAATGACCAAGCTAAACTGGAGTGTGGGGTTCAGTTTGGGCAAATGTTCGAATTGTCTTGAGCCAGTACAAATAAAATGTCTAACTCATAATCCTTAAGTATAAAATAAACTTTAAGTAAAGGAACTATACATTCCATTTGGGGTACAATTGCATTTCCAGTCAATGTTTTCTGTTTCAAGGATTCAGTGTTTTTAAATATGCATGAACACAAATATCAAGAACACTGAAGTAATATGAATTATTTTATTCTATAAAAAACAGTGAAAACGAGGGCACAAATAGGAAATTAAATCTGATGATGTCTGAACATAAAGACACCCTCCCAAAATTAAAGCAGGAAAAACACATGGGCTTGACAGAATTCTTCCACAACATGTTTCTCCATGTTGGGACTAACTCTTAATTCAGCATTCTATAACCTGTCCAGGACATACCTGAAAGCCAGCAACAATTGGGCTGCTATTACACAGATTTCAAGGTGCTAAAGCAGGGCCAAAGGCTGCAAGCAGCGATCCCTAAATTATACCATCACATTTCTCCATTGTTATCAGAAAATCCATCAAGACTTTCTTTTTGTTATAGATGTGGCACTGGACTTTCTCTGCTGCAATAATGTCACTAGACACTTGGACAGTAGTTGATCATCCAAACAGAATAAAATTAGAAAGTCCTTCATCCCAAAAAATCTGGTTAGCATGTTTCTTTTAACTCCTTAAGTAGTTATCTTATCACATTCTGATTTAATCTTTCATTATTATGTGTGTTGGCCTCTGTGCCAACCTCTATTTGCTTTACCTCAAACTGTTAACGAAGACTGTTCAAAAATCTAAACTTTATATAACCAAAACAGTTTCAAATTCCTTACACATTTCTCTTTATGCTAATAATGCTCCTTTATTCCTGTGATTGTGATGACTGCTTGTTTGACAAAACAGACTGCTTTTTTTTGGCTCTGGTAACGTGCAATCAGCTTTGGCAGCTAGCTAATTGACTATTTGGTTATGCTGCTGAATTATCTTTGCATCTTAATAAGGTTAACAAACCTGTTCCTCACAAATGAATTTTAACTCTTGGTTTTAACATCTTATAGGCCACTGCTAAGAAATGAGAGAAATAATTTGTCTCAAGAAAGAACTTTTTTTATGCGTCATCTCCTATGTCATTGATAATCTTTAGAGTATTGGTTTAAAATAATTGGCCTTACTTAGACATGAAATTAGTACTTATTTTTGCTACGTCAACATGAAACTTTTCTTTCACACTTGACCTGCTGTTTTCCAGGTTGTGCAAAGAGTTGACGCAATCCAAGCCATTTAGGCAAACCAAAAGTAACCTAAAAGTCTACCCACATATAAACACAGCTTAACATGACAAAATGGCTGACATGAACGTTCCAACATAATATGTCTTATCAGTAAAGGGCAAAGGTATGACATGTAGCCCTAACAGATCTCATTTGGAAGACTGCCAGGAAATGGCAGGTCTTATGCTTGTAAAGCATATCCTACACCACCTTAAGGAACTTCTGTGTTTCTAGTAAGTGAATATCTCCAGTTCAACAGACAGACAGAGGTGATGCCTGAGGAACCTGGACAATTGGAAAGAGTGTCAGAAGTAAAATGACAGAGAAAGTAAAAATATTAGCAATAATGTATTATGAGCTGAATCAGTTTTCTGACCTAATTTTCCACCTTTTTGCTATTCATTTGTGTTGCATTTGAAAAATATTCAAAGCCATTATATGCATTTCACATCTTTTTCTGACGCTAACTTTGTATTGGTAACTATCATTTTGATCATGTTGAGATGGTTTTGCTAAACAAAAGACCAGAAGTTTGTGTTGAATAAAGTAACTATGTGGTCAGCATAAAGGTCACCCAGGGCATTTCCAGGTCATCTGAGTTTTCGAATTAATCTCTATGTGTTGTAGGGATGTACGGTATAGCAGTACAGGAAAAGTACCAAAAAACCCAAGTTTTGAAGTGGTACGATAATAGCATTTCGAGATTTTTCAGAAGTAAACGTCAGCTTTCTTCTCAGTCCTTCACAACAACCCCCCTCCCTGCTATTATTACAGTTGTGGAAAAACATCCATTTGGCAGAATTCATGAAAAAAACTACACACTTTGAAACAATCAGGACTTCACGAGCACCACTACCCCCCACCAAACCATTTATCACTTTGACACAATAAGAAATGCACGGCTATCAAGAGGGATGTGGTGTACAGTGCCACTTACCCCTTGATAATGGGGTGAGCAGTTGTGCGGCACACCAGGGTACTTTTCAGTTATCTGTTTTTTTGCTTTGTAACTGTTTTGGTACTAGTACTGATGTCCAAAAGCTAATATTGACACAGAAGTGAAAGTTTTGGCACCGATCAAACACTAATGTGCTTAGGATTGCTTTTTTTTTTTTTTTTTTTTTAAATTTAGGTTCCCCAATTAAAAAGAATTACGGCTTTAATTTAAAACAACCATTTAGTGTGTATTTTTGTTTTATGAAAAAAAAAAAATTTAGGACTGAGTTTGGGATCACACATTGGTTTGAATAATCACCATGTACAATCTTCTGGTAACCTACCATTAAATATCCTGTCGAGATAGCACAACAGCAATGCTACACCAATTTTACCTCCACAAATCTTTCTTCCTAGGAGCAAATTTTATCGTTTTGAAAGTGACTTCCTACGGAAAATTCTTTCCAGCCATTGTCATGAATTTAATAAATCTTGAGCTGACTTAAGGCCAAGGTTCTGGTAAGTGATGTCATTAGCAACTTAGGAGAAACTGACATACAGATTATGATAAACTAAAATGTATAAAGTAAAATAAAGGAAATGAATAGGAGGTGCAGATGTCTAAAGGTTCACATCTGCACAGTATGAAAATTTAAAATATAAAAAAGAAGTATCAGATGACCAGGGTGCTATCAGTTGCGCATAAGCATATCTCCGGTGTGAATCATGTTCTGTGTGGTATCAGACTGCTGGAATCTCCACATGTCTGCAGTTGATAAGTTTAAACAAAATCTCAAATGACTTGAGAAACCATACATAACACTGAGTAATCAGAAGTCATTTCTCCATTTTCTGCAACACCCTGCAGTATATAGAATGGGGTTTTTATTCACTGCTGGATGCAGTTTTTGAACTGATCACTAAAATGTTGGCCACTGCTGAATTTGTTTAAAAAGTTACTTATCACAAAAACAGCCACCCAGAGGTCATAGATGTTCTCCCAATTGAGTTAATAGTGATGCTGTGGCAGTGTTGTGACCAACTGAGGGATGTCTGAGACCCAGTATCAACATCTAAAATTTAATTTACAAAATAATGTGAATTAACTCCCAAGATATGAAATATTAATGGTCTGCACTGACCAACAGCATAAAACCATCAAATGTATAAATGCAATGCAAATCATTTAAATTAAGGAAAAAAAAAATCCAAGTATTATTTACATCTAACAAAACACTGTAGGTTAGGTTTCAGGTGCCAGTATTTCCAGTTTGGACAGGCCGTGTTTCAAAGAGGGAAAAATTAGGAAATTTAGGAATTAGCTGCACACTCTGATCTTCAAAACACTGCAGGCAGGCACTTGTAGAGCGTCTCTCTGCTATTAATTCTTCACTCTGAGGATGGATACTTCTAGCTCAAGCAACAAACTTCAAATAACCAGGCTTTGCGTTTAGTGACCTACGCTGACTCTCTACAATGAATTCAGAAAATATACAGGCCCTTTACTTCCTCACAACTCTGGTTCTGTTGCAGTCTTGGGCTAAAATCATTTACATCTATTTTTTTTCCTCACCAAGCAACACTCAATACCACAGAATGATAAAGCAAAAACTGGATTTCAGTCAATTTTGCAAAAAATAAATAATAAAAATAATAAATAATAATAAACACAATGACACAAATATTCAGGCCCTTTTCTCTGGGCCTAGTTACAGCATGTCACAAGCTTTGCACTCCTAGAACTGGATTGCAAACCTAGGATTTTCTGCTATTCCTCCTTCAAGCTCTGTCAGGCTGTATGGAGACCGTCCGTGGATGGCTGTTTTAAGGTCACTTTTCTGGGTTCAGGCTCTAGCTGGCACACTCAAGGATATTTACAGAGTTGTCCCTAAGCCACTTCAGTGTTATCTTTGCTTTGTCTTATTGGAAGTTAAACTTTCATCGCACTCTCAAGTCCAGAGGGCTTGGGAGCAGTTTTTCATTAAGGATATATCTGTAGTTTGCGCCATTCAGATTCCCTCAACCCTGTTTAGTCTTCCAGTCCCTGATGCTGTCATCCCCAAGCTTCACATTTGGAAGAGTACTGCACAGGTGACAAGCGGTGCCTGGTTTCCTCCAAACATGACACTAACCTTGGTTTCATCAGACCAGAAAACCTTGTTTCTCATAGTATGATAGTCCTTTAAGTCAGGCATGTCAAACTCACTACCATTGGTGGGCCGCTTCGACTGCCATAAGTGCGTCAGCGGGCCGCACTGTAACAAATACTATTTCACTATTATGCAAAGTTACTGTAGCTTTCTTTCCAATTCTGAAAACTTTCAAAAATGGAAAACTTAAAGTATAAAGAAAAGCAATTTATTTCCATACACTCTCAGTACAACAGCGTACAATTAGAGTCTTAGCCAGGTCCTTATTATATTCATTATATTATACAGTAATCCCTCCTGGATCGCGGGGGTTGCGTTCCAGAACCCCCCGCGATAGGTGAAAATCCGCGAAGTAGAAACCATATGTTTGTATGGTTATTTTTATATATTTTAAGCCCTTATAAACTCTCCCACTCTGTTAACATTATTAGGGCCCTCTAGACATGAAATAACACCCTTTAGTCAAAAGTTTAAACTGTGCTCCATGGCAAGACATAGATGACAGTTCTTTCACACAATTAAAAGAATGCAAACATATCTTCTCCTCAAAGGAATGCGTGTCAGGTGCAGAGAATGTCAGAGAGAGAGCGTACGAGAGAAAAGCAAACAATCAAAAAATCAATGCGTGCTTTTTGTCTTTTAAGTATGCCGAAGCACCGCTATAAAGCGGCCGGCCGCAAAGAAGGGAGCAATGTGAAGTCTGTATCCTCTAAGCAAACAGCCTTTGTGCAAACAGCCCCTCTGCTCACACCCCCTCCGTCAGGCAGAGAAAGTGAGAGAGATAGAGAAAAGCAAACAAGCACTGCGCGGGAAGCATATCGTATATCATTGAGGAGTTTTATTTAATACGTAATACATGCTCTGATTGGGTAGCTTCTAAGCCATCCGCCAATAGCGTCCCTTGTATGAAATCAACTGGGCAAACAAACTGAGGAAGCATGTACCATAAATTAAAAGACCCATTGTCCGCAGAAATCCGCGAACCAGCGAAAAATCTGTGATATATATTTAGATATGCTTACATTTAAAATCCGAAATGGAGTGAAGCCGCGAAAGTCGAAACGCGATACAGCGAGGGATCACTGTATTCATTGCTTATATAGGAGTCTTACAGTGTGAGATCTATTTCTTTTGTCCCGACACTTGGCATCTCTATTTAGTAACCAGTTTGTCAATATCAGGCTTGAAATCTTGTGCAGCTGCAACTTTTATGAGGGATGAAAGGTGCTCGACAGTAATTCTTGAGCGATGTGGGGTTTTGGTAGCTTTCATTAACGAAAACAATTGCTCATAAAGGTAAGTGCTTCCAAACATAGACAGTACTCTCGATGCCAACTTATGGATCTGCACATACGAGGGTGGCAGGTAAGCATACATGCCTGGCACACCAACTTCATTGTATTTTGCCTTCAGAATAGAATCTGACTGCAGTTCAATCAATTCCATTTGGATATTCTCAGGCGCATTCTTAACGTTGTAAGAGAACAGCGCAAAGTCCCGTTCGTGTGAACTGAAATAACGAAAACGCTCACTGAATTCATTGCTCAGTAATTCAAGTTGGAAAACAAATCCTCTAAAAATCAAATTTTACTTTACTAAGTTTACTTCAAAGTGCATATTGTAAAAGACGCTGATATGCAAAAAGCCACCTGACCTACACTAATTTTACAAACTCAAAATCACAAAAAATGTTAATAAACAACTTCAGATCTTCAGCTGTAGTCTGTACTAACTGTTTGTTACAATACTAGCACAAAATTACATAAAACTAGAGCAAAAAAACGTGAAAATATGCAGGCTATTACTAGTCGTGATGCTCAGTTCTACCCAGTGGCTAGTCTCAGCGGCCTAGCCAGTAGTGTAACCTAGCAGGGGCGACTCTAGGCTCGTGGTGGCCCTGGGCAGAGAAAGAATCGGTGGCCCTTTCACCCGCCAATGTCAATATGGTATCTTATGCACGGCGGATGGCCACGTCCGTTGCAGACACTGCATTGCCGCCTCGTGCTCATGACACACTTCTATATGTGCGTGTCCGTAACCTGAAAACCAAGTGGCGGCCCATGATATTCTCATTATGGCAAAACGTTATGATACTGCATATAGCTTACTGCTCCGACTCTAGCGACATTAGTAAATACAGCGTACTAATTAACAAGAAACACAATGTTTTTCGGCAACATTGCTGTCAGCTGTGTAGTTATTTTCTCTGTTTTATATTCAATATATATTGGCGTGGCGGCCCTGTGCAGGTGCACAGTTTGCACATGCCTAAGGCCGCCCCTGCTGCCAGCTGCTTCAGCCAAGCACTTCAGTTGTGACATTGTAGCTCATTAACTTTGGTCAAGGCTTGAGGCTATACTAGCAGATGATGTCTCCGGTACTTTAATGCCATGGGAAAACGCGCTTTTGTCAGAAGGCAGAAGTAAGAAAAGAAAATAAGTAACGTCAAAGATGCAGAATGATTCAATCACAAACGATAGTAATCATTTTGTACAAGTTCAGTGCTAACTACTGTAGGATCTGTCATGCGGGCCGCACAGATTTCTGTTGCGGGCCACTTGCGACCCGGGGGCCACATGTTTGACATGCCTGCTTTAAGTACCTTTTCACAAATTCCAAATGAAGTTATGTGTCTTTTACTGAGAAGAATCTCCTGTCTGGATGTTCTGCCATAAACCCCAGATTTGTGGAGTGCTGCAATGATTGCTGCCCTGAAAGTTTCTCCATCTCCACACAGGTGCTCTGGAGCTCAGCCAGAGAGACAATTAGGCTCTCATCCACCTCTCTTACCAAGGTCTTTCTCACACGATTGCTCAGTTTGGCCAGCTCTAGGAAGAGTTGTGATTGTAACAGCGGTCTTACATTTAAATATTACAAGGACAACTGTGCTCTTGAAAACGTTCAATGTTGTAGGATTTTCTTGTAGCTTTACCCAGATCTGCACTGCATCACAATCCTGTCTCTAAGCCCCACAGGCAGTTCCTTGGACTCTCTTATGGCGTAAAAAATAAAAGCAGAATAACAAATGTAATACTGGACACCACAAAGATTAAAACCCTATAACACCATATGTATTATATTGGATACAGGTATTTCTAAGGCCTGTTCCTCAGTAACAGGATTACCAATATCCTCAAACACCAGTTGTATACAATAATATACATGTTTTCTCCCCCTGTTGGATGATATACATCACAGGTGGCAAAGGCCACTTTTTTTTCAAGAATCCGACATGGCTGCATGCAAGGTGGAAGTTAGCATCTTTTTCAAGTGATAAGATGCTGTAATTTTGAAAGAGTTACAGTAAGTGAAATGAAAAAAAAATGTGATTATATTTCAAAATAAGTCTTTACTAGGATGAAACAGCTCATAATAACTTACTTTTTTCATTAAATATTTTATAGAAAAACCGTCGGGAAAAGGTGTGAATCAAATATGATACTATGGGTATATAAATGTATTTCATGGGTCAGTGCATCAGTTGTTGTTTTAGTGCATTTCTTGATTAAATTTGTATTATATGTACAGTAATTCAAACTGCACTAAATATATTATTCAATTTAAGATTGAATATTTCTTTCAGTATACATTTTGAGTATAATTTTATGTTTATGTCAGTTGTAAATAGTCAGTATATAATTTGTAAATGTAACAATGTATTGTTTGTATGATTATGATTTGAATATTTAGATGGCAAAGAAGTACAGTGTAGAAGACGTATTAAATATGATAACTGATGGAAATTCAAGTGACTTAGAACAGTTAGGGGAGGAAGATGACGATGGTAGTGATGAGGAATGGACTCCTAAGGGAATGGCTGCTACAGAGGGATCAGATAGTAGTGGTGAAGAAGATGATAGACATGTTGAAGACGTCTCTACAGAAAGGTCAGAATGGACACCATACATATATTTCAAGCAGTTTGTAACTGATGAAATGATTCAGGATATTGCACAACAAACTAACTTTTCAGTGTACAGAAACTGGGAACATAAGTAAACACAACACCCAAAGAAATTGAACAGGTTCTTGGCATGTACATGCACATGGGGTTGGTACAGATGCCCAATGTAAGAGCCTATTGGGAGATGGAGACAAGGTACCCCACAGTGTGTGATGTGATGTCTCGAGAACGATTCCTTAAATTGCTGACACCGATTCATTTTCAAGACAACCTTAGTGTGTCTGACGACCAGAAGAAAGACAAACTGTGGAAAATCAGACCATGGTTAGAAAAGCTGCGCGAACAGTTTCTTCTATACCTCCTGAAGAATTTCATGCAGTGGATGAAGTAATGGTGCCTTTCAAAGGCAAGTCTAACCTGCGTGTTTACATGCCATCAAAACCTCACAAATGGGGTCAAGATGTGGGCACGTGCTGGACAAAGTGGGTTCCTGTATGATTTTGCTGTCTGCCAAGGTGCGGAAAATCCAGATAAGGAGAAATCTGATGTTGATGTTTCCGGAGATGTTATCCTGAAATTGATCTCAACCCTTCCACCGGGACAAAAATCACAAGGTTTTTGCTGACAATTATTTTACATCAGTACCTCTGGTGGATCACCTGAAAGAACGAGGACTCTACTATTTGGGGACATTTTGAATGAACAGGGTAAAGAACTGCAGTATGATGGAAGAAAATGATTTGAAGAAAAAAAGGAAGAGGGTCATGGGATTTCAGAGTGAATCAGAAAAACACTATCATTTTGAGATGGTGTGACAACAAGGCTTTGAATCTACTCTCCTCATTTGTTGGAGTTGAACCAGTGGCAAATGTGAAACGCTGGGATTGAAAATTCAAAATGTGCTATTATGGAGACATACAACAAATTTATGGGTGGTGTTGACCTTCTTGACATGTTGTCTGCTCTTTACAAGTTCTCATTTAGAGCCAGAAGATGGTATCTGTACATTTGGTGGCACACTGTCACTGTGGCAGTCATAAATGCATGGAATCTTTACAAGAGAGACCGGAAAGAACTGGAACCTATGAAGAAACCAATGCCATTGCGAAGATTTCAAGCTTCTGTTGGGACTTCTCTCACAAGTGCAGGAAAAGGCAAGATCCAGTATGGCAGACCACTGTCCTCTCCAGAACACGAGAAAAGTACCCCCACGTAAAAGACGAGTTGTTGCTGTACCCCCTGATGTGGGAATAGATGGCATTGACCATTTACCAACTTGGAAAACAAGACAGAGGTGCAAGCACTGCCCAGGAAGTCACTTCTCGCATGTCTAATGTGAGAAATGCAAAGTCAACCTTTGTCTAAACAAAGACAGAAACTGGTTTTTGCCATTTCAAGAAACATAAACAAGCTGCCAAATATACTTTACACACAGTGTAAAGTACTAAATCTGTTTTAAAAAGTTGTTAAATGTTGTAAAACATATTTGTGTGTACTAAGGTTTTTCTAAAGGCACGCAGTTTTTGGTTGACCTGAAACGCCTGGTGCTTCAAGTGTGATACAAATAAAAAAACATATTCCCAGGTCATATTTATAAATTTTTTTTGAACTCTCAAAAGGATCCAATATACAGTTCAATCTTGAAAGAAACAGAATTTTCTGACTTTTCATTCATATAGCAGGCTTTATAGGTTAAAGAAGATACAAAGAACTCTACTGCCCTCTGCTGGACTTAACAGCAGCTTGCATTTCATATTAAAAAGGTGGAAAGAAAGTTTGGATAATCATGTGCTATAAAATAGTGTCCAGTATGAAAGGCGCAATATGAAAGAAAGAAAGAGAATCATTAAATTAGTGCACAATATAATACAGCCCATTATGGAAGGTGCTCAATGAAAGAAAGTGGCACATAAAAGAAAGAAAGAGAATCATTAAATTAGTGCACTATAATACAGCCCATTATGGAAGGTGCTCAATGAAAGAAAGTGGCACATAACAGTTTACGGCATAAAAGACACTACATGAAAGAATGAAAAATAAAAGATGGTGCACTATAACACTGTCTAGTATTAAACGCAACATAAGAAAGAAAGAAAATTGATTAAGTGCTCTATAACAGTGTTCAACATGAAAAGCAAGCAAGGAAGAAAGCGAAAAATGACGGTAATTACATTTTATATATAGGACAATCAAGTTCTATATTATAGTGTTCAGAAAGAAAGAAAGAAACTTGACTAGTGATGCATTTCTGACATATTAATAAAGGATTAATCTTTTATATTTTCAGTAACATTTAGTTAAAAAATACAGCACCAGTCATCCATAAAAAACAAAATATACAAGGTCATGTCACACATGATTTTTCCAGTGATTTTAGTTGCAGACTTAATATACATGATCTTAGTGAATCAGATGAAGACAGTGGCACAGTACCATGAAGCTTCTTCATCATCTAGTCTAACATACCCATTGACTCGATTCAACTAGTCCATGACTGCCCCCAGCAAAATCAAATTTTGTCTTTAGTCTAATTAGTAGTAGTTGGCTTAGAGTGCCTGAGGAATGACAACCAATGAATACTCATCCGGAAATACAATGCACAGTGACAAAGAATAAGGAAAGTGGGTGCTCTGGACTCAAAAACAGAAGAAAAGCTTATCAGTGTGATGTTTCATGTGTCACATACCATAACAAAACTTGAAGTACCTGTTTAGCGCCAGTTCCATCAGTCAGCACGTTATGCTGGAAAATCGTCACAAGACCACTAAATATGACATGCCCTGTGATTTCACTCGTATAAACTGACATGGTTCAGCAATGAAATCAGGAACTGCAGTTAGCAAGTCTGACATACCCTACAACTAGAATTTGCATAATGTGACATCAGCTTTAGGCAAATTGGCTTTTCCCACTCGCCCATTTTCAATGTACAGTAAACACAGCCCCCCCCCCCCCCCCCTTTACTCCGTCACTGTTAATCTTACGTCATTTTTTTTCCAGTTCACCTTTAGACAGTCAATTGAGTAGCTTCCTACTTCCAGATTGATACACCATCAGCTCTTTTTCTAAGCAGCTTTTAGTTAAAATCTGTGGGATGTGCTGAACAAACAAGTCTGGTCTATGGAGACCCCACCTCACAACTTAAAGAACTTGAAAGATCTGCTACTAATGTCTTAGTGCCAGATAACACAAGGCAAGTTTAGACGTTTTGTTGAATCCATGCCTTGACACGTCAGAGCTGTTTTGGTGGCACAAGGGTGACCAACACAATACTGGTCCATTGGTTTTAATGTTGTAGGCTGATTAGTATATATAAAGGTTCACACAAGTGCTCTGATGAGATAAGCAAAACCACCCTGGATTGAAAAAGGACGCTCTCATTAACCAAATCTTTTTTTACAACAATTAAGACAAAAAGAAAAACAAGGATGCTTGGCTCCACCAGCATCACCCAGAATTGGCCACCCCACTTCCTCCCCAGACTCCATAAAAATGGGCATTTCTCCAGACAGTGACGTCAATTTGGACACTGTATCATAGAGGACAGAGCTCCATATGATGCAACGCAAAAATTTCAGCTGATAACAGCCTTGATGATTTGTGCTTCTTTACTAATTTCTTTAGTTTCTTTGAGTTTATTTCAAAGGAGTAGCCTGGCTGGTGCCCTGACAATTTTTTGTTGCCTTTGGTCTGTTCCTTGGTCACAAACGTGGCATAGTCCGCAGGATGACTGTGGTCAACCAACTTTCAGATTCATGTGGCGCCACAACAAGCTGAACTTACGGAAGCAGCAGAGGCACAAGGCATGACGTGTTTTCTTTGAAGTTAACATTTCCAGAATCTTGACATAAATTCTTTTACAGTGAAACACATGCATATTATTATCCAAAATGTAGCACCTGCCTAGCCTTACTATGAGAACCTTAATAGACACAAATGCAGCAGTTTATGAAAAACGTACAATGGTCTAAATCCCTACATCACTGTAAATCAAGGTATGAAACCCAGTTCCTGGAGGGTCACAGTGGCTACAGATCTTTGTTCCAGCCATTTTTTAAAGTTAGGAACCAATTATTGCTGCTAAAAAAATAGACTTCATTTTAAATATCTTGCTTTTTAAGACTCACTACTTAATTGCTTCTTTTTGTTTTACCAGCAGCAAAACAATAATGAGATGCAAAGTGAGACAGAAGATGGTTAGCTAGCTCCTTAATGTGAAAATCCGTTCTTGCAGATGCTCTTAATGAGAGACCAGTTCTTGAGCGTAATGATGCACATTATATAATTCTAAGGCTTCGCATTCTGACACATCTGATATTTCCAGAGAAGCTGATTTTTCCCCTTTTCTGTGAATACCATTCAAAGGCTTTGTGAACCACAACACGTCAATATTTCTCAGGCATTGTCCATTTCATTTTCTTATGCTTTATTGAAATGGGTATTGTTAATGGGTAAAGTTATGGGTCATCTGTTGCCTTGCTTTGCATCTCATTATTGTTTGGCTGCTGGAAATAGCTAAGGGCTCCGAATCTCAAAAAGCAAGTCAATGAAAAATTAAGCAGTGAAAGCTGTTCCATTAGCAGCAGTAATTGGTGACTGATTAGAAAGTGACTGGAGCAATACCTAACCTCGAAGCAAACTTGGACAGCCCGACAGTGTAAAATGCACTACATTAGAACAGCATCGGGCTTTCCTCGCAGAAAGCTGCCAAGTTTTATTCTAAAAACACCGACACTCGTTCAGATGAGCGACCAATCAACCAACAGCTGTTAGACTCCAAGCTGCTGGTCAGCAGAGTACAAGGATGAAAAGTGCGGTGTAAAGCTACATGGCACTATACGTAGTTTTAAAAAAGTCTGTCCTAGTTGCACACCCTTTAAATAGGACTTAAAGAGAATAACAGGATACCGTATACTGTTATGGGAATTATCTTCTAACAAACGCATTCACCGGAGTACGAAACGCACAAAATAAAATTATTATTAGTCAAAACGTGCCTAATAATAGACGCACATCCAATAACGCCAGGTGCCAAACTCACCTCCTTGTCACTGGCGCCGATATCCACGCCTATTAAGCCGTACAGGTCTGTTTGTTGGAGTTGAGCAGCTTTAGACATACTCTTATTGGTTAAGTATTAAAAATTTTAAATAAAAAAAAATATTTTATCAATACGCTCCCGTGGCTGTATTCGCATGAGAAAGCAGGTAAACACTACCACTCTTCTTTGCAGTCGCGGAATTTTGACGCAACGCATTGTTGTAGTCAGCTATTCACGTGGGTCTGTGAGCGAGACAGCCTGTAGGACTACACTACCCACAATGCAACGGTTGTGAAAGCACGCGCGCACTTTTGGTGAAGACTACTGCTAATACGGCAATGCACATTTAAAAAATCAGGAGTTGTCGCCCCTAGACTTTCTCGTATACTCAGATATGGGGATGGATATTTGAGGAGCACACTTCAAGACAGTGATTATGTCTTTATATTATGTACATTAAAGAACCATCAACAACAAATCAAATCAAATTAACAATATATTGAACAATTATTATAAAAGTAAAGTCGAATAAATCAGACTCTGCAGCTGCATGAATAAAAGGTAAAGTACCACTTCCGGTTAACGGAACTAGCCCAAACGTTGATAGAAATCTACCTTTTGTACCTGATACTTATATGCAATATTTGGTTGACCTGAGTGAAAGCGTACTAAAATTATCGTGTTTACACACACAGACAGACACACTGACAGAATTCCAAAAATGGCATTTTCGGACTCAGGGAGGTCTAAAAAATCAAGATTCAATAAAATCTCGAAATGGAATTTTTGGAGGATTACAATTCTTTACCAGTACTTCGTATACTAGAAAGTCAGGGAGATCTAAAACGCCGAGATTCATTAAATCTCGACATCGAATCTTTGGACGATTACAATACTTTACCCATACTTAGTATACGAGAAAGTAAAAAGCAAATACCCGAAACTGAATTTCCGTAAAGCTCTGGTGAGTACAGCTGCAAGCAATCTAGTGGAGTGCACTGTATGTTACTCTTTATTTATTATTTAAGTCGTTCCTTCACTCTAGTAAACATGCACCGGTGAGTTCGGTGGGCAGAGTTGGGATGATTGCCCATGAAGATACCCGTGAGGACGAAGAAGGGGTTTACCCCCACTGAACCCACTATACAGAACTATAGGGGCTAAACCAGGACTCAGACACTTTTAAAAGTAGTTGTCAGACTTGGCAACTAGACATTAACATTTGGCTGCTGAAACTGAAACTGTGGTTGCCATTTTTTATAGTCTACTTTTGGAGTAATTAAGGTGTTATAATATTATATGTCAGCTTGTTGCAACATTTACAGCATTTCAATCAGAAGTGGTATCTCATAACCTGTCTCTGCACATCCGTTCCTCATGTCACTTGGCTTGTTCACGCCTAGTCTATGAGGATTGTAGCTGTAGAATTAAGTTTATCAAGGAATTTTTTATAGCCAAAGCATTTTAATTAGCAATTCAGATATACAGTAAAGTGCAAGATGATTACTTTCAAAAGGCGTAATGTAAGATCCTCTGTAATACACCCTTCATTTACTTAATGTGTGCTGAATATGATGCCATCCTGCAATCTGTTTTATAATCTTGCTTTTGTAAATGAACTGTGAAACTGAAACTAACACAGCTGGCCTCAGTAAGCCATCCCAACAAAATGAAAAAGTTTTACTGCTTTTGGCATAAATCTCCAGCTCACAACAGTATAGTCGTGGCCAAAATTTTTGAGAATGACACAAGTACTTGTTTTCACAAAGTTTGCTGCTTCAGTGTTTTTAGATCTTTTTGTCAGATATTTCTATGGTATACTGAAGTAGAATTGTAGCGGGGCTACATAGTAGTAATAGTGTTGTTTATGTTCGTACCACGTGCGTCTTGTTTCCATCGTCCCGTTTACTGTTTGTGTGTGTCAGTGAATGTCGTCCCCGTAAAGGGGGACGGATGATGGAAGGAGACCGTAGCCCCAAACCTGGAAAACACTGGACTATAAAAACAATCAAGAGGGAACAAAAAAAAAAAAAAGAGAAAGGAGGAGAGAGAGAGACTTTCATTATACGACCACGAACCACCTGTACCTGCTGTATTCCACATCGCGCATTTCAATCCAGTTTGTTTTTCATTCCGCCGGACTTACTCCTACACCCTCATCACGAGAGACCCCGGGGTCGGATCATTTTCCACCACCGCCGAGGATACACGGTGAGGCTGTTCCATTTTGTTCCGGGAATTACAAACACTCCATATATCGGTTAACCAGTCATCTGCATTCAGGACAATTGTTATTCGGACTCAAGTTCACGACCGTTCATTTCCGTGTCTCATTCATTCTTTTTTTGGTATTTGTGTTGTTTGTTATATGTTACAAGGGCAAGGGAGGGGTTGTTATTCATATAGGGATTTGTCACGGTGTTGCTTTGGTGGAGGGATATTTATAATTTGTTTAGTTTTTCTGTTTCATTTAATACAATTTATCAGTTTAAGTTTACATATCTGCTTTTCTTTTGTGCTTATTTACATCGTCGATTGTGGGGGAAAGGTTTAATTTGTTAAAGGTACGGCTTGATTAGATTCAACCTCAGCAATTAATCCAGGCCACAGGTCTTGGAGGTGTAGCTGCCGGCCGGGTAAGGGGTCGGCCGTTACAGAATTACAAGCATTTCATAAGTTTCAAATGATTTAATTGACAATAACATTAAGTTTATGCAAAGTGGCAATATTCGCAGTGTTGGCCCTTCTCTCTTTTTCAGGACGTCTGCAATTCACCCTGGCATGCTGTCAATCAACTTCTAGGCCAAATCCTGACTGATGGCAGCCCATTCTTGCATCATGAATGCTTAGAGTTTGTCAGTATTGGTGGGTTTTTGTTTGCCCACCTGCCTCTTGAGGATTGACCACAAGTTCTCAAAGGGATTAAGGTCTGGGGAGTTTCCTGGCCATGGCAACAAAAGGTTGATGTTTTGTTCCCCAAGCCACTTATTTGTCACCAAACTGTTCTTGGATCATTGGGAGAAGTTGCTCTCGCAGGATATTTTGGTCCCATTCTTTATTCATGGTTGTGTTCTTAGGCAAAATTGTGAGTGAGCCCACTCACTTGGCTGAGAAGCAACCCAATACATGAATGGTCTCAGGGTGCTTTACTGTAATTGTCAATAAAAGCCTTTGAAACATATGAAATGCTTCTAATTCTGCTTCAGTGTACCATAGAAACATCTGACAAAAACACTGAAGCAACAACTTTGTGAAAACCAATACATGTTCATTCTCAAAACTTTTGGCCACGACTGTTCAACACCAGCATAGGAATTCCTTACACACTGCAATACATTATAATTATTTCTTTTTTTTTGTAAAACACAATGTTATATCTACTATATAAATAAATAAATAAATATATATATATATATATATATATATATATATATATATATATATATATATACATATATAACACAAGTAAACACAAAATACAGTTTTTAAATGATGGTTTTT
>JANRMT010062798.1:12201657-12229196 GCA_026402145.1 Polypterus bichir lapradei
AAAGTGCAACGATTTTATGTGATGCTTTTATGTCATGTTTTTGTCACAATTTACATCAGGCTTATTTTAAAACCTTCATGTATATGTCTGGTATCATTCTTTTCAGAATTTATTGAACTTTAATTTGATGTTGTTAGATATTCAGATTCTTATTCCATTTTTAAAATATAAACTAAAATATCAAGGACTCGTGTACTGCGAGACAAGACTTTGTGCCAAGAGATTTAACCACTCCCGGGGCCAGAAATAAAAGACAAAGAGTAGATGACAAAGACAGCTGCTGTACAGGCTTTTAAATGTTCGAAGCACCATGCGAGATGCAGATCATGTGACACGGCAGCAGCAGCAAGGCAGCAACTGATCAAGCAAAGAGGAGGTTAAAAAAAACTGTATTTGTTTCCCATTGTATCACCATTTAAGAGGGTGTTTTGGAGGAGCAACCGCGTCTCCTTGGGGTGTGTTCAGCCCCCCTCTTCACAACACGAGTGGCAGAGATGCAAAGTGGCTGGCATGTAGCACAGGCCAGGGGGGTTGGCGAGCGAAGTGAGCAGGGGGTAAGCCCCCTAGCCTTATACATAAACATCTACGTATGGAAGTGTGTGTGTCTGTCTGTCCCGGTAAGGGCTCCACCTCCGAGCATACACAAGTGAGGCCAGCACATCGGCAAGATAAAACCTCTGAAGAAAGAGCACTTGCTTAGCGGCTAATGCAGAAGTGAGGCAAAAATGATATCCCTTTTACTTTTTCTCCTGGTGCTAATACACTAGCAAGGTGAGCATGTTAGCCAAACAAAACCTCAGAAGAAAGACAGTCGCTAAAGCACAAATGATGCAAGCACATTGGCAAAATGAAACCTCCTAGGAGAGAGATACCCAGAATTGTTCCTTTCAATTACCTGACATCGCTACATTTCAATTTTTTTTCTGACGATTTCAATAGTTTCTAGGACCCTGTGCTTTTTACAGCATGTGCTTACACAGCTAGTATTTTAATAAATTCATTATACATATAGTGTCCTCCATATTGTTTGGGAAACAGAAACATTTTTCTTGATTTCCCCCTCTGCTCCACAGTTTAAAATTACAAATCCAACAGTTAAGCTGTGATTAAAGTACACATTGTAGACTTTAATTTGAGGAGATTTGCATACATTTCAGTCACAAAACCCCCCCCCACCTCCCACCATTTCAGGGCACCATAATATTTGAGACAATTGGTATCTCAGATTTTTGTGATTCCTCAGGTGTGTGTCATGGCTTCATAAGATACCTCAGCTTGCTTCTACCCTTTGCAGTCTGTAGTTGCCATTGTTCAAGATGAGGACAAGAGCTGTGCCAATGAAAGTCAAAGAACCCATCATGAGGCTAAAAAAAAACAAGAATAAAACCATCAAAGACAAAAGTAAAGCATTAGGATTAACTAAATCATCTGCCTGGAATATCATGAAGAAGAAAGAACACACAGGTGAGCTCAATAATCACAAAGAGACTGGTAGGCCAAGGAAGACCTTCACTGCTGATGACAGAAGAATCCTCACTATCGTGAAGAAAAAGCCCCAAATGCCTATCTGACGGACCAGAAACAGTCTTCAGGAGGCAGATGTGTGTGTGTGTCAGATACGACTATCAGCAGAAGACTTCATGAATGGAAATACAGAGGCTACACTGCAAGGTGCAAACCACTTGTTTGTTGTTAGCCACAAAGACAAGATGGCCAGATTACACAGTTTATGAAAAAGGACTTCAAGGAACCTGCAGAATTCTGGGAAAGGTGTTGTGGACCAATGAAACAAAGATGAACATTGTCACAGTGATGGCAAGAGCAAAGTGTGGAGACCAAAAGAATCCAAAGATCCAAAGCAGACCACCTTATCTGTTAAACATAGTGCTGGGGGTGTTATGGTTTGGGCATGTATGGCTGCCACAAGTCCTGGCACAATTCTCTTCATTGTTAATGGAACTGCTGACAGCAGTCTCACAATGAATTCTGAGGTGAGCATAGGGGACAGCTTAAGGGCTCTAGTAATTGTAGTTACCCACTGTTCCAAGGGTTGGTGCTGTGTTCTAATGCCTGTTTTCTTCCTCCCTGTGCAGACCAGATGACAGCTGTAACATCTCTGACATCACTTTCAGTGTCCATCCACCTAGACCCAGCTTTTCCTGCCAGAAGGACATATAACCAGACGTTAGGCCATTTTGAATTCACTTTACGGCAAAGCTCCACTCTGTAAAGATGCTCTTTTTCAAATTGCTGCTTGCGTTTTTTGCTTTTCAGTTATATAGGGTCACCTGCCATTGCTGTGTCCCTGAAATGGGGGACCATATAGTAAAAGTGTTGTCATTTCTATATGGTGTGACCGAAATGTATGTAAATCCCATTCGATGAAAGTCTGCAATGTGCACTTCAATCATGTCAGAATTGTTTGATATGTAATTTTAAATAGTGGAGCAGAGGGGTCAATGTCCGAAACAATATGGAGGGCATGGTATATTTGTGTTCTGTATAGCAAACATCATGTGACTGAAAATGTGTAACAATATAGCGAATGTCATGTGAATAAAAATATGTAACAATCCTCCACATATTTTAATGTAAAAGAAATCTAACAGTACAAGCTTCTGCATATCATCTCTGCCTCCTCACCTTCTGTTTCATATCCCTTTTCCCTAAATATTCAGCAGCATTCATCTTAGTTGTTCCTTTATTGGGTTTCTAAATTATCAATCCTTGTATGTTGTATTCAAATAAAAAGTAATAATTATTACTAGTAAAATATATTATTGCTTAAAGAATGCTACTAACATTGCAGTAATTGAAGAAACACTCAAAAACACGTGAACAAATATGTCAAAAGAACTCTGTTTTCTCTTCTATGCAATGAAAGTTGTTGTAAGGCTGCCTACTGTATATAGTAGCAGTGTCATATAATTTTATTTGTCTTGTTATATTCAGTGCCAGACATCTCCACTTTAGTTCAATCACAGCTGACTTTTTCCTAGCACATGTTCCTGTGAGTATATCTTCCATCTTCAAAGATTTTAATGTACTTCCACAAAGCAGGAATTGTAGCAGTTGCGGGTTGACATTTTCCAGCCTTTCACATTCATCTCTATAAGTGAAAGGAGACTTTTAACATCCTTAACAATATAAAACAATTATATAAAATTGCTTCTGTACATTGTTTAGATGATAAAATTATTTTGCCAGAATATTCCCCTAAAACTTTTCAGAGGTTGCTCCCTGTAGGACAGTGTCTACCATCCTGTATTTATAACTGATGTTCCTTTTTACCACATACATGGTTTCCACCAGAGGCAGCTGTGGGGAGAGGACACAGACATTTTAAAGAGGTTCTGCCTGACCTGGAAGTGCTTCCAGGGTGTAATCATGTGACTCCAGAAGTACTCCCAGGTCTGGATTTAAAGGATCCTTATCCAGGCAAGCTTAAGTTGGGTGGTAGAGAACAAGGAAGACAGTAGAGGAATTACTATATTGGATGGTACTTGTGATTCTGTGTTGAAATGAGAACCCGTGAAAGGAATTTAGTAAAATAAAATACATTTTATTTGTAATCTTGTGCACTTGTGTTTGGAGTCAGGAGTTCAGTAGCACCCACTTTCCTTCACATCCCATAAAAAAAAGTAAAACTTACATTACTGCTGTGATCTTACAAGTGGCCAAGATGGTGTGAGGTATTTAAAACCACTAACAATCCTTCTAGCCTACCCAGAGGAGGTGCACCAAAAGGCATTCTATCTTCTACTTAAGTGGTTGATTTTGGCCTACACCTGGCAAAAATGAGCTTCACTCTCAAGTTCAAAAACATGTTCTATACAGTTCCAAAACACACTCAAAATGGAAAGAGGACCACAGTTAACCCCAGCAAGAGAGAATTTATTGAATGAAAAGGAATAATACAAGAAAAGGTTCAAACAAGCAAAAAAAAGAGTTGCTCAAGGCAGTCATAGCAAACAGTGTCTAAAGCATAATCTGTAAAGCAGTGAAGTTCAAAAGCCAAAAAAAATCAGAAATGACAAATCCTCACAAACCATCAACACCAACTGCATTGGACGTCTTATTTATGGTGGTGCATTATCACTGCCTACTATAGTGGAGTGTGAGACACTGTACAAATGGCCAATTCAAATTCTCCCAACCAGACCTGCACTGGACTTCAATTGCCAGCCTGCATGTATTGTTCTCTTAACTGTCAATGACAGGTGTCCCTGGCTCTTGGGGATCCACCTACAAAATAGAAGGAACACAAGAGAACCAAAAAATACACATATATACTAAATGATAAACATCTAGGAAAGAAATATATAATTAGACACATCATAAATGAAAAGAACAATGTACGAAATAATGGAAAACAATGAAAAAGCCAGTCACAGGAGATGCACAAATTAGTGTGTTTCATTGTGTTGGTCCCAAGCCCAGATAAATGGGGAAGGATATGTCAAGAAGGGCATTCATTGTAAACTTTTGCCAGATCAACATATGGACAACAGTATAGATTTCCATATTGTATCGGTCGAGGCCTGGGTTAAGTGCCACCAGTACTGTTAACCACCAAGGTGCTGGTGGAAATTGGGATACTGTTGGCCGAAGAAGGAGAAGAAGAGGTGGGAGGCATGTCTGGAGGCAGGAGGAGAGGAGGAAGGTAAAGAGAGTGAAACTGAGGGTAGGAACTTTGAATGTTGGCAGTATGACTGGTAAGGGGAGAGAGTTAGCCGATATGATGGAGAGAAGGAAGGTTGATATATTGTGCGTGCAAGAGACCAGATGGAAGAGGAATAAAGCCAGGTGGATTCAACTTGTTCTACCATGGTGTGGATGAGAGTAGAAATGGAGTAGGGGTTATTCTGAAGGAACAGTATGTCAGGAGTGTTTTGGAGGTGAAAAGTGTCAAGCAGAGTGATGATTATGAAGCTGGAAACTAAGGGTGTGATGAAAATGTTTTTAGTGCAAATGCCTTGCAAGTTGGGTGTGTGATGGATGAGAAAGAAGACTTCTGGAGTGAGTTGGATGATGGACAGTGTACCCAAGGGAGAGAGAGTGGTGATTGGAGTGGATTTCAATGGACATGTTTGTGAAGGGAACAGAGGAGATGAGGAGGTGATGAGTATGTATGATGTCAAGGAGAGGAATGAAGAAGGTCAGATGGTAGTGGATTTTGCGAAAAGGATGGACATGGTTGTGGTGAATACTTATTTTAAGAAGAGGGAAGAACATAGGGAGACACTGTACAAGAGTGCAGGAAGATACACACAGGTAGATTATACCCTATGCAGAAGAGTCAATCTGAAGGAGATTGGAGACTACAAAGTGGTGGCATGGGAAAGTGTAGTTAGACAGCATACGATGGTGGTCTGTAGGATGACGTTGGAGATCAAGAAGAGGAGGAGAATGAGAGTAGAGCCAAAGATCAAATGGTGGAAGTTGAAAAAGAAAGACTGCAAAGTTGAGTTCAGGGAGGTGGTAAGACAGGCACTGGGTGGCAGTGAAGAGTTACCAGATCACTGGGCAACTACAGCAGAAGTAGTAAAGGTGACAGCAAGAAGGGTGCTTGACGTGACATATGGACAGAGGAAGGAGGAATAGCTAGAGGTGGAATGGGGAAGTACAGGAGAGTATACAGAGGAAGATGTTGGCAAAAAAGTGGGATAGTCAGAGAGATGCAGAAAGTGGACGAGAGTACAAGGAAATAAGGCGTAAGGTGAAGAGAGAGGTGACGAAGGCTAAAGAAAAGGCATATGATAAGTTGTATGAGAAGTTGGACACTAAGGATGGAGAAAAGGACTTGTACTGATTGGCTAGACAGAGAGACCGAGCTGGGAAAGATGTGCAGTAGGTTACGGTGATAAAGGATAAAGATAGAAACATACTCACAAGTGAGGAGAGTGTGTTTAGCAGATGGAAAGAGGACTTTGAGAGGCTGATGAATGAAGAGAATGAGAGGGAGAGAAGGTTGGATGATGTGGCAATAGTAAATCAGGAAGTGCAACAGATTAGTAAGGAGGAAGTAAGGACAGCTATGAAGAAGATGAATGATGGAAAGGCCATTGGTCCAGATGGCATACCTGTGGAAGCATGGAGGTGTTTAGGAGAGATGGCAGTGGAGTTTTTAACCAGATTATTTAATGGAATCTTGAAAAGTGAAAGGATGCCTGAGGAGTGGAGAAGAAGTGTATCAGTATAAATTTTTAAGAATAAGAGGGATGTGCAGATGTGTAGTAACTACAGGGGGATAAAATTGATGAGCCAAAGCATGAAGTTATGGGAAAGATAGTGGAAGCTCGGTTAAGAAGAGAGGTGACGATTAGCAAGCAGCTGTATGGTTTTATGCCAGGAAAGAACACATCAGATACTTGTTCTGAGGGTGTTGATGGAGAAGTATAGAGAAGGCCAGAAGGAGTTGCATTACATCTTTGTGGACCTGGAGAGAGCATATAACAGGATGCCTTGAGAGGAGTTGTGGTATTGTATGAGGAAGGCAGTTGCAGATAAGTATGTAAGAGTGGTACAGGATATGTATGAGGGAAGTGTGACAATGGCGAGGTTTACGGTAGGAGTGATGGATGCATTCAACGTGGAGATGGGATTACATCAGGGATCGGCTCTGAGCCTTTTCTTATTTGCAATGGTAATGGACAGGTTTACAGACAAGATTAGACAGGAGTCTCAGTGGACTATGATGTTTGCTGATGACATTGTGATCTGTTGTGAGAGTAGGGATCAGGTTGTGGAGACCCTGGAGAGATGGATATATGCTCTAGAAAGGAGAGGAATGAAGATCAGTAGGAACAAGACAGAATACATGTGTGTAAATGAGAGGGAGGTCAGTGGAATGGTGAGGATGCAAAGAGTAGAATTGGTGAAGGTGGATGAGTTTAAATACTTGGGATCAACAGTACAGAGTAACAGGGATTGTTGAAGAGAGGTGAAAAAGAGAGTGCAGGCAGGGTGGAATAGGTGGAGAAGAGTGTCAGGAGTAATTTGTGACAGACGATTATCAGCAAGAGTGAAAGGGAAGGTCTACAGGACGATAATGTTACCAGTTATGCTATATGGGTTGGAGATGGTGGCACTGACCTAAAAAACAGGAGACATAGCTGGAGAAGTTAAAGATGTTAAGATTTGCATTGGGTGTGACGAGGATAGACAGGATTAAAAATTAGGACATTAAAGGGTCAGCTTAGATTGGAGACAAAGTCAGAGAGGCAAAATTGCGTTGGTTTGAACATGTGCAGAGAAGAGATGTTGGGTATATTGGGAAAAAGATGCCAAGGATAGAGCTACCAGGCAAGGGGAAAAGAGGAAGGCCTAAGAGAAGGTTAATGGATATGGTGAGAGAGGACATGCAGGGGATGACTGTAACATAGCAAGATGCAGAGGACAGGAAGAGATGGAACAAGATGATCTGCTGTGGCAACTCTAAGGGGAGCAGCCGAAAGAAGAAGACTGAAAAATAATGAAAACTGAATAAATAAGATTAAAGAAAAGAAATGTAAACATGATCCAGGAGTGACTTGACTATAACAGCATTGGCTAACACAAAAAATTTCAACTAACTCAAAACATCTTTTACAGAAAAGTAAATGTCAGATTCATTGGGTTCAAAGAAGCTTTAAATATACATATACATTTACATATCAGGGGAATACATAAAAAACTAAAGAATGAATACTGGATCATAACAACACAGGGCAAAAGCCATTTAGTTGAAGTAGTGCAATAGCAGTATTATTTCTCATTGCAAAATTTTTAAAAAATCCCTCTTGCTCTGTTGTTCTCAAATTAAGTTTTTATTTCCAGTTCCTCAACATTATTTACTTTGGAACTGAAATCTAATGAAGACTTAACAGATATGTGAATTCAGGACTATGGCTAGTTAGTGAACAGTTCGTACTTCTACTTGTAATAGAATGTTCTGGAGCTGTGTGAAACATTACAGATGAAGTTTATTGTATTATGGCTCACTAAACCTGTTTTATTATCTGCTTGCTTGAGGCAAAACCACACACTGTACATATAACAAGAAGCAATTTGTTAAATGTTGAAATGCCTAAAAAACACTACTTAGACACTGTCACCTTCTGCATGATAAGCTTTAGCCAGAATTATTTGCAAGTGAAAGCACCTGTACAAAAATCCACCAGAGTGTGTATCCTTCTCCTGTCAAAGCTTGTGCTCAATATATTTTAATAAAGTGAAGATGGCTTCAAGATCTGTAAACGTGAATAAGCTGTACGCCTGTTAGCATTCATCATTTAGACTCCTGAGTGGCTGCTGCCTGACTTCAGACTGCTGCCAAAATTAGACATGTGAATTGTTCACCAGCAGAGGGCAGCACTAGCCTTTCCTATGCTGATTGGAATTGTCAGCAGCAGAAATATGAAAATAAGACAATTACTACCACTGTCTAAGATAAGCCCCTGTGTTTCGTCTAAATAAAATGTTTCATGGTCGTCTATGGAAATTAGACCTATCTTTCTCCTCTGGTTGCAGTTATCACTAAAGTTTATTCATAAATGACCTTCTCATCCTTTTAGGATTGTGCCCAGTGATTCTGAAAAACTGCAACACAATCTTCTTTCGAATGGTATTAGAAAATCTGTCTCTTATTAATTATGTGAAATTTGTTATCTGGTAATTTCTTTTAATTGCTATTCCATAACATATTAGCAGATAACAAAATTGTGCACTTACTAGATTCATCTCTAAACCTTTAAATTAACCCCAGACAAATTTATAGTATTGTGGTAGCATAGTGAGGCCTCACTACTCCAGGATAACAGGTTTGAAATTTTGGTTGTGGTTCATTAACTGCCTGAGATAAACATCACTGTTCTCTTGTGACCATATGGGATTTCTCTGGGTACTCAAAGGTCGCGTGTGTGTGAGGTTCAAATGGCAGCACTGATTTGCCGTGGTGGGACTGGGAGTTGGTGTCCATGTGAGTGTGTCCTGTGATGGACTAATATTCTGCCCAGGCCTGGTTGTTGCCTTGTGCTTGACAACGGTAAGATAGGACTCAGGTACTGTAGCTGTAACTCTGCATTGGAAGAAGCAGTTTTGAGTAAAGAATGAACATCACAGAGCTGTAGCAGCCATGTGCAGAACTTGCACACCTGTGTACTGTACTGTAAGCATATTTCAATCCACATTTTACATTAGCAGTTAATGGTAGATGTGCCACCTATATTCCGTCTTTACTTGCAACCTGCCAAAGGCCCATGCTCCAGTCCTCCCTGCCATCTCTCCACATGTCCATCAAAGGGTTTTCAGTAGCAGTAGCAGCATCAGCATTTGTTGTGGTGGCCGCAATCTGATGGATGTACAGTATGGAGTAATGTTTTCCAGCTTTAACAGCCCAGTCAGACACACTTGTGGCAGCTGGACTGCATGGCGTAGTACCTTGGGTGAATTAGTGCATGCGAGTGTCTGTGCACTGATGATCTCATGGAGTTCTGGGTCATAAGGCTGGATTTAAGTTGTGAGCCACTCAGTATGCACTGAAAGTGCCGTGTTATCCAGCTTACTGTCTGTGCAGGTAGGGTGGTTACAAACAAGAGGACCTGACTGGCCTAAGGGCAGACTGACATTCATTAAAAAGTATGCACTGAGCCTGCCTGTTGCCAACACAAAATTTGAATGTTCTGATATTTAATTCTATTAGTTTTATCTCAGGGAGGAATTGTGGTGCTGTGGTTAACACTCGTGCTTCACAGCACAGATCACTATTTGGCCATAAAAGTGGGTCCTGCATAGTTGGCAGATACTTACCTAACCTTCACAATCCACTAAAAACCATTCAGTTTCTTCATCCCCTTTGACTTCAATGTATTTTGCTGAGTTTGAAGAAGGTCCTGAACATTTTTTAAATTACTGACACTGCTTGGGTTCAGCCCAAAATCCTAGCCTGGATAAATTTGGCCTTTGTTTTTGTCAGGTCTGCAGAACTAGTCTGTACTTATTTATGTAACAATGAGTGTGAATTTGGAGAGGAACAGCCAGCATAGATGAAGTGCTACTGAATATTGTTGGACTTGACCTTTAACCTTTGTAGATCGATAGATCTTTTTTTCCTCAGGGAGAAATTAGCCTTTTTACAGAAGCTCATTATATGAATTTCCTAGAACATGAGGAACATTTTGGCGAAAACAGTTAATTTAGCCCAACAAGCTTGTACATACTATTCACCTGGATTGTCCAAAATAACATCAGGAGACTAAAAATGTGTACACAGTGCTCCAGATGCAGCTTCACTATTGTGCTATAAAAAAGTCTGACCTCCATTGACTTGTACACTACACATCAGGGTGCTATGTACTGTAAGCTAACATTCTGCTAGCTTTCTTAATGGCTTCTGAAAACTGCCTGGAAATTGATGCTGATAAGTCCACTATGTCTTCTAATAGATTTCTGGGTTCACGATAAGCCTAAGTTTTTTTTTTTTTTTTTTTTTTTGAAAGCGAACAAAAATGTATTTAGTAGTTGTGATTTCACAAACTTTAGAAAACATACTTATTACCTACTGTACTGCACAGCATCTGGGAGGATCTTTCCAAGCAGTCTTGAATTACTTCGTCATTGGCATACAGGCTTTGTGTAGTTATATCGCCTTATATTGCCTGCGTCTGGCCGAAAAAACACAAGCGTTACCTGGTAGGTAACCATCCGAATAATCAGATTGCAATTCGGACCTATGAAAAAAGCGTGGGACACAAGTTCAAGGCACACACGTTTTTTATTTTTTTATTTTTACCTTATGGGCAATGCCTTCCCTGTTCCCACAAGCCCAGCACAGTCCAAAGCACCAACTCAGCACAATACAATAAGTCTTCCTTCACTCTTTTCCTTCTCCTCCATTCCTCTGGCCAAGCTTCGTCTTCTTTCTCCCGACTCTGGCTCCTGGAGTAGTGGCTGCTGGCTCCTTTTATAAGGCACAAGGAAGTGCCCCAGGTGCTTGATAACTCGTTTCCAGCAGCACTGAGTCCGAGGTACCGCTGCAACCTAAGGAGGTTGTCATCTTGTGTCCTGGGGGAGGTAACGCTGTGGCCACGCTTGATCCCCCAGTCCTCCCAGTGTGGAGGTGTCCCTGCTGGGCAAGGGCCCTATATATATATATATATATATATATATATATATATATATATATATATTGTGAGCATGGGTCTGAACACCATCAGACAAACACCAAGACTTTACTAAAAACATGTTTATTTAAGCACAGTCCCACACAACACACAGTGCTCCCGCACCAAACACCCTTAACACGGGCCTTCCTCTCAAATGTCCGTGGGCTGCCTTTCCTCTCTTCATGGGAGCTTTGTCGTGCTCCCGCTCCCAACTCTAGCTCCCT
Source organism: Polypterus bichir lapradei (assembly GCA_026402145.1). NCBI lineage: Eukaryota > Metazoa > Chordata > Cladistia > Polypteriformes > Polypteridae > Polypterus > Polypterus bichir. Next base: position 12,213,026 of record JANRMT010062798.1, read on the forward strand.
GATTGGAGTGAAGCAGCCCCTTTTATTTCCACCCGGATGTGCTCCAGGTGCCTGATGACGCCCTTCCGTCTGCACTTCCTGATGTGGCGGAAGTGCTGCCCTTGCACCCGCAAGCACTCTGGGCGTCCCTGGAAGGTCATTCCTCTACCTTGCCAGGTGTGGTGGAAGTGTCAACCTCCTGGGCTCCATGACACTCGGGGCGCCCCCTGGCGGTGGCCACAAGCCCCAGTGGGTTTGAGCCTCCTTGCTCCTTCCCCGTGGTCCCCTCAACATCCAGGGCGGTTGCCCCCTCGTGGCCTAGGGAACATATAGACCACCTGTCAGTCCTTCCAGGCGTCCCGGCTGGGTCTGACCCCCGGCCTCCTGTGACAATATATATATATATATATATATATATACTGTATATTGTGGTAGGTTCAGCCCAGACACAAACAGGCAGACACAGAATGTTCCAAACACAAATATTTAATTATAAAAGTCCAGCACACAACACAGTGCCCATGCACCAAACACCTTTCTTTCGTCCTTTTCTCTCCCTTTTGGACTTCTCCTGCCGCCTTTCCACCTCTCCTCCCAAGCGTTGCCTTCTTCCTCCCAACTCCAGCTCATCTACTTGAGGGAGGCTGCCTCTTTTATAATCACCCGGATGTGCTCCAGGTGCTCTCTGACGACCTTCCGGCAACACTTCCTGGTGTGGCGGAAGTGCCGCATGAGCACCCGGAAGTACTCCGCGTGTCCATGGAATTCCTTTCACCAGCACTTCTGGGTTTGGCGGAAGTGCTGATATCCAGGGCTCCACAATCCTCCGGGCACCCCCCTGTGGTGGCCATGGGCCCCAATACGGCAGAGCTTCAATGCTCTGTTCCCATGGCCTCCATACAGACCAGGGTGGCTGCTCTCTCGTGGCCCATGTGAGGTATAATCCCTTTCCTGGTCCTTCTAGTCATCCTGGCTGGGCATGGGTCCTGGCCATCCGCCATAATATATAAAAAATATATATATATAAATCAAGCCACAGAAAACCATAACTGTGCCATCTTTTATTGAATATATCTCACCTGAACACTATGTACACCTTTTGAAACTAATTTTTATTATTATAATATTTACTACAAAACCTAAATATTAACAAATTGCACAGTAATAGTGTGCTACTCAGCACAGTAATCACAGGCCACAGTTGCATTTTTGTGGTCATTGCAAAATGGCTCGTAGCAAACACAGCAATGGTGAGCTATTCTGCAGTCCAGTGGTACTGGACATATGTGGCACCTTCTGTATTTTTTGTCCACTTTGCTTCTATAAGAAGCTGTGTCAGGTGATGTGGCTTGTGCTCCTTCACTCTTTGTGTAGTTGCTTGCCCTCTTCACCTTCATTCTCCTCCTGCTCCTCTGAGCTCTGCCCCTCTATAGTTCCCTGCCCAGAACATTCATGATCTATCAGTACTGTCACTTTGCATTGCCTCACTCTGTTGTTCTTCATTTGTCTTCCCATGGCATGCCTCTGAGTCTCTGCCTTACTTGTCCTCTACCATCAATGACAGGACTCCTAAAGTAGATAAATAGATAGTGTCACACAATTGTGCCTGGGCATCACCTTCCTGGCTCAACTGAGGTAAGCTATACCACTCTGGAATAAGTGGGGCCACTGTCACATGGTTTCTTCTCTTCTGTTTCCAGCTCAGAGAAGATGCCCTGGGGCTGAGGATGGAGCTACACTAGAGCAGAGAGAGAGAGAGAACCTTGGCTTACTTATTGTTTGATTACTTATTGTTGCCTGTGTTTCTTTGTGCCCTCATGCACTTGGTTATTTTATTTTTTTGAGTTTACAATTAAACTTGGTACAACTATTTCCACAGACCCCTTTAGTTTTTTGTGCAATTACAACAGGTAGATAGATAGAACCTATGCTGATAAGAAAATCCTGAGACGAGACAAGACTATTTCCAAGAGATTTTTTCAAGTCATGCCCTCCTCTCAACCATATTCAACCACACACATGGTCATCTCACCTCTAATTCATGTGAATGCTTTTGACAGACACAGTTCATTCTCTCACAGCCATTATAAATGTTTACGTTTTCCTCACTTTAAGATCCCAAATAAAGAAGACTTATTATGTCCAAATCTTATTGAAGAATTTCATCCCAAACGGTTGTCAACTAAAGAAATGAGTACACGGGCAATCCTAGCACCGAGAAACGAAGTCAAATGAATTAACACGAAAATTGTCGATCGGTTACACGGCAAATTGGTTAAATGTGTATTAATAGACTATGCTGAAACAGTTGGTGGTGATCGTGCGGAAGATGAAAACATCAACCTACAATATCCCGAAGAATATCTACAACCGTTAACACATTTGGTCTTCCACCACCCAAGTTACTGTTGAAAGAAGGATGTCTCCAAGATAGGTAATGTAGCACATCTTCCGCAGATAACATTAGACACCAAAGGAGATCTTGATATGCCATTCGTATTAAAATGTTTACAGTTTCCCGTTAGAATAGCTTTTGCAAAGACAATTAACAAATCACAGAGACAAACATTCGAAAAAGTCGGTTTATTTATTAGAGAGAAAGAAATGATATTCACTCACGGGCAGTTATATGTTGCGTTGTCAGGATGTTAGTCCAAACACAAAATCAAAATTCAATGCGATAGTGACAAAAATTTAATTAAAAAAATTGTTTTTACTGAAGTTTTACAGTAAAAGTGTAAGTTTAAAAAGTATTTGCATGTTAATTTCAAAGCCAAACTGAACGAAAATGTATAATGCAACGAATACCTCTAATGCAACATGAAACATTATTTACTTTCAAATTATTATGTTTTAATATTTTTCAATATGGTTAATTACTCACTGTAATGTAAAATAGTTCTATTATGCATTTGTAACAATTCACATGAAAATAACAATCTGTTTAAATTGTACACCTGCATCTCCATACGCGAGCGGCAGAAATGCAAAGTGGCTTGCGAGTAGTGCCGGCCAGGGGATTGGCGAGTGAAGTGAGCAGGGGGCAAAGCCCCCTAGTCTCTATATATAAAAAATCCATCTGTCTGTCTGCTTTTCATAAGAGAACTACTTAACGGATTTAGATTGGGTTTTTTTCTATAATTTTCTATAACATACTGGTTGATTTTGCGACTTCTCTCATCACGCTAAGAATCATAGTTCATTTGCAGGAGCGATATATTCGCACTAATATGAGACAGAGGTTGCAGGCTGAGGGGAGGGGGAAGTGTGACGTCAGGAGTAGGGAGCCGGGCAGGGCCCTCTTCACTGTCCTGTTTCACTAATACGTGGGTGTAGAAATCACATCTGAGAGGGTCGGGTTGTGAATGCAGAGGAGAAACCTGTTTTTTCTGGAATGCAGAAACCAAAGCAGACTCAGAAACTTTTTAGATAATTCTGAAAAGGGAATTCAGGTCTCCACACCTGCCTGCCTGATAAGCAGGGTCCACACATTGAAAAAATCTGTTAGTAAACACCTAGTGTTACTACTCTGTTACAGCTGCACAAGTTTAATATAACAAAACATTATCAGGTGAGAAACGGGGTCTTTGGTAGAACAGCACTTGTACAGGTTGGTGGTGGTAGGTGTGGAGTGGGAATGTGAGAAAAATGCAACTGAGGCCTGGCTGAGTACTCGTTCCAATGGTTTTAACAGCAGGTGGCACATAGGCTTTGCATTTCAGGGCAAGGATAGCAACAGGACTCCAGGAAAAACACAAAGATGTGACTGGTTAGTCTAGAATGCTAATCCCCACCCACATTAGGTATGGCTTAGCATTCCTTCATCTCGCCTCCCTCTGTCGTTGCCCTCTGCATCAGCACCTGAAAAGAAAATCAGTGGGACTTCAAGGAAATTAGCTTTCGCCAAGGATTTGTTTCAGCTTGGTCAGCTGTTTTGCTTTACTTCATGTAAATTTCAGTTTGACTAATAATGGCCTGATGATGTGTTTCACCCAGTAAACTTAGTATTACATTCCAGTGGTGTCAGGGCATGACAGGTTCTGGTACAGAGGATAATTTACCCAGTGCTGTTAGGGTTTACAGCTGTTATCGTGTCTGTTTGTTTTTAGGGTTAGGTCACTTTGCCAAAGAAGGTGTTGCTCCTGCACATTCCACTACACTACCAATGCCAGTGTGGGACTGCAGTGATAAAACATGGGAGAGATTTTGGCATATTATATTTCCTCTGCAGATTATTTTGCAATAATTACTCAGTCAGTCTTCACTTAATAAAGTGCCTTTTACCGTGAACACAATTGTTTGTCAATTTATACAACATACAGGGAAGTTTCAAGATAACATGTAACGTATGAAAATAGTTCAGATATCCCAGAATTGAATATATTTTTTCTTTTTTGATTATGCAGGTGTTAGCCTTGTAGCAGCTTGTTACAACAGATTAATAGAGATTTTCTGATAACTTTTTAAACTTGTAAGAATTTTTGACTTTTGATTAGATGTCACCTATATCTAATGTCTTCCATCCCAAAGAGCTTTAAGGGTATGATATGTTCAGTTGTTAGCAGGAGGTCCTTGACATAGACTGACTACAGTGCCCACTAGAAAATCACCCTACCCCTTATTTTGCCTTATAGCCTGACATCAAAAATCATCCATCCATCCATTATCCAACCCGCTATATCCTAACTACAGGGTCACGGGGGTCTGCTGGAGCCAATCCCAGCCAACACAGGGTGCAAGGCAGAAAACCGGAGCAATCAAGTAATGAAAAAAGTTCTAAAAATCAATTAAAACGGAAAAAACAGAATAACAGGGTTTGAAAAATGTTCAGTCTTTGTGCTTTCATGCAGTTCTTTGAAGTGTACTCTTTAAGGAACAGCCAGATTTATTCTGAAGTAATCAGAACTGCTACAGTGTACGTATGTCAGGTAAGGGTGTGTCATCTGGAAGGTGATTGGTTGTAATGGTCACTCTAGGGGCTTATCACTTATCCAAACCATGTATTTCATTAATTACATTTTAATAATTGTTCTTTTTTTTTAATGTTATTTTTACTTTGATGTCATATTCACCCTACAATGGACTGGCACACTGTCCAAGGATTATTTCTGCCTTGTGCCCTATGATTGCTGGAAAAGGCATTATAACCACATTTTATAATCTACATTATAAAAACTGTTGGTTATAAATCATGGGATTTTGTGATCAGACAATCAGTGGTGTTAGTAAGAGTGTATGTGGAGTGCCGTATAGCGTTCTGGTGATCAAGCTGCTCAGCGCTGGAAGATGTGCATTCCAGGATTAGATGGCATGTCTAACTCTGACAGGCTATGGTAAATGAATATGTTTAGTCATGAGCAGAGAAAGCAGTTCAGAGACCTAATTCAAAATTCACAAAGGCATCAATAAAGCTGATTCTGCACAAGTCTTTTCGTTAAATAGCAAATTGAATACTCGATGACACCAATTAAAATGAAATGGAATTGTATTTTGTGGTCAGGCACTGACGTCCAAGGTTCGATCCCCGTAAGGGGAAGCAAAGTCGTGTACAGTTGATGAGCTTCAATTAGGGCGAATCACGTGTCGTGTACTGTTTGTATTATTTGGCAGATACTGCATCACATATCTATGATCTGCTTCTTGTAAATGAGAGGATGTGATGGGTGTTTGCCGACTGGCTGACAAACCACAAGCATTACCTGGTAGGTAACCATCCACATAATCAGATTGCGATTCATACCTATGAATGTAACACTCCATTCTTCACCCTGTGAAGTAAATGAACCAGCCGCCATGGGGCAACATCAGGGACTTCTCCTCAGGCCCTGATGTCCGAGCATCAATCCCTGTAAGGGGAAGGAAAGGTGCATACACCTGATGAGCCCCAATTAGGGCAAAACATGTGTTGTATACTCTTTGTATTATTTGGCAGGCATTGTATAACATTTTTTTTTGTATATAATTAATATTATATAAGTTAATCTACTTCATTGTATATAATCACACAGTATAGCCAGTTGCATTGCATTGCAAAATCTTCTGCTGAATGATTTCCTAAAGTGAAACTTACATGGAAGTACTGTATGGACCATTCCATACAAATCTTTTTATCTGTTAATTACCCAAAGTTGTTTGTAGTAATAACAGAAAATTTTTAAATCTCATTAGGCAGGTGCTACGTGCTAGCCACTTTGCCGCTCGCGTATGGGGAAACGGATGTACAATTTAAACAGATTGTTTTTTTCATGGGAATTGTTACATATGTATAATAGAACTATTTTACATCAAAACAAGTAATTAACCATAGTAAAAAATAGTAAAACGTAATAAATTGAAAGCAAATTATGTGTCATGTTGCGTTAGAGATATTCGTTGCGTTATACAGTACATTTTCGTTCTGTTTGGCTTTGAAATCATCATGCAGATACTTTTTAAACTTTCACTTTTACTGTAAAACTTCAGTAAAAACAATATTTGGAATTAACTTTTTGGTCAATATTGCATTGAATTTTGATTCCGTGTTTGGAGTTACATTGTGACAATGCAACGTATAACTGCCCGTGAGTGAATATTGTTTCTTTCTCTCTAATAAATAAACTGACTTTTTTGAATGTTTGTCCCTGTGATTTGTTAATTGTCATAGCAAAAGCTATTCTAATGGGAAACTGTAAACATTTTAATACAAATGACATATCAAGATCTCCTTTGCTGTCTAATGTTATCCACAGAAGATGTACTACATTGCCTTTCTTGTTGCCTGTTAATATTTTACATGACAGAATTGTTTGACCAATTTTGAATACAACTAATCTTGTCCTATTGCATAGCCCATCACTCAGACATAAATTACGCAATAACATTACGACACATCCTTCTTTCAACAGTAATTTGGCATGTGGAAGACCGAACGTTGTTAATGGTTGTAGATATTCTATTGGATATTGTAATCTGATGTTTTCATCTTCTGCAACATCACCACCAACTGTTTCAGCATAGTCTATTAATACGCATTTAACCAATCTGACAATTTAATCATAAACATTTATAAGAGCTGAGACCACAGGAACTGTGTCTAACAAAAGCATTCACACAAATGAGAGGTAAGAGGACCGTGGGCGTGGGCCGTTAACTGGAAATGGTTGAGAATAGGACGGGTCTTGAAAAAAGCTCTTGGCAATAGTCTTGTCTCATCTCAAGATTTTCTTTTATCATACAGAGATGTTTTTTATGGAGGACAGAAATAACAAAAGTGCCTGTAAAACAGTTTGGTGCTGAACAACAGCAGACAACATCAAAAGATCACTAAAAAAAAATCTCAGTAACACTTTAGTTTCGATACTGTAAAAAGTAATCTATTACTCATTTACTATAATTTAACAAGATGTCAACAAAAGCTTCTTTTGGTCTTCATAACACTTACAAAACATCAGTAAAGTGTTTCTTTATCTCTGTAATGTGACCGACTGTAAATATATCACTTTGAATTATTCATGTCTGTGCCGTGTGGCATATTGGCATGCTGATAAAATTACTTGTTAATATGAAGAATTCCCAGGTCTTACACCATAATATGTAATATTAAGAGAAATGTGTCTCACTTAAGCCACCTCAGGCCACTTCAAAGTGACATATTTGTAGTCGGTCACATTGCAGAGATAAAGAAACACTCTACTGATGCTTTGTAAGTGTTCCGATGACCCAAAGAAGTGTTTGTTAGGGTCTTGTTACCTAATAGTAAATGAGTAACAGATACATTTTTGCAGTACCTAAACTAAAGTTTTATCTAAATCTCAAATTATTTGTGTTGCATAATCCATCACATCAAGTCGAGTGTTCACAATGTCCCAAATATGTATTTTCTTTGGCTAAAATGTTGTTCAACAAACCATTCCCAGAAAATTTCTCTTAGTTAAGGTGGAAGTGCAAATGAGAATGGTCTTTTCAACTGAAGACTCACCTTTCACCTCATTTATTTGGTCGCTAAGCTGCAACGCTGCATTTCTGGGTTTTTTAACAGCAGTTTGTGAGATTGCACTGTTGAACTGACCTTCTGTTCTGTTTCTGTAAAGGACGTCGATTTGTACAGATATGAGGCAGACTTTCTATATGACAATGTTTTTACTTGCTTTTCTTTAACTTTTAAAAGGACTTGAAATTTGGCACAGGATTAATGATATCCCGCACAAATTTAGTAATTCCTATATATTTAATTTTAATATTACTTGTTGCAAGAATATTCAACATCTTTTTCAAACTACTACTTTATAATTGTTCCTTATTTATTTATTAGGAATTGCTTAATTTTTTTCATCTATATGTATATTAAAGTCAATATGTGTGTGTGTGTATGTATGTTCCAGCATCACTTCCTGGATAATAGCATACAGTACACACAAGACCGCAAGACAAGCACATTAGTAAGTCTTCATTGTTTGTTAATTTATTTTTATTCGTAAAGTTGTATTTTTCTCAAGCAATTAAAAAAAACACTTTATTTTCCTCCCGGGCAACGCCGGTATTTCAGGTAGTTGTTTATGTTTCTTAAGCTCACAGAATGTCACCTACCTGTTGCAGCTGTGGAATCTGTTGATTTGATCAACAGCAATCATTGACATGCGCAGCACACACTACCCTTTGTTTAAACTGTGCTTTAGAAGAAATTCAATCAAACTACAGGCTGAAGTATATTATAGTATGAAAACTGAATTGACTTTGATTGTTTAATGAATTTGTATTCAGTTTTGCTCCTTTTTATTCGACAAACTGAATGCCTGCCAATACAAGGCTGTGTTGTAACTAAATTTAAAGACATTCATAAACATGATATCTTTAAAATGTCTGTAGTGAACAGACTGGTTACCATTAAACATTATCTGAAAAGTAAAGTAAGTGACACATGCAAAATGATAACCAAAGCTCAAGGATATCTTTTAAGAAATTCAGCTGTATATATATCCATGGCTAAGGCTGCCACTTCTCTAATCTGAAAAAGAATTTTTCAGTATAAAAATGTGGACTTCCTAGGAAGCTTTTCCCTATAATTCCACAGTTTAAAATCTGTTATAGTCTTTAGATGTATTCTCATGTTTTGAAAACATGTGATTTTAACCTCAAAATAACTATATTGGCAATAATAGCAGTCGTTGTCCTTCTCAAACCCACGTTCTCCCATTCAGAGGAGAAGAGAGTGAGAGCCTATACTGCCAGTACGGATGCAGGAAAAGGTCTGGATTGGGTACCAATCCATAGCAGAGTCCCCTCATGCACACACCCACACTCAGACTGGGACAGGTTAACCAAATCTGCAAGTCTTTAGGAATGAGGGAGGAAAACTAGAGTACCCATTTAAAAAAAACACAGAGCATGGAGAAAACATGCAAACTCCACGCAGACAATCAGGTGCTGGCTTTGACCCGAGTACACAGGATCTGTAAAGTGGCAGTGTTAATCAGTCTGCACTAAGCAGTCTGTGCCACTTAAACAGCAGCATTCAAATGTACAGCCTTATGTTGAGTGCTCAACTATGTTAAAGCTACAGAACATTATAATCTGAAAGGCAAAAAAGTATAGGATGGATATTTTTCTCAGCATATTTTATTTTATATACTCTAGATTTTTTTGTGTTAGTCAACTGATGCAAATTTTCTTTGGCAAGTCTTGCTTCTTGACTAAATTTGAGTAGAGATCTCTACCTTCAAAATGAAAAATGTATTTGAAATCATTTGGCTGATAACTTTAGGTAACCAAAATGTCTGAAATTATAATATCAAAGTGCTTTTCACATTTTGTTTTTTTTTTTTGACAAACCCCACAGAACAGTCTAAAATCTCCCCTTGTGTTAAATTTAAGGGGGGAATTGCCAGCCATCTGTTGATCTGATGTGAAGTGCCATGGTAGCCAAAGGATGAGTTCTTACTTGGCAGCATGGCAACTCTTTTGCCTTCTCCTATTTAGGAGTCACTACAGCAGATCATCCATCTCCATCTATCCCTTTTTTTACACTATTTTCTGCCATACCAACTGCCATCATGTCCTCCCTCACCACATTCATGAAATTCCTCTTTGGCTTTCCTCTTTTCCTCTTGGCTGGTGGTTCCATCCTCGACATTCTTTTTCCAATGTACTCTTTATCTCCCTTCTACATGTGCTCAGACCATCTCAATCTCGCTTCTCTCACTTTGTAACCAAACTGTTGTATCTGTGTTGTCCCTCTAATATACTCATTCTTAATCCTGTCTATCCTCGTTACTCCAAGTGAAAATTTTAGGATCTTCATCTCTGCCACTTCCAGCTTTGCCTCCTGTCTTTTTGTTAGTGCCACCGTCTCCTAACCATACAAGATTGCTGGTCTCACTACTGTTTTACAGACCTTCCCTTTCACTCTTGCATGTACTCTTCTATGACAAATAACTCCTACTACTCTTTTCCACCCAGTCCACCCTGCCTGCACTCTCTTCTTCACCTCTTTGCTGCACTCTCTGTTGCTTTAGACTGTTGAACCCAAGTATTTAAATTTGTCTACCTTCACCACCTCTTCTCCTTGCAGTCACACCCTTCCACCATCTTCCCTTCTATTCACACACATACTCTGTCTTATTCCTACTGACTTCTATTCCCCTTCTCTACAGTACATTCCTCCACCTCTCCAGGTTCGCCTCAACCTGCTGTCTAGTCTCACTACAGATCACAATGTCACCATTTCTAACAGGAAATGGCTCAGAGCTGATCCTTGATGTAATCCCATTCTCACCTTGAACCAGGCTGTCATTCTAACTGCACACCTCACTAGAGTCACACTGTCCTCATACATATCCTGCACCCCCCTCACATACCTTTCTGCTACTCCCGACTTCCTCATACAGTACCATAACTCCTCTCTGGGCACCCTGTCATATTCTTTCTGTAAGTCCACAAACATGCAGTGCAATTCCTCCTGACCACCTCTGCACTTCTTCATCAAAACTCTAAAGCAGACATCACATCTGCAGTACTCTTTTCTGGCATGAAACCATATTGCTTCTCACAGAACTTCACCTGTCCTCTTAGCATAGCACCCATCACTCTTTCCCATATCTTAATGGTATGACTGATCAACTTTACTTACTGATTTTTTAATTAACTAGCAAATATCTAAATTTAATCATAATTAGGTGGAAATCCGCCACAGTCGAGTGATTTTGGGAGAGATGCTATGTTTGGACTCAACAAAGTGAACTTGGGTAATTCTTTTCATGGTGGGTAAGAAATGTGTGACACAGTTGAGTTGCACAATGTTAATGTTGCATAGGTATAAAAACGCAATTTACAATGTGCTGCCAAAAAGCGAAGTTGTGGTCACATTGGGCATGGCTGCGGATAATGGGATAGATCTGCAGGATTCATGAGTCAACGAGAAGATGTCATAATTTCTGGGCTGAGACTGAAGTCCCACCGGAAGCAATTCATTATTGTTGGCAGTAGGAAGTTGGCAGACATCCATGATTTTGTAATACCCAAACTGTTCCGCAGCGATGTTTGCACTGATTTGTGTTTTTTGTATCTCACACCCTCATACACCTTTATCGTAACAGCATCCCTTATCTACGATGGAGCATTTGATCATAATAAAATATGAAGCTGATTTTAAATTAAATGTCGTTGAAGTAGCGAAAGAAATTGGTAACTGCGCTGCTGCAAAAAAATTCAATGCATCTAAGAAACTGGTGTGAGATTGGAGGAGGCAAGAAGATGTAAAAAAAAAAAAAAATGTGTCACATTTTTGAACAGGTGTATAAATTGGGATCTGATTTTATGATCAATTTTTCAGGTTGCAAGACCCGACTTATTCGTGAGAATATACGGCAAGTGGAAAACAAGATTGGTTTTGTGACCACAGCATCACATGGTTAGCTAACAGATACTGAACACGTGAGACACAACCATCTATAGACTGCTTTTACCTCATGCTGGAAACACCCAGGACTTACTGACTGGGTGTGTAAGTACCTGTTCCCTGAAACTTTCCCAGAAAGATGGCAAGTGCTGGGTGTGGATGCACCACTCCCTGACTCTGCCAAGCAGTTTAAAATAATTCTACCGCTCCTGTAAAACAAAAAAATTTTGTGCCAAGCCCATATGTGCCTTCTATTACTAATTACTGCATGTTGCCACACAGAGAGGGTAGTACTGCAGTGCCATTTCCCAAAACTGCTGGTCCTACTAATAAGCCGAATCATTGAGATATTTAAAGAGCTTTGTGAACATATTGTATTTTTATTAAGACTTTTCCATATCTTTAGTTTTTCTGTCCATTTATTTTGTGGACCCATCCCACTTCCTCTATTACTGTGTTGGTGGGAGCTACAGCCTGTTCTAGCACCACTGGATACAATGTAAAAACAAACCTGAATTAGAGCACTGGGCTTACACAAGGCTGGCTTCTTCACATTAGCAGGCCTAACCTTTATGTCTTTGGAATTTTGGATGAAATCCAATGCCAGAATGCAAACATAGGTGGTCCTAATTGTTGTGTTGTTTTATTAGTTTTCTTTTAAGATGACATATATGAAGACGCTGTCTTTGGACAACAATATTGTATAGTAATAAAGTAGAAATACGTTGTTACTGTACTTGAGTATGTTTTGAGAACATCTCTACTTTAATTGACTTTAAAATGTTCTGTCTACTTTTCATTTTACTTCACTACATTTTCAAACACAAATGGGAACTTTCACTATTTTTTGCTTGTCACACTCGTTGCAATATTAAAAGAATAAAAAAGGGCTATTCACTTACATACAATGTTTTACTCAGCTGTTTATCTAAAATACAGGCTATCCCAGTGGGAAATGATCAAAAGACAGTGTCAGCAGTTTGAGGTATTTGCTATCATCTTGCTTAATCAGCAACAAAATTCAGTCCCAAACAGATATGTAAAAGAAATGAAAGATGGGACCAACGATCCTTTCGAGACTAATCACGTAATCGTCCTCTTCGAGTGCAGAGCTAATAATGACAATGGAAGGTGCAGGATCAGCATTGTTGCGGGGTTGGAAGTAGTGCCATTATTTGTCCCAAAAATCGCCCGTTGGTCTGGCAGAAACAAAAGGGGATAATTAAGGATGGCATAACAATTTTATCTTTCTCTGTAAGTTCCACGTAAGAGCCTCTTCATCAACCTGTATGTGTGACACTCCACTTTATGAAAACTTTGCCATTTTCAAATGTGCACCCCTGGCGCTAACACTTGATCATCTACTAGTCATTCCAAGTGCACCTCGCCACAGCTGCACAATCCCTGTCCAGGCTTTGTTTCTGACTTGCTTGCTGGGGTAGGTTTCCAGCTTCTCCACAATACTCCGGATGAGCAGGTTTTGAAAATGAATGGATAGATTTAAAATGGGGAGAAGATTCTACATTTACTTGTACCAGGGACGGATCTGTCATCAGGGTGTCCTGGGAGTGTGCCGATGAGCCTTTGTTGCACCTTTAATTGTAAGTATGAAGCTTACGTTTGCCAAAATCACCAAGCGGGACCACTCCACTCCCCTCCACCAGAGATCAATGAAACGATTTGCTGCATGTGCACAGAAATCGTCAAGGGGGACCAAGCTCTACCATTCAATAATAAGCAACCGACACCCCCCTAAACCTGCCCGTACACCTGCTTGCTTAATGAAACGACTGAGCGTCTGCATGCTGAAATGAATGGTTAAAAGTAAGATAAACTCTCTGTTAGGGAGCTCTATTCATTAAATCACCTAGGGGCCAGTGGGAATCTTAATCCAGCTTTGACTTATACTTAGGTGTAATTAATATGGAAATATTAGAACTTCAACTTGAGTAGTAGGCAAATTTTATTGTTACTTGAGTCACTTTTCAGAAAGGTATCTCTAATGTCACTCAAGCATGGCCATTGATTACATTATACAACATTGTCTGACACAATGAAGAAGCAACAAGTCTTAAGAATGTAAAATAACACCCTCAGACTCACTTAGTCTTAGCAGCACTGGGTAAAAAGCAAAAATCAGCACCAAAGAGGATGCCAGTTCACTACAGGGCCCAATCACTCTCAGACCCACACTCACACTAAGGCTCAGATTGGACTCTCAGCTAAAATATGCAGCACTTCTGTTGGGGAAAGGAGAAGAAAACCAGAGTACTTGGAGTTAAAACCATGGACTCTGAAGGAGAATATGTTAAGCTCGCACATACACACACAAAAATGTTCTCAGGATTCCAGTCACCTACAGGATGCTGGATCCATAAAGCAGCAGTCCTAACCACTGTGCCACCTATCAAGTTAGCATCTTGATGGCCTGTTAATAGACTGTGCTAAGTCATTACATGCAAACACACAGGTTTTACACAGAAGGTCTCTTCAAACAAAAGTTCAGTCTGAGCTTAGTTATAACCAACTACAATTTAAAAAGCAAGCAGCATTGATCTGTAAGACTCATTTTTATATAGGAGTATAGAAAAACATGTTTCAGCTACTCAGTTTGTGTCTTTCTTCCCACTACTTCACAGTGGGAAAGTGGTTTGACTTTCCTTCTCACACTAACTGAACCACAGCTCAGTCCACCGCTGTGTTGCCCACTGTGTGAGGTTTGTCCTTCATTTTCCTCCATTTTTGTAGCTACTCATCCCATTCACTTCCTCTTTAGCTTTTTGGCGACCCTGTTCATTTTAAACTATGGGGCCAGTCGCCCCCTCCTGTGTTAGACACCCTCCCTGGCTTTTGTTAAACTGGAACTGCAGCAGGCAGTTTCAGCTGATTTCTAAAGAACTTTGTTTTTCTTTCTGCATTTCTTTGCATGTTTCTTTTAAGCTTAATTTAAGTTCAGTAAAAAATAAATATATACATTGTGTGGAGCTGGGCCCGGACACAGACAGGCGGACACGTTGACGTCACCCAACACACGTTTATTCACAGCCATATTTACAGTAGTGCACCTTAAAACTCCCAAAGTCCTGGCCACAACACCAATGCCTTCACTTCTCTTCAGTCCGCCTCCTCGCCTCCTACCAGACCTTGTCTTCTTCACTCCCGACTCGAGCCCCCACATGGAAGGAGGCGGCTCCTTTTATAAGCACCCAGATGTGCTCCAGGTGTGCTCCGGCAATCTCCCAACGACACACCCCAGTGTGGCAGAAGTGCCGGCTGAATCCCTGGAAGCACAACGGGTGTCCCTGCGCGTCTTCCCCCCAGAAATTCCAGGTTTGGCGGAAGTGCTGAGGTCCAGGGCTCCCAAGGCATCGGGGCGCCCACTGGCGGTGACCACGGGCCCCCACAGGGTTGAGCTTTAAAGCTCTGTACCCGTGGCCCCCATAGCAACTGGGGTGCTCGCCCCCACATGGTCTGAGGTTGGCGTACGACCTCTTTCGGTCCTCCAAGGTGTCCCGGCCGGGTCGCCCCCCCCCAGCTATCTGCCAAAATTGCTATAAGAAACTATTCAGACCCCTTCCGTTTTTTCACACTTTATTATATTAAAGCCTTGTGCTACAATCATTTAAATTCATTTCTTCCATCATCACTCAATACCCCAGAATAACAAAGCAAACGCATAATTTAGGGAATTTTTGCTAATTTATTAAAAATGAAAAACTGAAATATTCTGTTTTATAATATACTAGCAAAATACCCGCACTTCGCAGCGGAGAAGTAGTGTGTTAAAGAAGTAATGAAAAAGAAAAGGAAACATTTTAAAAATAACGTAACATGATTGTCAATGTAATTGTTTTGTTACTGTTATGAGTGTTGCTGTCATATATATATTTATATATACACACACACACACATAAACATATATATACATATACATATATACATATACAGTACATACATATCTAC
The DNA here is from genome assembly GCA_026402145.1 of Polypterus bichir lapradei. Classification (NCBI taxonomy): domain Eukaryota; kingdom Metazoa; phylum Chordata; class Cladistia; order Polypteriformes; family Polypteridae; genus Polypterus; species Polypterus bichir. The sequence goes on from JANRMT010062798.1 coordinate 12,228,840, forward strand.
ATATACAGTATACATATACACATATACATATATATATATATACACATACATATGTACATATATATATATACACATACTGTACATCCACATATATATACATATCTACATATATACACACATACATATACATACACATACATATATATATATATATATATATATATATATATATATATATATATATATATATATATACACATACACACACACATATATGTATGTGTGTATATATATATATGTATACATACACACACACATATATAAACATATATATACATATATACATATGCAAACATATATACATATACACATATATATATACACACATACATATACATATATATATATATATATATA
>JANRMT010062798.1:12229296-12273884 GCA_026402145.1 Polypterus bichir lapradei
GTGTGTGTGTATATATATATATATATATATATATATATACTGTATATATTGCAATAGTAATGTCAAATAATGCAAAGAGTACGAGACACGTGTTTCGCCCTAATTCTGGGCTCATTAGGCGTACACACTCACTGCACCCCCTCTCGGGAATCGAACCTCTGCGCCACGGTGTGTGGTTCGTTTATTTGACAGTAAGTAGATTGGGGTAATTACATTCAAGGCATTCGTAGTCTGAATCACAATCTGACTGTATGGGTGGTTACCTACCAGGTAACGCTTGTGGTTGGTCAGCAAGTCGGCTAACATCCGCCATGGTGCCCTCTTTCAGTTGCGAGAAGCAGATCATAGAATGGTTGAAATAGTTTTACTGTCAAATAATGCAAAGAGTACGCGACACACGTTTCGCCCTAATCCTGGGCTTGTCAGGCGTACACACTCAATGCACCCCCTTTCGCGAATCGAACCTCGGACGTCAGCGCTAGAGGCGAAGCCATGGCGTGTGGTTTCGTTTATTTGACAATATGTAAATCGGGGTATATATATATATATATATGTACAGTGGTGTGAAAAACTATTTGCCCCCTTCCTGATTTCTTATTCTTTTGCATGTTTGTCACACAAAATGTTTCTGATCATCAAACACATTTAATCATTAGTCAAATATAACACAAGTAAACACAAAATGCAGTTTTTAAATGATGGTTTTTATTATTTAGGGAGACAAAAAATCCAAGCCTACATGGCCCTGTGTGAAAAAGTAATTGCCCCCTGAACCTAATAACTGGTTGGGCCACCCTTAGCAGCAATAACTGCAATCAAGCGTTTGCGATAACTTGCAATGAGTCTTTTACAGCGCTCTGGAGGAATTTTGGCCCACTCATCTTTGCAGAATTGTTGTAATTCAGCTTTATTTGAGGGTTTTCTAGCATGAACCGCCTTTTTAAGGTCATGCCATAGCATCTCAATTGGATTCAGGTCAGGACTTTGACTAGGCCACTCCAAAGTCTTCATTTTGTTTTTCTTCAGCCATTCAGAGGTGGATTTGCTGGTGTGTTTTGGGTCATTGTCCTGTTGCAGCACCCAAGATCGCTTCAGCTTGAGTTGACGAACAGATGGCCGGACATTCTCCTTCAGGATTTTTTGGTAGACAGTAGAATTCATGGTTCCATCTATCACAGCAAGCCTTCCAGGTCCTGAAGCAGCAAAACAACCCCAGACCATCACACTACCACCACCATATTTTACTGTTGGTATGATGTTCTTTTTCTGAAATGCTGTGTTCCTTTTACGCCAGATGTAACGGGACATTTGCCTTCCAAAAAGTTCAACTTTTGTCTCATCAGTCCACAAGGTATTTTCCCAAAAGTCTTGGCAATCATTGAGATGTTTCTTAGCAAAATTGAGACGAGCCCTAATGTTCTTTTTGCTTAACAGTGGTTTGCGTCTTGGAAATCTGCCATGCAGGCCGTTTTTGCCCAGTCTCTTTCTTATGGTGGAGTCGTGAACACTGACCTTAATTGAGGCAAGTGAGGCCTGCAGTTCTTTAGATGTTGTCCTGGGGTCTTTTGTGACCTCTCGGATGAGTCGTCTCTGCGCTCTTGGGGTAATTTTGGTCGGCCGGCCACTCCTGGGAAGGTTCACCACTGTTCCATGTTTTTTCCATTTGTGGATAATGGCTCTCACTGTGGTTCGCTGGATTCCCAAAGCTTTAGAAATGGCTTTATAACCTTTACCAGACTGATAGATCTCAATTACTTCTGTTCTCATTTGTTCCTGAATTTCTTTGGATCTTGGCATGATGTCTTTTGAGGTGCTTTTGGTCTACTTCTCTGTGTCAGGCAGCTCCTATGTAAGTGATTTCTTGATTGAAACAGGTGTGGCAGTAATCAGGCCTGGGGGTGGCTACGGAAATTGAACTCAGGTGTGATACACCACAGTTAGGTTATTTTTTAACAAGGGGGCAATTACTTTTTCACACAGAGCCATGTAGGTTTGGATTTTTTTTCTCCCTAAATAATAAAAACCATCATTTAAAAACTGCATTTTGTGTTTACTTGTGTTATATTTGACTAATGGTTACATGTGTTTGATGATCAGAAACATTTTGTGTGACAAACATGTAAAAGAATAAGAAATCAGGAAGGGGGCAAATAGTTTTTCACACCACTGTATATAGCAAAATACCCGTGCTTTGCAGTGGAGAAGTAGTGTGTTAAAGAAGTTATGAAAAAGAAAAGGGAACATTTTAAAAATAACGTAACATGATTGTCAATGTAATTGTTTTGTGACTGTTATGAGTGTTGCTGTCATCAAGGATTTGATTATCATTATTTCTTTCAATCAGGTTCGTATTTGGAGGATGTGTTGTGTTCAAGTTACATTCCGTGTTTGTCAACCGTTTTAAAGATAACAGGTTTCATTCATCGATTCCTTTCTTACTGCATCAATAAACAGCTCGTCTTTCTCTTTATTTGAGACATCACACACTGCATGCACGGGTTTTTTTTACACTGTCTTTTTTTAGCTGGATATTGACTTTTTCCACCGTGTGCTTTGTTTCCGCAGTAGCTGCACTTATGAATATGCTTGTATGCGTCACTCGCTTCATATTCTTTTGCTGCCTTCTCAATTGTGTAATGCGTTTTTTGTTCAGCGCTTTTTGGAGCTGTTGCTTTTTGTCTGCATACTGCGTTCACATCAGTTTCTGTGAGCTGCTCGGAGTACATGCATCGAAGGTTCTCAGCTGTGCTTGTGCTATCTCGTGCGATGTTGCGATGTTAGCTCAGACCCGGCAATGTATCTTTTCATTAAACTTGTATCTCGCGAATATCATATTCGTCGTAGGCATGACAAACGCCAGCGGCAGCATGTCTATGAACTTAATTTAAACCTAAGGTTTACACCGTGCTTTGTTTCCGCAGTAGCTGCACTTATGAATATGCTTGTATGCGTCACTCGCTTCATATTCTTTTGCTGCCTTCTCAATTGTGTCATGTGTTTTTTGTTCAGCGCTCTTTGGAGCTGTTGCTTTTTGTCTGTGTACTGCATTCACAGTCAGTTCACGTGAGCCACTCGGAGTACATGCATCGAAGGTTCTCAGCTGTGCTTGTGCTATCTCGTGCAATGTTGCGATGTTAGCTCAGACCCGGCAATGTGTCTTCTCATTAAATTTAAACCCATGCATGCAGTGTGTGATGTCTCAGATAAAGAGGAAGACGAGCTGTTTATTGATGCAGTAAGAAAGGAACAAGCTGAAGCTGAACAAGCCTTTGTAGACATATCAATAGGAAAGCAAGGTGTAAAGCTTAAGTTTAAATTAAGTTCATAGACATGCTGCCACTGGCATTTGTCATGCCTAAGACAAATACGATATTCACGAGATACAAGTTTAATGAGAAGACGTAGGGTATAAACGAGACTTTTGATCACTTTGTAACGGAGTTAAAATTGCTGGTGAAGGACTGTGCTTATGCAAACGAAGATGAGATGCTCAGGGATAGAGTAGTATTTGGCACCATCTTAGCGAAAGTGCGAGAAAAACTTTTAAGTGCCGGGTCAGAACTAACATTAAATAAAGCTGTGGACATCGCAAGATCGTACTAGATAGCACAAGCACAGCTGAGAAACTTTGATGCATGTACTCCGAGCGGCTCACGTGAACTGACTGTGAATGCAGTACGCAGACAACAAGCAAGAGCTCCAAAGAGCGCTGAACAAAAAATGCATTACACAATTGAGAAGGCAGCAAAAGAATATGAAGCGAGTGACGCATACAAGCATATTCATAAGTGCAGCTATTGTGGAAACAAAGTACGTACATGGTGGAAAAAGTCAATGTCCAGCTAAAGGAAGACAATGTAAAAAATGTGGTAAATTGAACCACTTCGCTAAAGTTTGCAGGACTGGGAAAGTTTAAATTAAGTTCATAGACACGCTGCCGCTAAATATTCGCAGGCAAATCCACAACTTAACTTAATACCGGGAATGCCTGTTAAACATCTTAGATTCACGAGTACCGATTTGGGTAGTGAACACTTTGATGAATGAAACCTGTTATCTTTACAACAGTTGACAAACACGGAATGTAACTTGAACACAACACATCCTCCAAATACGAACCTGATTGAAAGAAATAATGATAATCATATCCTTGATGACAGCAACACTCATAACAGTCACAAAACAATTACATTGACAATCATGTTACGTTATTTTTAAAATGTTCCTTTTCTTTTTCATAACTTCTTTAACACACTACTTCTCTGCTGCGAAGCACGGGTATTTTGCTAGTATATAATATAATACAACTCCCCAGTACTGAACCACTTAAACCCCGGTACTCCATTTTAAACAAATTAAATTCTTTCACCAGGATAGATTTACCTGATTTATATAAAATAATTTCTCAGCTGAGACCCTCCACCTGCGTCCCTGACCTAATATGAACAAGTTTTTTCAAAGAAGTATCCGGTGTGCTAATTGATAGTATTCTTGACATAGTAAACTCGTCATTAGATATGGGAGTCTTCACAGACTGTCTTAAGACTGCTATAGTTAAACCCCTACTCAAGAAAAATAATCTTGACTCCTCTGCTTTTGAAAATTTTAGACCTATTTCTAACTTGCCTTTCTTAAGTAAAATTCTAGAGAAGGCAGTCATTATGCAGCTAAATGACCACCTCAATAAACCTGCTATTTTTGATAAGTTTCAGTCGGGTTTCAGAACAAATCACAGTACAGAAACTGCACTTGTTAAAGTAGTAAATGACTTGTGGGTAAATGCAGACAGAGGCCATTTATTTGTTCTCATCCTCTTAGATCTGAGTGCCGCATTTGATACCACTGATCACGATAGTCTTAGGGATTGCCCTAGTCAGTGGGTGGGCCTCTCTGGCAATGTCTTAAATTGGTTTGAATCCTTCCTGGCTGGTAGAAAATTCTTTATTAGTTGTGGTAATTATACTTCAAAGACACATGATATTCTATATGGTGTTCCACACGGGTCTATCCTGGGTCTGCTGCTCTTTTCGATTTACATGCTTCCATTAGGTCTGATTATCTCGCGGCATAACGTGAGCTACCACAGCTATGCTGATGACACACAACTGTATTTATCAATAGCACCTGACGACCCAAACACTCTTGATTCACTGATATAAAGTCTTAATTGTGTTTCTGAATGGATGAGTAGTAATTTTCTCAAACTAAATAAAGAGAAAACAGAACTTTTAGTGATTGGCAATAATGGATATAATGAGGTTAGTAGAAATAAACTTGATGCATTAGGATTAAAAGTCAAGACAGAGGTAAAGAATTTAGTGGTAACTGTTGACTGTGACCTGAATTTTAAATTGCATATTAATCAGATCACTAGGACAGCATTTTTTCACTTAAGAAATATTGCAAAAGTTAGACCTCTTATATCATTGAAAGATGCTGAGAAATAAGTTCATGTTTTCGTTTTCAGTCGACCAGATTACTGTAACGCATTCCTCTCAGGACTGCCCAAAAAAGACATAAATTGATTGCAACGAGTGCAGAATGCAGCTGCTAGAATCTTAACTCGGAAAAGAAAATCCGAGCACATTTCTCCAGTTTTGATGTCACTACATTGGTTACCTCTGTCATTTAGAATTGACTTTAAAATACTGCTCATCTATACTAATAAACGGCAAAGCCCTCACTCACTCACTCACTCACTCACTCACTCACTGACTCATCACTAATTCTCCAACTTCCCGTGTAGGTAGAAGGCTGAAATTTGGCAGGCTTATTCCTTACAGCTTCCTTACAAAAGTTGGGCAGGTTTCATTTCGAAATTCTACACGTAATGGTCATAACTGGAAGCTGTTTTTTCTCCATTTACTGTAATGGAGATGAGCTTGAAACCCGTGGGGGCGGAGTTTGACATAATCACGCCTCCCACGTAATCACGCAGTACGTAGAAAACCAGGAAGAGCCCCAAAAAGCGCTGAAGAAAACATGCATTATATAATTGAGAAGGTAGCGAAACAATAAGAAGCGAGCGAGTGATATATACAACCATATTCATGAGTTCTGCTACTTCGGAAACAAAGCACAGTGTAAACCTACACTTTAAATTAAGTTCATAGACAGGCTGCTGCTGGCGTTTGTAATTTAGTGCCTGCCCATATAAGGCCGTCCGTCAGCGGCAATCCAATAGCAATCTGCCACGGGTAAATATTCACGGGTGTAGGACTGTGCTTATGGAGAAGAAGATGAGATAGTCAGGGTGGTGTTTGGCACAAACTCAGCGAAACTGCGAGAGAAAGTTTTAAGTACCGGGACTTCGGTAGCATTAGATACAGCCATGGACATAGCACGACATAGCAACAGCACAGCTGGGAAACTTCGATGCAAGAACACCGAGCGGCTCACGTGAGCTGACGCAGTGCACAGACAAAAAGCAAGAGTTCCGAAGAGCGCTGAACAAAAACCGAATTACACAATTGAAAAGGCAGCAAAAAAATATGAAGCGTCTGATACATACAAGATAAGTATGTAATAAGTACAGCTACTGCAGAAACAAAGCACACGGTGGAAAAAGTGAATGTCCCGCTAAAGGAAGACAGTGTTAAAAAAAAACCCGTGCATGCAGTGTGTCAGGTCTCAGATAAAGAAGAAGACGAGCTGTTTATTGATGCAGTAAGAAACGAATCTTTTTCATAGCTTATTTAACACACTACGTCTCCGCTGCGATACGCGGGTATATATATATATATATATATATATACCCTGATCTACATACTCGAATAATGAATACTTTATTCGCAATCAATGATTGTTTTGGTAAAGCCATACTCAGTGTATTCATTAGATGAACGGTAAAAAAGTAAGAGCGAGGGGAGGGTCACTTATTGAGGCATGCAGACAAAACCACATTAGCACGCGGGCTCGATGTACGAAAAAATATATCTTTTTCAAGTTCTATTTAGTCCATATGTGTCAAATTCAAGGGCCACGGGCCACATCCGGCCCGGCGTGTAATTATATCCGGCCCGCGAGATCATTTTATATACTGTATTATTGTTATTAATGGCCCGGGTATATGAAGCGCTGGTAACACAATAAACTACAGATCCCATAATGCAGCGCTTCACCTGCCTTGCTGAACACTTACCGCGTTAATCAAGTCTAGCTTGCAAGTTATTGCGAAGCTAACCCTCACGATGCTTAAGAGAAAAGTTGATTCTGAAAATAGAGCCTTTAAAAACCGATGGGAGGCTGAGTATATGTTTAGTGACATTGCCGTTAAACCCGTGTGTCTCATTTGTGGAGCTAATGTGGCTGTAATTACAGAATTTAATCTAAGACGGCACAATGAGACAAAACATCAAGATAACCTGAAAGACCTGAATGCAATGCAGAAGATACAGAAAGCAGAAGAATTAAATAAGAATCTGACACTTCAGCGGACGTTTTTACCCGTGCACAATCACAAAGTGATTTCAAGTGAAGCTGCTTTTATGGGAGACACAAATGCACCAGTGCAACTTGCCCCACTTTCCCTGTTGCCAAGTAATGTTGAACCAAGTCGTCACTACGGTGTTCCCAAATACGCACTTTGCTGATAAACTGAGCGCACGGCGCGTTGGTGACTTTGAAGAACAAAAAAAGTCCGTCTACATGCGGAGCGAACCTTGTGCATGTTTGGTAGCACATATCTGTGTGAGAAGCTCTTCTCAGTGATAAAGACTAACAAAACAGCACACAGGAGTCGCCTCACTAATGAGCACCTGCAGTCCATCCTGAGAATCTCCACAACACAGAACCTCACACCAAACATAAACGAACTTGTTGCCAAAAAAAGATGCCAGGCGTCCAGCTCTAAAATGACATATGAGCAAAGACACAAAGACAACTGAATGATTTGATTTGTTATTGCTGAAAGGAACACATTTTATTTATATTTCCAGGTTTTGTTATGCAGCATGTTCATATTTGAATTTGTATAATTTTGACAGGATATATTTTTATGGAGAGCAAAATCTTTTGGGATATTTAAAATCTAAGTTTATTTTTTATATAAAATTACATAAGAGTAAAGAAATTTGAATGTTTGTTCTTTTAACGTTTACTTTATTTCTAACTTGTATAATTTAGACAGCATATATTTTTATGGATAGCAAAATATTATAAGTTGTTTAAGGTTTGAGTTGATTTATTCAGGAATAATATTTCTGTCTGTTTTTACCATTCCTACCAAAGATATTTCTGTCGACTAAATAAAAATTCCTTCTATTTAAAATTTAAATAGAACTTGAACAATAATATCCACGCAGACTTGCACGTAAGAGCGGGAGTTATCCATTTTAACAAGCAGCGTCTTGCACTGATACGAAATAGCTGTGTGTGTATATATGTAGATATGTATGTATATGTATATATATGTTTATATATGTGTGTGTGTATGTATATATATATATGTATTTGTGTGTATATACGTGTGTGTATGTATGTATGTGTGTATGTATATGTATGTGTATATATGTAGATATATATATGTATGTATATATGTGTGTGTGTGTATATATATGTGTATATGTATAGATATGTATATATATATATGTTTATGTGTGTGTGTGTGTGTAAATATATATATATATATATATATATATATATGACAGCAACACTCATCACTTACAACAGTGACAAAACAATTACATTGACAATCATGTTACGTTATTTTCAAAATGTTTCCTTTTCTTTTTCATTGCTTCTTTAACACACTACTTCTCCGCTGCGAAGCGCGGGTATTTTGCTAGTTGTTTATAAAGCCTTAAATAATCTCACTCCATCTTATATTTTCGAATGTCTTATACCTTACACTCCAGATCGTAACCTTAGATCTTCAAATGAGTGTCTGCTTATTATTTCAAGAGCTAAACTTAAAAGAAGTGGTGAGGCACCTTCTGCTGTTATGCACCTAAAATCTGGAATAGCCTGCCAATAGGAGTTCCCCAGGCTAATACAGTGGAGCACTTTAAAAAACTACTGAAAACATATTACTTTAACATGGGGTACTAACCCCTACTCTCTCTTCTTTTCTTTTTCTGGTTTTCTGTGGTGGCAACCTGTGCCACCACCACCTAATCAAAGCACCATGATGTCCCTACATTGATGGATTAAAGGCCAGAAGTCCACTTGACCGTTATCATCAAGTCCTTCCATGAGAACCCTGAATGCAATGAGGACTGATCATTTATGTTAGGTAGAATGCCTAGAGGGGGCTGGGTGTTCTCATGGCCTGGAACCCCTGCAGATTTTATCTTTTCTTCAGCCGTCTGAAGTTTTTTTGTTTTTTCTGTCCTCCCTGGTCATCGGACCTTACTTTTATTCTATATTAATTAGTGTTCTCTTATTTTAATTCTTACTTTGTCTTTTTTCTCTTTCTTCATCCTGTAAAGCACTTTGAGCTACATTATTTGTATTAAAATGTGCTATATAAATAAATGTTGTTGTTGTTGACGCATGTATTCAGACCATTTACTATGACACTTAAAATGTGGCTTATCTGCATGCTGTTCTAATGACCATCACTGAGATGTTTGGAGGCCACCTGTGGTCATTTCAGTTGATTGCACATTACTTAGAATAAATGAAATATCAAACTGAGTGACACAAGTATGCATATCTTTTGCTTGATACTTAGTTGAAGCCCCTGTGGCAGTGATTCCAGCCTGGCATCTTTTTAGGTCTTATGTGAAAAACTTCACATAACTGGATTTGGGGATTTTCTGCCATTCTTCTCTGCAGACCATTCTTAGGCTCTGTCAGTGGACAGCAATTTTCAAGTCTCTCCAGAAATGTTCCATTAGGGTCAAGTAAGACTCTGGCTGGGTAACTCAAGTGCATTCACAGAGTTGGTCCTGAGCCATTCCTGTGTTTTCGTTTTGTAGAGATAATGTACTAAAATTCGAAAATCTCAAAAAAATGATAGTAAAGATTACATTAGTGTAAACAAACAGAAATCATTACTCGGTGAAATAACGGAACAGTGAAAAGAGATCGAATATATGGACATAGGTGATATGACAGTAGTATGTAAATATTGTTTGGATTTAAACTTTAAGTCAGAGACTTGTAGATCGTCTAATTCGTCTTACCATCAGGGAAAAGCAGTGTTTCTTCCTAATAAAGATGCATATCCGCGAAAATTAAAAGATTTGTTGTTTGGTGAAAGTGAAATCCACATACGTGAGCGGCAGAGATGCGAAGTGGCTGGCGTGTAGCACAGGTCGAGGGGTTGGCAAGCGAAGCGAGCAGGGGGCAAAGCACCCTATTTGTCATTAAGTATGGCTCCGTACCTTGATCCATTCAGCTTTCCTTCGACCCCTGTCTAACCTGCTTGTCCCTGATGCTGCCATCACCAAACTTCACCGTTGGAAAGGCATTGCACAGGTGATGAGCAGTGCCTGGTTTCCTCCAGACATGCTCTTAATCTTGGCTTTATCAAAGCAGAGAATCTTGTTTCTCACAGTCCAAGAGCAAGCTCCAAGTTGGCTTTTACAGAGGAGACGGTTCAGTCTGACCACTCATTCAAAAAGCCCACATTGGTGGAGTGTTGTAGTAGTGGTTGTCCTTCTAGAAGTTTCTCCCATCTCCACACAGATTTGCCAGAGTAACCATCAGGTTCCTGGTCATTGCTTTTACCAAGGTTCTTCTCCTATGATTGCTTGATTTGGCTGGAAGGCCAATTCTAGGAAGAAATGTGGTTGTTCCAGGCTTCTGCTATTTAAGATTTATGGAGTCCACCGTGCTGATGCAGGATTTTTTGTAGCCTTTCCCAGATCTGTACCTCAACATAATCCTGTCTTTGAGCTCTGCAGTCAATTCTTTTGACCTAATAGCTTGGCTTTTGCTGAATTTGGAGACCTTCTAGAGACAGGTGTGTGCCTTTCCTTATCCCTCCAGTCAACTGAATTGACCCTAGGTGGACATCAAACAAGGTATAGAAACATCTCAATAATGGTCTTTAGAATGGGATGCAGCTGAGCTAAATTTCAAGTATCATAGCAAAGGATCTAAGTGAGATTTCAGTTTAATGATTCTAATAAATTAGAAAAAGCTTTCTAAAATCCTGTTTTCGCGTTATTTCTTGTGTACTGAGTGTTGTTTGATGAGGGAAAAATAAACTTAAATGATTTCAGCACAAGGCTGCAACATAACAAAATGTGAAAAAAGTGAAATGGTTAGGGTTACAATGATTTGGGATGGTGTTCTTTTTGGTCAGACTTTCTTTTATAGTAAAGCAGTACCTCCCCCTTCTGTTTAGTTATCCATCTTTTTCATATTTTGGAAGCTGGATTTAACTGGGAAAAAAACCTGCACAGACACAGCAAGAATGTACAAACTCTACACTAACCATGAGTGGGCTGTTAGACCCAATCTCCTAGAGTTATGAGGCAATTGCACTAAGCACTGTGTCTCTCTATCATTCCTCATCTATTACACATCTAATTCGTACTTGTTCTGATTGCATGGTTGACACTATGTTCCTGTTATCATACTCTGATGGCACATTTTTTTATGTTTTTAAAAGCCTACGCAAAAACTGTTGGTAAAGTAGGAATGTACAAAAATGAAAACTGTCTTCAAACCAGATGCTCCACTGAGAGTAGTGCTGATTATCCTCGGAGTCCTGGAGCCTGCACTCATCTCAACAAAAGCACAGTTATTAAGATGGACACACTGACCTCAAACAGCCAGTCCAAATCACAAGAAATCAAGCACCTAAATGAATAACTGCAGTCAGGTCAGGTCAGGTCAGGTTGAGGAGCATGCACTGCTACAGCACGTTGCCACACCCACACATGGCAAAACAGCTTGGGATCCTGCATTGTAACCCCCCAGGTAAACACACAGTCCAGTCCCACCCTCTAGAAATGACCCTCTATCTGCCGCAGCCAGGTGTTAGGTGGGCATCCCCTTGGCCTGGTCCAGCCATTCGGGTCCTTAGCAATGAACCGGATCACCCTTGGGTTAATCGTGCCACATGGCTGTAGTGCCATAACTGACACTCCCTCATAATGCAGGTAATGTGCCTCATTCGGGATTCCGTGAGCAACACAAAGTCAAACCAGTGGTACCCAGGATTCTCTGAAGATACACAGGACTGAAGGAGTCCAGTCTTCACCTCAGGTCACTGGATAGTGTCCATGTCTCGCAACCATATAGCAAAACAGGAAGCACCAGGACTCTAAAGACTTGGACCTTCGTCCTTTTACAGAGATATCGGGAGTGCCACACACCGCTTTCCAGCGGTGACCCCCCATGCTCTCCAAATCCGTCAACTGACTTCACAGGAAGAGTCACCAGAGACATGAATGTCACTGCTGAGGTAAGTAAACCTCTCGACGCGGTCAACACTCTCTCCGCTGACAGGCACACTGCTGATGGCTGTGCCCAAGAGGTCATTAAAGGCCTGGCTCTTTGGTTTTTATCAGGGTACTCTTAAGCCCAGACACTCAGACTCCTCACTCATTCTTTCGAGAACCCTGATCAGAGCCTCCATTGAAGATCACAACATTGTTGGCAAAGTCAGATCAGTGAATCTTCCTTCACCAAATGATGCCCCACAGCTGCTGGACCCCACAACCTTGCCCAACACCCAGTCCATGAAAGCACTGAACAGAGCAGAAGCAGAACACTAACGAACCCTAGAATCAACTGGGAAAACCACAGAGGTTCTGCCACAAAAAATACAAATAACCGCAAAACATATCAAAAACAGAGGAATAGCTATGATGACAACTGTCCACAGGTATCTTATATCAGAGATTTTTGTTTGTGGAGTACACAGAGGTAGGGCTGCTCTAAAGCAACAGGGAGACTAGAGTTCACATCCTGTGTCCACACTGTGTGGAGTTTGTATGTTCTCTCTGTGTCTGCTGTGGTTTCCTCTTACAGTCCAGAGATCATCAGGTTGGGAGGATTTGTGCTGTTATATTGGCTTGTGTGTGTCTGTTTGGTTTTGTCCAAGTGTTATTCCTGCCTTGTTGTTTTGTCATGTAGGTTTCTATGGTGACTCTGTTTTCCCCTTTATATTCTTCATTGTGTACACATTAGTAAAAAAAGTCTTAAATCCCATATACTTTCTACTACCCCGTGGTCAGGCACTTTCGCACTTCATTCCCCCTTCCCTTCTACATCTGTAACTTCAGACAGTTAGACAGAGTAAAGAAACAAACAGGAATTATGTGACACATTTAGTTAAAGTATTATTGATAACATGCACAAAAATATTAAGGAAGAAGAGGACAATGCAAATATTGGCAAACCACACCATTACAGCTGACATACAGTAGCAGTACATCTTGTGTCCACACGTGGCTCTCGGCTTATTTTCAGTCTAGCTTGCTTTGCTAACACATGGCCTTTGGATGTAGTATTGAAACAGGCCACATGCTTATCTCAATATGGCTACTGAGATAGTATTGTCTTCATCGTGGTCTTCTCTTCATGGCCTTATGGTGTGAGGTAAGGCAAGATGACCAACTTTATGCCAATCTTACCACAAATCACTGAGGTGTTGTGGTACAGAATGGCCTCCTATTCAAATCCAATCCTACACAGCCATACTTCAGACCAGTATGGTCAGATTACCTGTCCCTTCCTGACCAGTTACCAATGAAAGCGCTCAGGTACAACTCATTCCCAAGTTGCTGTATTTAGTCAGTGTATGGCCTTCCTGCGGGCGATCACTTATAGGCTCTTATAAGTCCAAACATAGTCACCCTTGCCAGGCTGCTCTGATATACGTATGCTGCATCTCCCCAGCCATAAATTTAACATTGATTTGGTTAGGAGAACATCAAAGCAATGCTGTTCTCTTCAATAAAGTGAAACATGCCTCCTGAAACACTAGCATTATACAGGGTGGCTCACGAAAAAGTGGCCCGCCTCCACCGAGACGACTGCATTAACATGGTGAAAAGAAAAATGATCAAATTTGGTACTCATATTTACAGAAGATGCTGAATGTGACCTCCTTGTGTGTCAATACATTCTTATGCCCGTTTCAGCATGTTCATGTACACTCTTGGCAACGTCATGGGATCGATTCTCTGTATTGCATTTTCAATGTTCAACTTCAGTTCATTTACAGTCCGCGGATTTGTCTCATACATGCAGCAATTTAAATGACCCCCCACAAGAAATAGTCGCACAATGTTAAGTTAGGCGATCGTGGTGGCCATAAACCCTTGTTAATAATTCTTTCGTCAGGGAATAGCCATAGATATGCGGGAGGAATGGCAAGTCGCCCCATCTTGCTGGAGGTAACAATGGTTGTGTTCGTACCATAAAAGTGGTTTCCAGGGGTCAGACAGCAAGGAAACAAGGCAGGCGACACGACCACAGCCCCCTATCCTGTGGCAGACGAGATGAGAGTTGTCTCGGTGGAGGTGGGCCACTTTTCTCTGGGCCACCCTTTTTTTGCTTTGCCATGCAAAAAATGTATCAACTCATATTCTAGATATGTACCACCACATTTGTTAAGATATGCTCCAGCTTCCCTGCAATCCTGCCTTGGAAAATTGGGTTAGGAGGTGGAAGGATGGATTCTCTTTTGTACCTCAGAACCCGAGTCAAAATGGCACCATACTCATGTTTGAAACTTTTTGTGTTCATTTTAGCTGCTCATATTGCCAGCTTGATGAAAGTGTTTGCCTTACAGCTGCAGGTTTGATTCCCAGCTTGACGGATGTCTGAATGATGGCTACAAAGAATTTCACTGTCTGTTAACTGGTGGTCTCCAAATTTATCCAACATGACCAGGAGTGTTTTAGAATGAGTAAACACTCTCTGGAGACAGTGGCATGGGCAGATGATTTTAGTTAAAAGATGCTTCCAACTTTATTGCTTGGCATTTCCCCTTTAAACATTCTTTTACACTAACATGTGTTTATATCACGTGGAAGAAATCACCAGAGGAAAGTCATTTCTAATGACAAAGTAAAATTAAAACTGGGTGGGTCAGTTTATTTCACAAACCACACAAGCTGTCACCAAGGTTTCTTTTCTTGAAAGCTGGCACATCTGTGATGTCACCAGTCAGAATCACTTAGATGGGTGTGTACCTCAGCATTCCTCCTAAGTGAATGCGTTAATTTACTGAGGCTGGGCATTTCAGCATAGCTAACAAAACTGCCTTGCATGACTGTGACTGTGAATGCTGCAGTGCATGGTCATGAGTAGGGCATGAGACTGTGACTATCAGGGCATCAGCATTCCCTTGGTGCCCAGTTGTTATACTAACTCGACAGCCATTGCTTCCATCTTTGTCCAAATATGAAGATTACAAATTTAACAGAAACATCTTAAAACACAGTTTGCAACACTATCTACCATTAAGAGGCATATTAAGCTTCATTCAAATTCTGATGATACTAAAATTGTATCTCAGAGAAGCCTCAGTTTGTGCTTGTGCTACTCTACCAAGCTTAAACAATACTTTTGAGTTTATTTATTGAAATTGTAAAGAACAAAAAATGCTTAGCATATTAAAAAACAAATTTTTAACTCATATCTTCCAACTCCCATAAAGGAAAGCATCTTTGGACAGCAAAACTTACCGCATACACTTCCTTAGCCAGTTAAAGGATAATTTTATTTTTTTTCAAGGCAATTTTATTTCTTCACTATCAAAGTATATATTACCTAGCTGTGCTACGTCTCAGCTGTGTGGAAATCTAAGTAATCAATGTAGACTTCATGTGTTTTATTTGATACATGCGCTTCAGAATTGTTCATCCACTTGAAGCTAAGCAGGTTCAGGCCCAGTCAGTACTTGGGTGGGAGACCATCTAGGAAAAGCTTGGCTTCTGGATGGAAGAGATGTTGGTGGGGCCATCGGGGGCGCTTACCCTGGGTCTGAAAGTGGATCTCAATGCCCCATTGAAGTGAAGGGGACACAGTTATTTAAAAATAACGCTGTCCTTTGAATGAGATGTCAAATAGAGGTCCTGACTCTCTGTGGCCATTAGAGATCCCTAGACATCTTTCCAAAAAATGTAGGGTGTATCCTGATGGCCTGACTAAATTGGCCACTATGGCCTGGACATTCTGGCCCCCTAATCATTTCCTGTTTCTAATTGGCTAACTATCTCTCACCACATCACCACCTAATAGCTAGTGTGAGGTGAGCTTACTAGCGCAAAATGGCAGCCATCACATCATCCAGGTGAATGCTGCATATTAGTGGTGGTTGAAGTGATTCCCCACTCACTGAAGTGCTTTGAGTAGCGAGAAAAGCCCTATCTTATATATAAACGTCTACGCGTGGAAGTGTGTGTGTCTGTCTGTCCAGCCCGGAAGTGCGAGGCTGCAGCATTAAGGTCAAAGAAAGTGACTCTGTTTTTTTATTCTTAATAAATTTGCAAAAACCTCAAATAAACTTTTTTCACATTGCCATTATGGGGTGTTGTGTGTAGAATTCTGAGGGAAAAAAATGAATTTAATCCATTTTGGAATAAGGCTGTAACATAACAAAATGTGGAAAAAGTGATGCGCTGTGAATACTTTCTGGATGCACTGTACAGCTAGTATAGATATAAAGAATTATTATTATTATTATTCATGCCAAGAAACGGCATATTGTATAAGAGTTGTACAGGATATGTACGAGGGAAGTGCGGTAGGAGTGATGGATGCATTCAAGGTGGAGGTGGTATTACATCAGGGATCGGTTCTGAGCCCTTTCTTATTTGCAATGGTGATGGACAGGTTGACAAACAAGATTAGACTGGAGTCCCCGTGGACTATGATGTTTGCTGATGACATTGTGATCTGTAGCGAGAGTAGGGAGCAGGTGGAGGAGACCTTGGAGACATAGAGATATGCCCTAGAGAGGAGAGGAATGAAGGTCAGTAGGAACAAGACTGAATACATGTGTGTAAATGAGAGGGAGGTCAGTGGAATGGTGATGATGCAGGGAGTAGAGCTGGCGAAGGTGGATGAGTTTAAATACTTGGGATCAACAGTCCAGAGTAATGGGGATTGTGGAAGAAAGGTGAAAAAGAGAGTGCAGGCAGGGTGGAATGGGTGGTGAAAAGTGTCAGGAGTGATTTTTTTGACAGACGGGTATCAGCAAGAATGACAGGGAAGGTCTACAGGACGGTAGTTAGACCAGCTATGTTATATGGGTTGGAGACGGTGGCACTGACCAGAAAGCAGGAGACAGAGCTGGAGGTAGCAGAGTTAAAGATGTTAAGATTTGCATTGGGTGTGATGAGGATGGATAGGATTAGAAATGAGGACATTAGAGAGACATTAGAGGGTCAGCTCAGACTGAGATTGCGTTGGTTTGGCCATGTGCAGAGAAGAGATGCTGGGTATATTGGGAGAGGAAAGGAGGAAGGCCTAAGAGGAGGTTTATGGATGTGGTGAGAGAGGACATGCAGATGATGGGTGTAACAGAACAAGGTGACGAGTACAGGAAGATATGGAAAAAGATGATCTGCTGTGGCAACCCCTAACAGGAGCAGCCAAAAGAAGAAGAAGAAGATTATTATTACTATTATTCATTTGGTCTGGCCTAATTATATGTATCTAATCCCTTTCCCTTGTTTTCGCTGCTTCCTCTACACATCACTTGTTGAACTGATCACTCTTATAGTCAAACTGTTTTGCTGGAAAAATGCAAAGGTGGTCACTACCACATTAGCCTGGTTTTGTGACTCTAGCATAGCCATGTCAGGGCTTTGGTTTTCTGGTGTGCACGTCGATTTACCATAATTTTCACTCATCCATTGCCACGTTACATTATCAGCCATTAGCATTAAAGATAAAAACCTCATTCACATGGCCTGGGCGTCTGCATTAAAGTCTGTAACACACTGTTGTTGCTGGCATATAACGTCGACCAACAGAACAGGTTGATAAGTCCAGTTGTTTTTTTTTAACCCTTATTTATTATTTATATTATAATTTTTGCTTTTTTGACCCTGCTTTCAAACCCTAGCAAACAGATGGACACAGACATACACAGACACACACACAGACCCTTGTCATTTTATTAAGGTGGATTTGCCACTTGAAAGTGTGTTCTAAAGCGACGCATATTTGGCAAATTTTAATAAACAACTAAAAAAAAAACCTATTGTGTTTTTATAATGTGAAGCCCCTTTTCACACATATATTTTCAGTAGGATCCTCTCAACAATTTCTTGTGATTTCTAAATAGATAATGATCCTTTCCAACTTTTTTCACTTTTTATTGTGACACAACATTGGATCCCAGTGGATTTAATTTGGCTTTTTTAAACACAACAGATCAACATGATGTCAAAGTGAAAACAGGTCTCTGCAAATTTAATTACAAATATAAAACACAAAATAAGTGATTTCCTCAGTATTAATTCCCTTTAATATGACCTCCTAAATCATCATTTGGTTTTAGAAGTCCCAGAATTCGTTCAGTGGAGATTACCACCTGTCTTGGGTTTCAGCTGATTGTATCTGAAGATCCAGCTTAGTCAGTATGGTGGTCTAACTTACACTGTGAAGATCAAAGATCACACCAAGCAACTCTGTGAAAAGCAAAAGTCACGGATGGAGGCAAGAAAATCTCTAAGTGAGTGAATATCCAGTGTCATATATATGACAAAGAGCCACATAAAAAAAAAGTTTGGGGCAGCCCCTCCCCCCACCCCCGTATATTGTTCCTGGCTGCAATGGATAATTTTTTAGTAGAGAATTGTACAGGTTTGAGTCTACAAGTAGACTGCCTTATTGGCACAAAGATGGCGGCTTTAAAGGAGAACGGAGGAAGTAAAGTCATCCCTGGGATCGGAACTGGAAGTGATGTCATTGGACCTGGGGACTGTAAGTGACATCACCCAGAAGTGATGTCATCTAGATCAGGTGGCATTTCCCATAACTGGTCTGCAGACAAGTGAGAGAAACAGTTAGTGTACTCTGCCATTCCTTGGCCTGGCATGGAATTACTCTAATTCAGACCCTTTAGCTGCCTCCCATGTGCACGTGTGTGACACCAGCTAAAGCAGTTCTGAAGAAAAGGAAATGGCACAGCTGGAAATCAGTCTTAGCAGTGTCATTGACGGCTGGGGTGCCTCCAAGCTGGAAGGACCGGGAGATCAAGTGTGGTCAGAGTGTTACCTCCCCAGGAGCGCTAGATGGCAGCTCCCCCTGTGTTGCAGTGATGCCTAGGACTCCTGCAGGGCTTCATGGGATACAGGGGGTGCTACAGCTGCTCCTGAGCCCGTATGGGTAATTCTTTCATCACACCCAGAAGTGTTGCTGGAAGTAGGTCATCAAGCACCTGGAGCACTTCCGGATAAAGTATAAAAGGAGCCAGTAGACACTACTTTGGGAGCCAGAGCTGGGAGGAGAGAGATGAAGCTTGCCAAGGCGGAGTGGAGGAGAAAGAGAAAAGAAGAAGAGCTGAATATTGTGAAGGGTTTGTGCTTTGGGACTATGTTGTGGCTTGTGGGAATGGGGACGACGTTGCCCCACAAGGGAAGAAAAGAAAATAAAAACACGTGTTTTCATCAGTGTACCTCTTGCGTCTGTCTGTGTTGGGTTGAGTGACTGCTACACCCTCTACATTTGTCACAGCAGGTTGTCCACACCAACTAAACAAGACAAGTGAGGCCACCAAGAGACCTCTGAGAATTCTGAAGTGGTCACAATCTACAGTGACTCAGATTGGACAGACTGTGCAGGCCACATATGTACTTCATCAGTTGCAGCTTTAATGGGAAAGTGGTAAAGAGAACAATGACACAGAACATTTTGGCCAGAGTTTGCCAGAAGGCTGGAAGAAGGTTCTGTCATTTGATGAGACAAAAACTGAGCTTTGACCATCACAGTAAATGCCATGTTACACTGCACATTATCAAAAACACACCGCCCCAATTGTAAGACATGGTGGTGGTAGCATCAGGCTGTGGAGATGCCTCTCTGCAGCTAGACCTGCAAGGTTTGTGAAGGTCAGATGACTACAGAACAATATGGGAAATCCTAGAGAAAAAACCAATGACGTTTGCGAGAAACGTACACCTTAGGACAAGTGTTAAGGATATAGCCAAACCTGCAGAGGAATGGCTTCAAAACAACCATGTGAATGTCCTGCAGAACCTGTTTTTATTGAGTGTCTCAGGATTATTCCTATAGGAACTGCACTAAACGTCTGACTAGAATAAGAATTTGTGCAATCTCAGAGAAGGACCTGAGAAGTATTTACGGCGCATCCTAGTCCCAGACCCAGTGAGGAAAAGGAGACCACCTCTGAAATTTATGAATGAACGATTTTATGGTAGCCTCTGCCAAAAACTAACATTCATGATGACATTTTGTCGTTTTCTGATATTAATATTGAGACTTCACCACAAAGATAATAATAATAATAGTAATCAAAGTAGAAGACAAATGAAAACATAGTGTGGCAGGATATTGTGCTAAGCTGCACATAGTTGTTGCCACTTTGCAACATCATGAATAATATTATGAATAATTATTATTATTTAATATATTATAAATAATAATATAAGCAAAATGGAAGCTCTGAGGCTAAGGATCTGCACTGGTATCTGGAAAGTTGCCAGTTCAAACCCCGTTACTGCCATTGAGCCCTTGAGCAAGGGCACTGTACAATGGCTGGCCCTGTGCTCTGACCCCCAGAGGTCATGCGAAAAGACAGTTTCCTTTGGGGATTAACACACTGCACGAAAAATATTGTAATGAACACAGAAACGCAAAGATCAAATCACACACACTGAATGAGAATAAAGCTTGATAACGGGTCTGTTTATTTAACAATGAACTATCCACAGCTGTACCTTCAGAGGATCACCTTCCTCCTGTTATGGCCATGGGTAAAGTGAAACTAGCTACTGCTATTCCTGCACTGTTACTCAGGATGTACTCACTCTTGTACTGTTCCCAGTCGTCTTCCACTGTGCCGTGCTGTGAGGTAAGGCTTTAGTTATCCAATACCCGGGAGTCTCTACCTGCCTACTTGAACTGGCCCAGCTTGTAAAGTGTAAAGCGAATGTTCCAGGGGTGCACAGCTCTGTGTTACATTTTGCTGTCAATCACGTATCCTACCACTTCTGTCTTAAGGGTAACACAGTATGCTTACTACTACAGTACAGCTTGCACCCATGAGCACCTGTGTGTTAATCCTGGGGTATCACTTGCGATTCACATAGGCATGCTCATCCACACTTGGGGTTGTGATCTTTATGTACCTGCCGATTTGCATGAATGCAGCTTGCTTTAGCATTACTTCACATGGAATGAGGAGGAAATGTCTAATCTGTGCACTACCTCACACATTGTCAGGGTGTTCACAGTTTAGTGAATAATTCAAGAAATGCTTGTTTGTGACATCCTCAAATCAACGCTAATGCAAAGCTGCATTTTCCCTGTGTCCAAAGAGCATAACATTGCCAACACTTTATTTACAGCTGACAGCGTAAGCCAAGGCATTTCCATGTAGATGGATTGATCACGTAATGTACAAGAATAATATAATGTTATGAATATAATCCCATCTCTGTCAAATAAATATCTTTTTATGAGTTCATTGTTGCTCAGTGTTTCCAAACTAATTAGCCTTTCCCAGGACATACTTGCTGATTTCGGCTTGAACACCATCTTGTGGCAACTCCAAGCAAGTTAGGCCAGCTCAAGATCACTTCTAAATCCTGATGAAGTAAGGACTCAGTCAGTCAGTCATTTTCTAACCTGCTTAGTCCCAGTAGTTTCCTAAATTAGGAAAACTGATAAAAACGCTTTTACTATGACTCCAGAGAGTAGGTCCTAATTTGTGTCACTCTGAGATTTTAAAGCCAGTTAGGAGCATTTTCCTCTTCTCTGAGATGCTGGATAAATATGGGCACTGGTCTCAATCCAGCTGAGTGTTTGTGGCTAGAGTTGACAAAGGCTGTTCAATCGCGATTGCCATGCCACCTGACAGAGCTTGATGGGTATGGCAAAGAAGAATGGGGAAAAAATGGCAGAGCGTTAGAAAAAGAATGTGACCTGAGCACACAAACTCAAGGCTGTCATGGCTGTCATCTTCTAAACACTGACTTGTGTTTTCTATGTGTAATTCATTTATATCACTTTCCAGAGATTGCTTTTCACTCTGACATTAAGGAGTCTTTTTCTGTTGACCAGTTTCATAAAAGTAAACCCACTGAGATTGTTGCATAATAAGAATATTCAAAAGCTTCCAAAGGGCTGAGTACTTTTTATAGGCACTGTGTTTACAAACATTTATTCTTCTTCTTTTGGCTGCTTCCATTTGGGGTTCGAAACAGCGGCTCATCCGTCTCCATCTATCCCTGTCTTTCACATCTTTTTCTGCCACATGTCCTCCTTCACCACATCCATAAACCTCCTCTTTGCCTGGTGGTTCCATCCTCGACATTCTCTTCCTGATGTACCCCTAATCTCTCCTCTGCATGTGCCCAAACCATCTCAATCTCACCTTTCACACTTGGTCACCAAGCTGTCATATCTGTGTTGTCCCTCTAATATACTCATTCCTAATCCTGTCTACTGTCGTTACTCCGGGTGAAAATCGTAGCATCTTCAACTCTGCCACTCTCCTAAGCATACAACATAGGTCTCACTGCCACTTTATAGACCTTCCCTTTCACTCTCGCAGATACACCGGCACTCTTCTCCACCCAGTCCACCCTGCCTGCATTCTCTTCTTCACCTCTTTGCCTCACTCTCCATTGCTTCAGACTGTTGAACCCAAGTATTTAAATTTGTCTACCTTCACCACCTCATCTCCTTGCAGTCGCACCCTTCCACCACCTTCCCTCTCATTCATGCACATTTCCTCCTTCTTACTTGTACTGAGTTTCACTCCCCTTCTCTCCAGTGTGTACCGCCATCTCTCCAGATTTGTTTCAACCTGCTATCTACTTTCACTACAGATCACAATGTCATCCACGAACATCTTAGTCCACAAAACTCCTGTCTGACCTCATCTGTCAACCTGTCCATTACCACTGCAAACAGGAAAGAGCTCAGAGCCAATCCTTGATGTAATCCCACTCTCACCTTGAACCAGGCTGTAATTCCAACCACCCACCTCACCGCAGTCTCACTGTCCTCATACATATCCTTTACTGCTCTCACATACTTTTCTGCTACTCCCGACTTCCTCATACAGTGCCATAACTCTCTTGGCACCCTGTCATACTCTTTCTCTAAGTTCACACACACACGCATGTACTGTATTTACCAATAGTGTTTAAAACAACACAAAAGCACAGAGCTCAACACAAAAAAACATGCTGCCATTCGTACTTATGAATATGCAAGTATTTGCTTAACTACAGACTTTATTCTTAATATTAACATCCGTCACCATGCCAGCGAAGAGCCACAGCCTCATGTCACGTTCCCACACACGTTATATGATGTACATTGTGCTTGTTTGTCATAATGGAAGGTGTCCAATGAATATAATGCATTTGTCACAATTCTGGAGAAGTGAAGGACAACATACAAAGCCCACTTTGTTTCTGATCTTCAGAGCTTAGTACGTCAGCAGCATTTCAACCTTGCAAGCTTAATTGTAAAATAAACGTTGATGATTATGATTGGAATGCTGAAAATAGGATAGACTGTGCTGTAAAACTTGACTCCTATGAGCAGAGGCCAAGAAAGTGTAATCACTGGAGATTATGCATGGTATGAACAAGTGACAGGAGTCATTTTAATTTATAATGCAGCCCCCATCCCAGTGCCAGGCCGGTCATGTCATATACTGTATGCTGTTAAGATGAGTGATATTTGGAGTGTGTTTGAAGACTGCATAACTAGCCAATACTTTGTGTGAGCCTTTTACGTGCAGTGGATTCAAAAACCATTCTGACCCTTCACGTTTGTCACATTTTGTTATGCTGCAGGCTTCTGCTAAAATCATTTAAATACATTCCCCCCATCAAGTAACACTTTCTACCATAGAGTGACAAAGCAAAACACAGGATTTTAGGAATGTTTGCGTATTTATTAAAAATAAAAAATAAAATATCAAAGTGATATAAGTATTCAGACCCTTTAGTCAGTACTTTGTTGAAGCCCTCTTTGGCAGTAATTACAAGCTGGAATTTGACTCCATAAGCTTTGCACACCTGGATTTGTGGATTTTCTGCCATTATTCTCTGCATATCCTCTCAAACACTACCAGGTCGGACAGAGACTGTCGGTAGAAAGCAGTGTTCAGGTCACTCCAGAGATGTTCTATTGGGTTCAAGGCTCATATCTGGTTGGGCCATTCAAGGACATTCACAGAGTTGTCCCTAAGCAACTCCTATGGTGTCTTACATAAGAACATAAGAAATCTGACAAATGAGAGGAGGCCATTCAGTCTCTTTGTCTTCAGTCTAATCTTTCTTAAAGGTTGTAGAAGGTTTCTGCTTCCTGTGTAACTTAGTAGTTTGTTTCAGATTTGTGAAAAGAAGTGCTTCCTGACTTCAGTCCTAAATGCACCTCCCGTTAATTTCCAATGGTGTCCTCAAGTGTTTGATTCACTGTTATGTTGAAAGAATTTGGCAGGATAATAATAATAATAATAATAATAATAATACATTTTATTTATATAGTACCTTTCCACGATCTACAGTACTCAAAGTCCTGCATTAGGTCCCCACACAGTCTCCTCTGCTCAGGACGAAACAGGTATGATTCTCTGAGTCTGCCAGAGTAGGACATGTCTTTAAGTCCCATGATGCACTTGGTTGCTCTCCTCTCCACAGCTTCAAGTGCTGCTAAGTCTTTCTTGTGCCGTGGTGGCCATAACTACACATAATACTCCAGATGTGGTCTAACTATCACATTATACAGTACTAGCCAACCGGAGGACAGCCGCCGCGCCCCCACCTTCCAGAGCGAAACTATTTAGCAGGAGGAAGTCTCGCTCGTTATCAGAATTAACCAGACAAATCGCTCCACCAACTAAGAACGGCCATGCACCAGCACCCACAGAATCGAGATAAAGCTATCAATCTGTCAATCCTCTCCGTGTCCGGGCCGAGTGAGGTGTCCTGTGTTGAGTCAAAGTAAGCCGCAGGCTCCACTCCTGGTGGTGCCTTTCTGTCAGTTCCTTTAAGTTCCAGCTTTGCAACCATACTCCCCCCGGAACCCACAGACTTTGGTGTCCTGATTGGCTGCCCGGCGGGTCATGGGAATAACGCCGCTGGATCGCCAGTCGGCATCGTTTATGGTTGGAACTACAACGGTATCTGATCGTCTTTGAACCTCCGACTTTCATTCTTGATTAATGAAAACATTCTTGGCAAATGTTTTCGCTCTCGCTCGAATTGTTGGTGGGTGGGGCTCTGTCGTGTGTATCCCATGGTCTGTCTTGCGTGCTGCTTCTTGCTTGCCCTGGTCGGCTGCTAAGTGCATTATATATTCTTGATTAATGAAAACATTCTTGGCAAATGCTTTCGCTCTCGCTCGAATTGTTGGTGGGCGGGGCTCTTTCGTGCGTATCCCATGGTCTGTCTTGCGTGCCATGGTCGGCCTCTTAGTGAATAGTTGGTGGGCGGGGCTCTGTCTTGCGTGCGTCTTGTTTGCCATGTCTTGCGTGCATCTTGCTTGCCATGGACTTAGTGAATTATATATATAGATAGCTGTGTAAGCCTGTGCTGTAAAAAGCCCGGGGTCCTAGAAACTATTGAAATTGTCAGAAAAAAAGTTGAAATGTAGAGATGTCAGGTAATTGAAAGGAACTACTCTGGGCATCTCTCTCCTGTGTTTCGAGGGCTGATGTGCTTGCCTTGCTTGTGTATAAAGCGGCGGGAGGAAAAGTAAAAGGGATACCATTTTGCCGATGTGCTCGTCTCACTTGCTTAAGAGTTTTAGTCTTTTCTCGGTGGCTTTACTTTGGCAACAGAGTCACTTTCTTCTTCCGACTCATTAACTTGGGGCCAGCTCTCTGAACTTCATGCTGTAGTAGCCTCGCACTTCTGGGCCGGGCAGACACACACACACACATATGCGTAGACATTTAGTTTTCTGTTTCCTTGGAGGTGGAGCCCTTACCCCGACTCCACCTCTCACTTCCGGGCCAGACAGACAGACAGACACAAACACTTCCACGTGTAGACGTTTATATATAAGATGAGCATAACATCCCTTGATTTACATTCAACAGTTTTTGTGATACAACCTAACATTTTATCTGCCTTTTTAATTGCATCTGTGCATTGCTTAGTGAATGTGGTCTCATTAATGCATTATAATCTCAGCATAAAGTCCCTTGCTTTATAATGATATAACCTAATGTTTTATTTGCCATTTTAATCGCTTCTGCATGTTGCTTAGATTATGAAAATGTCGAGTCAACATAAACCTCTAAATCCTTTTTAGACATTGCCTCCTGTAGCTCAGTGTCTCTCATCTTGGATTTTTAATATAAATATAAGGAGGCCTGCAAAACCTCTATAGCTCACTTCAATGGGCTCACATCAGGCCCTCCATCCACAATTCCAACACTCGCCCACCAGCCCTTCATACTTGGCCTTCTCCCTCCCAATGGCCTATTACATCCAAACTTCCCAGGGAACAGTTAATTCTAGTAGGACCACTTCTTTTGTTGACTCAGACCACAGGACCAAATCTGGCCAGAGAATGATTACTGCACTGCTAGAGCCTTCAGCACCTGATTGTGTTGCCAATGATACCATTCTTCTCCAAGGGCCTTCAGACAGCATCTCAAAATGTGCTTCAGAGATCCCCTCTTTAGAACATTAGAACAATCTAGATAAGAACAGGCCATTCAGCCCAACAAAGCTTGCCAGTCCTGTCCACTTAATTCTAAAAAAACATCAAGTCGAGTTTTGAGTGTCTCTAGAATCTTACTGTCTACCACACTACTTGTTCGTTTATTCCAAGTGTCTATCGTTCTCTGTGTAAAGAAAAACTTCCTAATGTTTGTACGAAATTTATCCTTAACAGGTTTCCCTGTGTTCTTGATGAACTCATTTTAAAGTAACAGTCTCGATCCACTGCACTAATTCCCTTCATAATTTTAAACACTTCAATCATGTCACCTCTTAATCTTCTTTTGCTTAAACTGTAAAGGCTCATCTTTTTTAATCTTTCCTCATGATTCATCCCCTGTAGCCCTGGAATCAGTCTAGTTGCTCTTCTCTGGACTTTTTCTAGTTCTGCTGTGTCATTTTTGTAGCCTGGAGACCAAAACTGCACCCAGTACTCAAGATGAGGCCTCACCAGTGTGTTATAAAGTTTGAGCAGAGCCTTCTGTGACTTGTACTCCACATATCAAGGCACTATGTAACCTGACTTTCTGTTAGCCTTCTTAATGGCTTCTGAACACTGTCTGGCAGTTTATAGTGTAGAGTCCACTATGACTCCTAAATCCTTCTCATAAGGTGTACTCTCGATTTTCAGAACACCTATTGTGTATTTAAACCTAACATTTTTACTTCCTATGGGTATTACTTCACATTTACTGCCATTAAATTTCATCTGCCACAAATCTGTCCAAGCCTTTATGCTATCCAAGTTCTTCTGTAATGATATAATGGATTCCAAATTATCTGCTAATCCACCTATCTTGGTATTATCTGCAAACTTAACCATCTTGTTAACTTATATTCCTATCTAAATCATTTATGTATATTAAAAATAGCAGATGCCCTAGCACTGACACCTGTGGAACACCACTCTTAACATTAGTTAATTCTGATGAGGTTCTTCGCACCATCACCCTCTGCTTCCTGTGTCTGAGCCACAACAAGCATGTCGATGTATTTATCAGACCCCAGCAGCAGAGGTTTGATGTGCTAAGAATGATGTCATATACTGATAGAATCAGAAACTTAATCCAGCATGGCACAACCCTCCAGATCTCTGACCAAGTGACCTTACGACTCATCACTTGCTCCCACTTGGTCCATAAACCCTGCTGTCACATTCCTACCAATCTACTCAAGCACTCATCTTTCACTTCTGCTCGCATCTCTTCATGAATCAGTTTATGTCTCTCCTTGCCTTGTGCTTTATCGTAGTGTGCTTTTAGGACACTACCAAGCCCAACTTATCCAGACGCCAGTACTCCCTTCAGAGATTTGTGCCATAGCCGTGTTTCAGCCTGAAAAATGGCCTGGTGGGCCTGCCATTATCTCTCAGTCATAACTTCGATGCCTGCTGCAGAGACTTTGGTGTCAGTGTAGCCTCTGTACAGCATCACCTCCCTTACACGGGTTTCCTTGAACTCCTCTGACAGGCTGCTAAAAGGGAGCTGAAGTATGTTATTGTGCCTGTACAAGGCTATGCTGCTAAGGCTCCATGGTAAGCCCAGCCACCTGTACAGGAAATGGCTGATCTTCCTCTCCAAGCCCTCGACTGTCATCAGTGGGACCTTCGTAGACCAGCAGGGGCAAGAGGATTTGTGGGAAGATGCCATGCTAATAGATTCAATCATTGTATTTTCCTGGTATCCCTGACTTCTTCACTGTTGTTAACCATGGCTCTGAATCTCTACTGGTTGACTTTATGGCTGCTGTGTCCCTCAGGATGTCCCTCGGTAATGGATGGAATCGGGAAACCTTCTAATGCGAAACGGTACTGATCTGTGACTTTACCCTTCCTCAGGACCAAAGACCTTGACTTGACTGGCTTAAAAGTCATTCTTGCCCAAGTAATGAGTCGTTCAAGGCCTTGATGAATCCATCTACATCCAGGAACCGATGTAGTTGTTACAGTCAAGTCGTCCATAAATGCTCTTATGGGTGGCTGTCTGACTCCTGACCTGGTCAGCAGGCCCCTGCACTCTACTTCTGCCGACTAAACAAGTGTGTTCATTGCTAGAGAAAACATGGATGCTGAAATTGTGCAGCAAGTGATAATTCCTTTTTCCAGCTGATGCCATGCTGATGTTATAGTGCCTGCTGTGACTGTCATGCTAAAGCAGCTGTAACAGTCCCGGATAAAGTCTCTGATGTTAACTGGAACATGATATGTAGTTAGTGCTATCTCCACAAGCTTATGTTGAATTGATCCATACAGTACGCCATTTGTGAGGTCCAGCCACAAAACAGCCAGCTCTCCTCTTCCTTCTATTGCTTCTCAAATCAGCTGACTGACCACTCGCATGTGTTCTAAACACCCCGGCACCTCTGGTTCACCACCCTTCTGCAGTGATGTATCTATAAAAGAATTCATCAGGAGGAACTCTGTTAGGTGTTGAGCAATGATCTTGAAGACAATCTTGCTTTCTACTCTGAGGAGGGAGATCATCCTGGACTACTCCATTTCCACTGAATGCTCCTTCTTCGGCATCCAGACACCCTCAGCTAACTTCCACTGCTGGGCTACTCCCCCCCCCGCCCCCCTATATTTTCCTGATAATTCCCCACAGCCTTAGCATGAGTCTGGAACACCTCTTGTAGATAATGCATGGGATTCCACTAGGGCCTGGTGCTGAGCAGCTCTGACAACCTCCTTCATCTCTTTTAAGGTTATTTCCTTGTTATTGAATTTGTGGACTGGTTGAGGGTTAGAGGTAGGCTTAGGTTTATGGTTAGTGGATATCAGTGGCCTCTACGGTGACCCTGCTCCTGTTCTCTCTTACTGTCGCTAAAAGTATTACTGAGGAACTTGCCCACCTCCTCTTCAGAGCATGCTAGATGAACACTTTGTTTCTGCCCATGTTGTTTAATAACCCCAAAAGGTTTTCTATAAAATCAGTGTACTTATGAGCCTTCTCTTTACCTCTTCTCCTGTGCCACTCAGCTCACCTGATGGTAATGAGCTTTTTCCTAACAATATTTCTGAGGTCTACTAATGCAGTCTTATCCTCCTTCTTTGCTCCTTATAATGCTGCTTAAGTGATCTTAGTTCTTGGGTGATTCTTGCATCCCACTGATTAGGCCCCTACTTTATTCCTGGCTGGCTGCTGTTCCTTCAAGTCAAATTTCTTGGAGGTTATACTTTCAGTAATAGTGCTCATAGCCTGGAACCTTTTATCCTTGTCACCCCTGACTGTGGCTTCAAGGATTGCACTCCTGGAAGCCACTCCTTCTCCTTGCTGTTGGCCAGCCACTTTACCCGACAATGTTCTGATTGTATACTTTGAGGAGCTGCCCGCGGTGCCTGGAAGTTCAAGGTACCGTGGGGTTACTCCAGACCTAGCTCCTCCCTTATGCAAAAAATGTTTGTGGGCATGCACGAGTCCAAGGCCGATTCTATTGGCATTAGCGTCTGTGTCCGAAGAGTAAAGTGAATAGGGAATAGCTTGTCATTGCGGAGCTTGCTGCACGTGCAGGATCGAAGTGCTGGCTTGCAATCCCAGCCCAGGATTCGCCTGCGCAAACGGGATGCTGAAATAAAGAAACACATTTGCTGTGAGTAGTTGTTGATGTTGTTTTTTTTTTTATTTTGTCTCAATTCCTTTAAAATCTATTGATTCACATGGAAAAAGGACAATGGCACACCAGATGTCTTGGCCTCCTGTCAGCTGTGGCTGACTGGGTGAATCATTCAAATAAATCAAACGGTGTTATTCTTTACTGGGAAGGATGGCCTTCATTTCAAGTGTAAGCTTATTCATCTGAAGAAGCGTCTGCTAAGTGTACTGCCCTGCATCTTCCAGCAGAAAAGAAAAGCAGTGATTCACTGCCAGGCTGCTGTACATTACCAGGTATTATCAGGGCCATCTTAATAGCATTATAGGCCCCCCTAGGCAAAGCAGTGCACTAGGCCCCTATCTACACAACCACTCAGCAACTCACAACATACATAGATTAGCATGGTGCCTCTATGCGCCCCCGGGCATCTGCCCAGTGTTCCCATGTGTTAGGACAGCCCTGGGTACTGTACAAAGTACTTCACCTGTGCGTTGCTTCACTTGCGCCCTCCTCATGCATCCCATCTTGGCTTGATGAATTTTCAGGCCACGTCGGTTCTTGTAGACTTGGCTGCATATACAAATTGCACTCATAGTTGTTGTGCCATCAGTTTTGTTCATTTACCTATGTATCTATCCGGTTAGGGTGGTCATCCAATTGGCATCCCTGAGGGTGCGCTTCTAATGGGTCTTTCGTAGCTTCTTCTGGGTGCTCCCCCCACAGGAGCTAAAGGGAGGGCTGACAGCTCTCTGTGCCCTGCTTGTCGTCCCTCCAGCAGTCTCTGGCCTGTTTGTGTTAGTCATCCAGCCTGTTCCTGGAAATCACTGGCCTCACCAGATTGATCAAACATTTCCACACCCCTTCTGGTGCAGCCTTGGACATATCGTCAATGATATCTGTGCCTTTTTGTAATCAGTACAGTCAATGGAATTAACCACAGGTGGACTCCAGACACCTCAACAGTGATCAAGAGAATGGAATGCACCTGAGCTAAAATAAAGGCTCCGAATACTTGAGTCAATGTCATAATGTCATAAATGTTTTTATTTTCTTTTAAATATTTTTTTTTATAAATTTGCTACATTTTCTAAAATCCTGTTTTCACTCTGTTAGTCTGGGGGTTTAGCACAAGTCTGCAGCATAACCATCCATCCATCCATTTTTCCATCCCGCTGAACCTGAACCCAGGACCCCGAACACAGGACGGGGGTCTGCTGGAGCCAATCCCAGCCAACACAGTGCACAAGGCAGGAATCCAATCCCAGGCAGGGTGCCAACCCACCGCAGGACACAAACAAACACACTCACACACCAAGCACACACTAGGGCCAATTTAGAATCGCCAATCCACCTAACCTGCATGTCTTTGGACTGTGGGAGGAAACCGGAGTGCCCGGAGGAAACCCACACAGACACGGGGAGAAAATGCAAACTCCACACAGGGAGGACCCGAGAAGCGAACCGAGGTCTCCTAACTACGAGGCAAAGCTACCACTGTGCCACCGTGCCGCCCCTGCAGCATAACGGAATGTGGCAAAAGGGAAGGAGTCTGAAAACGTTCTAAATCCATTGTGTAACTGCCATATTTACAAGGCATAGCTACTTATGCTGTAATGATGATGCATAAATATGAAATTCATTATAGATTAGAAGATACCTACGGCTGTTTACAATTAGTGTTGACTGATACATTTCTGTAGTTGTCTCTTATAACAAACACAAGGCTACAAGATAGAAACATGTGAAAAGGGGAGAGGCACAGCAGACTGGGAAGGATAAACGAACTTTGAAACACCAAACTGAAGGATCCTTGAAGAATAAGGCTGCCCTGAAAACCTGTCTATGAATAAAAGGCTGGACTAATGACTTCCATAAGTGCTTTGCAGGTATTTCATATAATGAAGTTTTTTTTTATACAGCCCTTTCAGGATGGTGTTTCCTTGTGTGTGGTGCAGTGGTTAAGACCCTGAACTTGTGGGTTCAAATCCCACCACTGATACTATGTAATCTTGAGCAAGTCTATTTTTTGTGCTCCAATTGGAAAAACAAAAATACATGTAACCAATTGTATCTCAAATGCTGTAAGTTGCTTTGGATAAAAGCGTCGGCTAAATAAATGCAAATATGTAAGGAGCTATACAAAAAAACGACGGATTTAATCGTTGGCCCCATTCCTTGATTATGTGAGGTGTTTCCTATATAACAAAAAAGACAGAATCGATTCTGATTTAGGCCGGACTGCTACGAGTGTCCCCCGTGACCCTGTAGTTAGGATATAGCGGGTTGGGTAATGGATGGATGGATGGATGCTACGGGTGTGTGCCTGTGTCGCCCAGGGATGGCTGTAGCTTGTTTTGCCTCGGTGTTCAGTCAATAATGTCGAAAGGCGGGTGACAGAGTCGGTGCCCCGCCTTGTAGTTTCAATATATTACAGAAACCGTGAGGGGGTTCCCCGCAGAGTTTATGGAGCGCTGAAACACTTCACAGTTACCCATGGAAGTGGGTGGGAACGGGCATATCAACAGCCCCTCCCTGGGTCTCCTTAATATCGCCCCGTCTCTGTTCGCGTCGTGACTCTGAAGTGAATTCCCGTTTAGAAAAGAGGGAGGAGCCGTTAATTAAGAAGCGCTATGAAATTATGTTCACGGTGAATCGAACAGTTTGCCCATGTGGGATACCTTGCGGGTTTTTTTTACCTTAAATGGAGATATATAAACGTGGCAACAGAAATGTGACACCAACTTAAAACGCAGAAGCCAGTGCTTTAACTAGAAAAAATGAATGGGAACCCGAAAAGCTTCTCCAAAAATAACGGAGAATCAGTAGCTTCTGTTCTTGACAGATCAGCCGCTCGGTAGCTTCGGCGGAAGGGGGCGTTCCCTTGCGTAGGCTCAGACACACCCTGTAGGGCGGAATAAGCGCCGCCGGACTCCGTCCATGTGCTCACTTGTCACTCCCACGGCACCGGCGGATCTCATCTGCCCGTTCATCTCCGCCTGCCTGAGCTGCTCGATCGGCACTGCGGAGTCCTACCTTGTGATAACAAGGTAAGTGGCGCGTGTTCGGGAATCGGGAAAGCAGGTAGCGACTGCTCTGTTAGATAATCAGAGGATCCAGATTACACTTTTCGGCGTGCGAATTGGCTGATTGGCTTCTTTTGGCTCAGCTTTGATAGAGTGACGGGGACACGCAGGCGAAATGACCTAACAGCCTTTTCCTTTGGCACCAATTCACGCAGACAGGGGTTGCCTATGCTAAGGGGTGAAGTTAGATAACATTTTGATCGACCCTTAGTTTTTGCACAAACAATTATAATTAAGTGGGCGACTCTACGAAATGAGATCACTGAGTGGGCAGTCTGATGTGAAATTTTCCTGCAATTAAACTCAGAGACGCAGGAGTTAAACAACGAGAACTAATAATATTGGAGATCGGAGAAGAAGCGCGTTCAATCGTATTCCGCTGGAACGCAGAAAAGACCCAAAAGATACAGTAGTGATCGGTGCCAGGTCTACCTTTTAATCCCACAGCGTTTTTCTGTTTATTCATAACTCAGACTATCGCTTCATCTCCGTCCCTGCCCGCAACGACAAACTACGCCAAGTTCGGATGGGCGCGCCGCACGGAAAAGAGCAGTCAAATCAGCGAAACGAAGAATGTGGCGCGGGCGGATCTCCAGGAGGTGCCGAAAAGCTCCGAATGGTGAGACTCCATGCTGGGAGTGAAAACCTCCAGAAAGTGGACGTTGTGAGAGCGATTAGGGGGGTAATCGAAGGGTCGCTGAACTTGATGATACCCCACCCACCTTGAAGTTCCTGCAACCACCCCATATTCCTTCACACTTAGTTCCTCCCGGGGGTCTGATGGAATCTCGTTTACGTCTATCATGCAGAATAACTTCATACCTGCAGCGTAATCTAATTCAGGGTCGAGAACAGCAGTGAGCACAAACAGGAAAAACCGCTGTGGACAAGTCACTGGTCCATCAAAGGGTCTCTCCAGACTCTGAAAAATAAAGGTGCCAAAGTGGCTCCTCAGGGCGATGCTGCAGGGAAACCGTTTGTGGTACTCCCGAAAACACAGGAAGGTTCCAAAAAGAACCTTTTATATGTTCAGATCTGTAGCTGACACCTTAAAACATTAACAGATAACAGATTTGTGAAATACCAGTGAGTTGTTTATTTTAGCAGTACAGTATACAAATACTTGATCTCAGTTCGGGTTTTCTT
The DNA here is from genome assembly GCA_026402145.1 of Polypterus bichir lapradei. Taxonomy (NCBI): domain Eukaryota; kingdom Metazoa; phylum Chordata; class Cladistia; order Polypteriformes; family Polypteridae; genus Polypterus; species Polypterus bichir. The sequence continues at coordinate 12,263,915 of JANRMT010062798.1, forward strand.
GATATGCTGTTTCTTGTTGCGCAGCCCATAATACATTAAATGTTTTGTTCATGTATTGGGAAACTTTTCAAATTCCAAAGAACCTACTTAATATCAAAAACCATTTTTCTTGAATTAAAAGGTTCTCTTTGAAACAGTGGTTCAATAAGGAATCACACAGTCCAGTTAAATGCCATTAAAGAACCAGTATTTTTAGGAGTATAGGAATAATCTTGTTTTGAAATGTTGGTTTCCTTCATATAAAGAAGGAAAAAAAGTGAATCTGTCTGTATTATTTTATTTTTTTTGGGTGACACCTTTATCCAAGGCGACTTACAACATCTGAGGTACAGCTTGTTCCATTTCTTTTGTTTTTCCAGTTGGAGCCCTGCAGGCAGGTGAAGTGACTTGCTCGTGGTCACACTGTGTCAGTAGCAGGATTTGAACCAAAGCCTCAGGGTTTTTATTCTAAGGCTTTAACCACAACGTCAAAGTAACACAGTCAAATATTTCCATCAATGTATCCATCAATTTTCAAAGCAGCTAATCCAGGAGGAAAAGCTGGAGCTTATCCCAGAAAGCATCAGGCCCATGGCAGGAACAGTCCCTGCAGAGGGCAACAGTCCATTGCAGGGTTAACATACACACACACACAATGGCTAGTCCACCTAACCCTGCATGTCTTTGGATTGTGAGAGGAACCCCACATTGACATGGGGAGGATTTGATATGCTAACCCTGGCCTCCTTGTTTTGAGGTAATTGCCACCGTGAACTCCCAGATGTTTCTATTTCATTTAATTCCTTCCCAGCTCAACATGCTATTTCAGTTTAAGGTGGGTGTGAAGTTTACAGCAGCATCACAGGCAATGTCCAGAATATTTAGGAAATGTTCGGGGGGGGGGGGGGGGGCGGGCGGGATCAATCGAGAAGAGAGAGTCAACTGTAGCATTGAGCTGCCAATCTAGAGAGACAATAATAATAATTTGCATTTATAGAGCGTCTTTCACAACCCAAGTTCGCTTTACATACAGAGTCAAAAAAAAAAATTACACAGAAGAGGAACGTTTTGAGTTGAGATTTAAAGGTGGAGAAAGAGGAGCAAACTGGGAGAGACTGAGGAAGAGGGCCCATAACACTGAAGGACCTGCCTGTCTGCCCAGGGTGGAGAGTCTGGTGTGTGGGACAGTAAGGACCTGAGAGAGCGACGAGGAGTGTATAGAGCTAGGAACTGAAAAAGGTAGAGGGGGCCTTTGAAGGGGAGAACCAGAATCTTGAATTTAATCCTTGATGGAACCGGTAACCAGTGAAGTTGCGACAGAACAGGGGAGATGTGAGCAGAATGCTTTGTGTGGCTGTGGAGTTCTTAATGAACTGTAGCTTCTGTGTAGATTTTGCAGGAAGGCCGATGAAGAGGGACTTACAGTAATCAATATGAGAAATCGTGAAACAATGAACCAGAGTTTGAGCATTAACTAAAGGGCAGAAATGTACGGAGATGGGCAATGTGACAGAGATGATAGAATGAAATTTTGGAAAGAGACCTAATGTGGAGCTCAAAGTTAAGTGACAAATCAAACAAAACACCAAGAGTTCAGATAACAGGAGCAGGTTTGACAAGTGCACCATCAACAGAAACAGAGACATTTGATGCCTTAGAAAGTTGGGAGTTTGGGCCTACCAGTAAAACTTCAGTTGTATTGGCATTAAGTTTCAGACAGTTATTTTCCATCCATAGCTTAAGATCAGTGATGCAGTTAATGAGTGTGCTGGGAGGCGAGTCTGTGCTAAGATCTAACTGTACATCATCTGCATAACAGTGAGCCATCTACGAGGGGCCTTTCATGAAAGAAATAAGGCAAAAACTTGCTCCTCAATGATAGCCTATTTATTGGCGACTTGATCACAGCTTGATCCATTTGTCAAAGCCAGCAGCCGTATCACCTTGAGTTTACCTGTCAAGATGCTTTTTCACCACTGCCATCAATTCATCGCACGTCTCCAAAACTTTTTACATGCAAAAGTTTTTTTTTTTTTCATTTTTGGGAACAACCAGAAATCACAAGGCGCCAAACCAGCTGAGGCCAAATTTCTTCCTTGCATTGTGCGCAGCTCATTGTCATTATGGACAAATTCAGAATCCGGAGGTGGAGACCCCCCACTCCTCTCCCTGTTCCCTTTTGTACCATTTGCTGCAACCTCCTTTTTTTTTTTTTTTTGTAATGTCAAGAAAGAATAAACGTGACATCTGATCGATATGAACACGATGGCAGCCCACTAACAACTGAAGGCTATGCGCATTCATTTTCAAACCCGCTTATTCTGAGCAGGATCCCAGCAAGCATTGAGCCATTCCAGATGTTACAAAAAAAAACAAAAGAGTTTATTTTTTTATTTACATAGTTAAAACAATGTAGTTTATTTTTTGTAATATTTAAATACACATTGGCTGGTAGGGTGGTATAGTGAGTACCCATTATCAATTCATTTGTAATTTAAGGTGCCCTTAAACTGTGCCCCTCTTTAGTTTTTGTAAACAAATTTTTCATACTTTTTAAAGAGAAAAAAATGGGCATCAACCAAATGAGAAAAGTGCAACTTCAACTTTTGTTGTTAAATGAAGGAGCCTTCCTGTTTGCACATGGACTGTCCCCTTTTTATTTTTTTAATCCAAAACCAAAATTTCATAATAGTTTATTGGGTCATTGCTGTCATTTGTGCAGAATATAGTGAAATTCTCTGTTGCATGTGCTAATGGACAGTCACAGTTAAACAGCAGGCTTGTCATTCTGGCTGGCACCCCATCCCAATTGTTGGAAAGATGTCTATCCGTCCTTTTAATTCTGTGTTAGAAAGAAGTCTGTCCATTGATTTCACTCTGAACTGGAAAAAAGTCCATCTGTTCATCTGTTTGCTGTGCCAGCTGCAGGGAGTGGGATGGGTTAAAGAAGAGAGCCCAGATGGTAGGCTTGGACCCCCACTCATTTTCATGGACCTAATTTAGATCAAACTGTTAACCTGTAATGCATGTGTTTTCAATGAGAGAGGAAGACTAGCATACCAGGAGTAGACCCTTCACAGACATGAGGAGAAAAGGGCTCAGGAAGTGACCAGTGCTGCAGGTCTCCCAAGAAAAAAAAAGGAGAACCAAAATGGGGAACATTTCTCTTTTTTATTTTTTATCTTCAACAGCCTTTTTTTCTTAATGTGCCACCCTGTACTTCCCATCAAAATCCATTTTCTGTATCTGCGAGAATCCAGTGGTGAGCTGACATATTTGTTTCTCTATAGTAGTACATACAGAAAGCAACTGTCAAAAGAGGTGTGAATTTGATTGATGACTTTAAGCCCCGCCCCAAATATGATGGATGACATTAAGCCCCGCCCCAAATATGAAATATGAAAATATGAAATATGTAAAATATGAAAATATGATTTATGAAAATATAAAGATATGGAAATATAAAAAATATGAAAATATAATTTATGTAAATATGAAAATATAAAAATATGAACTATACCCCGCCCCTGGGGGGTTGGACCACCGTCATAATTGATCATCTCTAAACCCCGCCTTTTAGGGTGGGTTTTTCGTAAACCGGACACTTATCACTCCCCATTAACAATACTTACGCCCCTGAGTTACGCCTTTATCTCTCTATCCGCCTATAGGGTTAGGGAGAGGCGTATCGCTCCACCCCTTCCCAACCCCGACTGTGGGAGGAGACGAAAGAGTTCTTGTATAAAATTCTAGTCACTTAGTGAAAACACCACGACACACAAAAGCAAACAGAATGGACGGTCTTGTGAACGCTCCTAAGAAACTGAAAGCCAACAGGGAGTTACGGGAACCACGCTTCAGCTCTATCTGGTACGATTCTAACTGTGCTTTGTGCCGGGTAGAGGTAAAAAGAAATGCCGAGGGACAGCTCACGATCGCCATTTCCAAGAAGGAGCCTATCCTACCTGAATATAACGTGGCCGGTCACGAAGAGGAAGATAAAGAAAATGTGATAAAGGATCGAGTGAGTGAAATTAATTTTTCTATAAAAGACTGGAGTTTTTTTAAAGCTCTTATGCCAAATATTGATGAAGCTATTTATCAAGGAAAACTATCCGACCAGATGAAAAGAATTAAAAGAAAATTGGAGGAGGAGTTTTATCATGTTGAATAATTCATGCTCGGAGGAGGAGGAAGAAAACTGGGAGTCAACCGCCCCCTAAGTGAGTGGAGATAAATACAGAGGCAGTCAACGACCTGTTTTGGCCCGACGACATCGTACCTAACTCCGGGTACTCTGCTCCTAACAACTCTCCTTCAGACCCACCGTCTTGGCCGGATCTTTTGATGCCCTCGAATGACCAGATCTATTGGCCCGAACCTCAGTTACCCGCTCCTGATGAACCCGTCAGGCTCCCCAGAGTATCCTCAGCAGGGACAAAAAAATCAGGTCCTGTACGGTTCTCCAGGAGACTATCCAGCCAATACATATCATCATATGATCAATTATGACGGTGGTCCAACCCCCCAGGGGCGGGGTATAGTTCATATTTTTATATTTTTATATTTACATAAATTGTATTTTCATATTTTTTATATTTTCATATTTTTTATATTTCCATATCTTTATATTTTCATAAATAATATTTTCATATTTTACATATTTCATATATTCATATTTGGGGGCGGGGCTTAATGTCATCCATCACATTTGGGGGCGGGGCTTAAAGTCATCAATCAAATTCACACCTCTTTTGACAGTTGCTTTCTGTATGTATTACTCTCTATGTATACCAAGAAAAGACTTGGTTTAGACAACATACTGGTTCAGTGATGGCACTATACTGGGTTTTGTGGTCCCTAAAGGAAACCTTCCTTGACCAAGAACTGTTTCATTCTAGGATGTGGGTCTCTGATATGAAATTGGTTCCCAATATGTTGATCTTTAATGCATCGCCAGTGACTTAGCAGAATAGCAAAGAAAACCTGAACTTAGCCTGTCTGGGTGTCCTTTTAAAATCAGGAACCCTTTGGTATTTTTGTTGTCTTTTAATGGTTATTTATGGAGTCAGTTATGAATTTAAATATACAAAGGGTCCCTCTGGAGCCTTCATGTGAATTGTTCAGTCTGGTATCCCTTTGCAGAACCACTCTGGCACATTTAACTTTTAAGAGTGTAGGTGGGTGCTCCCTTTAAATGTTATCCTCATTATACTCCTAAGCACTTTCTGTTGTGTATAGAACATTAGAACAATTTAGATGAGAACAGGCCATTCAGTCCAACAAAGCTAGTCAGTCCTGTTCACTTATTTCTTCCAAAAAAACATCAAGTTGAGTTTTGAAAGTCCCTAAAGTCTTACTGTCTACCACACTACTTGGTAGCTTATTCGAAGTGTCTATTGTTCTCTGTGTAAAGAAAAATTTCCTAATGTTTGCGTGAAATTTACCCTTAACAAGTTTCCATCTGTGCCCCTGTGTTCTTGATGAACTCATTTTAAAGTCATAGTCTTGATCCACTGGACTAATTCCCTTCATAATTTTAAACACTTCAGTCAGGTCTCCTCTTAATCTTCTTTTGCTTAAACTGTAAAGGCTCAGCTCTTTTAATCTTTCTTCATAATTCAACCCCTGTAGCCCTGGAATCAGCTTAGATGCTCTTCTCTGGACCTTTTCTAGTGCTGCTATGTCATTTTTGTAGCCTGGAGACCAAAACTGCACAGGACTCCAGATGAGGCCTTACCACTGTGTTATAAAGCTTGAGCAGAACCTCCAGTGACTTGTACTCCACACATCAAGGCGCTATATAACCTCACATTCTGTTAGCCTTCTTAATGGCCTCTGAACACTGTCTGGAAGTTGATAGCTTAGAGACCACTATGACTTCTAAATTCTTCTCATAAGGTGGATTGATTTTCCGATCGCCCATATACATTAATATGTTATTTGGAAATGAAATAAACGTGAGAAACTCCTATTTTAATGTTCATTAATCAGTCATGTTTATATAGCACATTTCATAGCAAATGCAGTCTTAGAAATCCTACTGGTTCTGTAATGGCACTTTACTGGGTTGCATGGTTCCTTGTTAAACCACTGACTGACAAATTACAGGGAACTCGTCTCATTCTGGGTTCTTTGCACATGAATTTGGTTCGTTGGACTTTAAAATATGAACAAAATCGAAGTCTTTAAAGTGTAGACGCCAACCTAGCAGAAAACTAACTGATTGAGATAACCGGAACCCTTTTATAGCCAAGAACCTGTTATACCTAGTCCTGCTTATTTATGGAGAGCCTGGTACAGTTTTAGAGGAAGGTTCATTCTGGAATCTTCACACTGACGTTTCATTTTGGAACTAAAAATGGCTCCCCTATGTCATTGCCCAGAAGAACCACTTTGATGCCTTTATTTTTAAGAGTACAGTTTCATGAATTTAGTAAGCACTTTAGGTGCTGCAAAAATGCATCTATTACTCTTTTACTCGTATGTAGCAAGACCTTAACTAAGGGTTCTTGTGGTCTTCTTAACACTTATAACCCATCAGTAGATGGGTTATTCATGTCTGTGCTGTGTGGCATATTGCATGCAGATGAAATGACTTGTTCATTTGAAGGATTCACAGGTCTTATACTAAATATATAAAATCAAGAGACATGTGTGTCCATTAAGCTACCTCGGAGCACTCCAAAGTGACGTTTTGTTAGTAGGTCTCACTTTACAGATGCTTTCTAAGTCTTATGAGGACCCAAAGAACTATAAAGTATGTTTAGATCTTGTAATAGATGCCTTTTGCAGTACCTAAACTAAAGTGTTATAGCTAAATGTTTATTGCTAAAGGGATAGGCCGCAGCAACTGTAATGGTTAAAAAAGGTGGTTCAATGGATAAATCTTTATTGATTCTTATAAAGCACAGATGCATGTAAGAGCTCATTTAGCTTATGAATCCATCCATCCATTCTCTAAGCCTGCCTCTCCCTTGTATGGCATTGTGGGAAGCCACAGTTATTGTAAAAATATTTTTATTTCTGTAAGCAAATGTGGTTTAAAAGCAAAATGTCTTGAAGCAGTATTATGTCATGTAACTTGCAGAGCAAAGTGAAGACTGTATTTGTGTATTTAGCACACATTCATTTTTATCTTATCTCCCCCCACTGATTTAGTTAGCTGATATTTTTCTACAGAGTGACTGGTATAACACACATGTGCATTCAGAGAGACAGCAAGAGCGGGGCTGGCGCTTGGGCGTTACTTGTGGGGTTCATCCTGTGGCACTGTGCTTTTTGGGATTCAGCCAGTTCAAGATCTTATTCTCAGGTTATGCTCCATCACCAAGCCTGCGTCGCTTACTAGGTAGATGAAGAAGTGGTGGTTTATTGGTAGCCTTCCTGGAAAGACTGACTCCAGCAGTACTGCTGACCTGTAGTTCATACAGAATTATTCGCTAAGGGAGGAACTGAGTATTATGTTGCCCAGAGACCGATCATCATAATAAAATAACAATAATTCTTAACATTTATTTAGTGCTTTTCTCACTACTTAAAGCGCTTTTACACAGTGAGTGGGGAGCCACTTCAACCACCACTAATGTGCAGCACCCACCTGGATGATGCGACGGCAGCCACTATGTGCCATTACATTCTCCACACATTAGCTGTGAGGTGGTAAAGGGGTGAGAGATAGTTAGCTGATTATAGACGGGATCATTCTCCTAGAAAACACTTTATCCAGTTCAGGGTCACAGGGGGGCACAGTTTACCCTGGCTGGGCTGGACGCAAGGTAGGAAGCGATACACAAGTGCATTGTGGGGCCCAATCATGCCCACATCTACATGCCCATTCCCAGAAGCCAAATTTGGAATCACCAGTTAACGTTAAATGTACAGGGATATGGGGGGGGGACAGGGCGAATGGGAACGCTTGAAGGAAAGCACAAAGAGACTCAGAGAGGATGTGCAAACTCCACACTTGAGATGACAACCGGGTGTGGGAGTCGAATCTGGGACTCCGGAACTGTGAGGTAGCAGCACTGCCCACCACATCTCTTTCACTTTGTGATACTGCTGTGGCGTTACAACTGCCAAGTACCAAGTTTTAACGACACACTGGGGTTAGTGCTGTGTCCCACAGCATCAGGGAATTGCTTTTAACTCACAGTCTTGCCACTTTCTGCATGGTGTATTCATTATCTATCTATTTGTAAACTTGGATAATAAATAATATTAAGGATAAGTGGGATTAGAGGGTGGAAACAATGGGAGGGCTTATATAAAAATATCTCTATTCTGAGAAAAATGTGAATATGTAATGGTTTGAAACTATCTATCCTAAAAAATTGCATTATATATGATTGTCTGATATGCTAGTTATTTTAAATACTTCAACATAGATCAGACAAGTTTAATTCAAGGAATGAGGCTTGCGAAAAACAAGATAAGACAAGAGATCGCGCATAGGGATGGAGATACTACATTTAATTGTGAATTTTCCAAAGGACAAACAAAAAGTACTTTAATGCAGGAAATGAAAAGAATTGGTTACAATAGCCATATTAAAGATAACCTTCTGGTTATGGAGCTCCATTGCTCCTAGAAACGGGCTGAAGACTGAATGGAAATGTTCATTTCATTGCAGTCTAAAATATCAATGGGACCAGATGGGGCAGGGCAAGGGAAATGGTGCCATGCATCATCTGCGGACGTCTCCTCCATTATAGAATTGGTAGCAGTGATGGTGCAAAACATTTAGTCTTCCTCCCGTGTCTCCCTTTGCTGAAACCTGTGAAACCCTCTCGTATGCTGGCATGTCTGACAGTTTAACACTACCCAGGACTAAACAGTTCTTGTATGACGTTGGATAATTAATTAGATATTGATTGACATTTTGTTGACCTCTCTAACATTTTATTATTATTACTATGATTATCACGCCTGGACTGCTCTCTGCATTTGAAGCCTGCTGCATTTGATTCAAAATGCAGCATAAACTCTGGTGTTCAGCCAGCCCAGGTGGGCACGTCAGTCCTCTTTTCAGACCACTACATTGCCTTCCTGTAGCTGCATGTATTAAGCTCAAATCCTTGATGCTGGCATACAAAGTAGTCTGCGGATCAGCACCTGTGGATACAGAGACACTTGTGAGGTTTGTATGTTCCTTCTCCACCACTCAGCCCTGCTAGTGAATGGCATATGGTGTTGCCACCTCTGCACTGTATCATAAGTAAGTGCTAGCTGGTGGAGTGAGCAGCCCATCTCCATTTGGAACTCTGATTCCCTCAGTGTGTTTAATGAGGTTTTGAAGACCTCCTTGTTTGCTAAATTCCCATCTAACTGATTAGTTAGCATGAGGGAGACATTCCTGTCAGCCAAGGTAAACACATGTCACTCCTTTCTTCAGATCACTACATTGGCTGTCTGTTGCAGAACGTATGAAGTTGAAAACTTTGATGCTCGCCTGCAGAGTAGTCAGTGGGCCGGCTCCCATACACATGGAGACGCTTGTGAGGTCCTGTGCGCCTTCTCACCCTCTCAGGTCTGCTGATGAATGATGTCTGGTGATGTGTGGCATGAAATCTCAGTCAATACTTTTTTCATGTGTAGTTCCTGGCTGTTGGCACAAGCTGACCACCTTCATTTGAAATACTGATCCACTCAATATGTTTAAGAAGTGTCTTTTAGTGTGATTGTCAGTCTAACTGATGAGGGCTTTGAAGGATTCTTGGAACCTGGGATTTGTAACTCGCTTGTATTTTGTTTTGAGCTCTTCACTGGTGATGATCAGTTTGGTCCCCTTGTCCTGTTACACTTGTCCCCAAACAGTCCCCTAGACTGCTGTTTACTCAGTGATGTTGACCTCTTTTGTAAGTCACTTTGGATAAAAGCATCTACTAAGCAAATAAATGTTAATGTAGTGTGATGGTAATGATGAAGGGAGCTCTCATATATACAGTAGCTGGTTCTTAGGGTCAGTAGACATCTACTGACGTCCAGGTGC
>JANRMT010062798.1:12273984-12284832 GCA_026402145.1 Polypterus bichir lapradei
TGCAGACAATGCTGTTTTACTTTTTACCTGCATTGTTAATGATGATGTATTTTATGCTTAGGACTTGAGATCATCTAAAGAGCACACAAGTGACATAAGACTGAGCTGCAGCTTTACTAAAGCTTGGAACCATTAGCTTCATTTAATTATTGATGTTATTTTAGTCCTTCTGCATTCATTAAACAAACAAAAAAAAAGCATGTTGCCATCTGATAAACATTTATTATTTTGGTTGGGCTTCTTCTTTTTCTTTTTTTTTTTTTTTTGTAGTAAAAGCTTATGTTCCTGCAAATGGCTCCAGTACCCTGTAGGGAAGCCCCTGATTTGATTTGAAACTCGGAACCTTTGTGACATGGCTATCAGACTTTGCTAAGTGCAGTTTCTTCATTATCTTTTGCTCTGAATGCCTACTGATGTGTTTGGCATTGTGTTGATTCCAGAAAAATCTGTGCTGCTGCTGCTGCATTGTCGTGCAACGGTTGGAAGTCAGAGAGATGCTTTACTGATTTCTGTGTCCAAGCTGAGGGAGATGATAAATATTTGGGAGTTTTTTTTTCTTTGTAATAATACTCGCTTCACTTATCCACCATCATCACCACACACCACCACGCCCCCCCAGGGTGCGCTACGCTCCAGCCACTTCATGCCTCTGCTGCAAGTGTTGTGAAGGTGGGGGGGCTGAACACACAATCGCTTAGGAGATGCAGACGGATCAGCTGCTGGCTTTTTGCTGCTGCTGCCAAGCTGCGTGTTCTGCTTGTCGTGCTGCGCGTTAATCATTTAAAAGCCTGTACAGCAGCTGTCCTGTTGTCTCACTGCCTTGTCTCACGTGACGTTAAAGTGTCTCTCACGGGATGTCATTGTCTTCCGAGAAGAACATGTCTCGTCTCCTTCCAAGCCTTCCCAGATTTTTTTTTTATAATAGAGAGAAATGTAGCTGATAACTGGTTTAGACGTTATGGCCTGTAGGGCCTAAACCCCCTGACACAATTTTACAACAGGGTCCTGAGCTGAACAAGAATAGTGTTTACTCAACAGCACCTTCATGAGGTTAATAATAATAATAATAATAATACATTTTATTTATACAAGGCACCTTTCTGAGAACTCAAGAACACCAAAGAAACAATAAATAAATAAAAGACACAATTATAAACAACTAAAAACATTAGAAAATATAAAAATTAAAAACCAAACAAAACCACTGTAATCATAAAGAAAAAGCCATTTTAAACAGATGCATTTTAAGTTTACATTTGAAGGATGAATATTTGATATTTCTAAGCTCAGTAGGTAATGAATTCCAGAGCTTGGGAGCAGAACGACTGAATGCTCTGCTCCCCATGGTGGTTAGACGGGTGAGAGGGACAGTCAGATGGATGGAGGAAGAGGATCTAAGGTTACGGGAGGGAATGGCAACATGAAGAAGGTCAGACAGATATTGAGGGGCAAGGTTATAAATGGCCTCAAATGTTAATAGCAGAATCTTAAAATCAATTTGAAACTTAATAGGGAGCCAATTAAGCTGCTGCAAGACCAAAGTAATATGGTGAATAGATGAAGTTCGAGTAATGATGTGAGCTGCAGAATTCTGGACTAGCTGAAGCTTATGAAGAGATTTATTAGAGAGACCAAAGAGGAGTGAATTGCAATAGTCCAGCCGAGAAGTAACAAGACTATGAACAAGAATGGCAGTGGTATGGGGAGTGAGGGAGGGGTGGATACAATTAATATTACGTAGGTGGAAGTAAGCAGACTGGGTGATGTTACTAATGTGAGACTGGAAAGATAGAGTACTGTTGACAATGACACCCAGACTCTTGACCTGAGGTGATGGGGAAACAACAGAGTTATCTATACTAATAAAAGGCAAAGCCCTCACTCACTCACTCACTCACTCACTGACTCACTCATCACTAATTCTCCAACTTCCCGTGTAGGTAGAAGGCTGAAATTTGGCAGGTTCATTCCTTACAGCTTCCTTACAAAAGTTGGGCAGGTTTCATTTCGAAATTCTACGAGTAACAGTCATAACTGGAACCTACTTACATATATACCGGCCATAGCCTGCAGCTCGATTGCCTCCCACGTAATTCATCAGCGGCAATCCAATAGAAACACTCTACCGCTAAATATTCGCGGGTTTAGGGCTGTGCTTATGGAAACAAAGATGAGATGGTCAGGGTGGTGTTTGGCACAAACTCAGCGAAACTGCGAGAGAAACTTTTAAATGCTTAGCTAACATTAAATAAAGCCGTGGACATCGCACGAGATAGCACAAGCACAGCTGAGAACCTTTGATGCATGTAGTCCGAGCGGCTCACGTGAACTGACTGTGAACGCAGTACGCAGACAAAAAGCAAGAGCTCCAAAGAGCGCTGAACAAAAAAGCATTACACAATTGAGAAGGCAGCAAAAGAATATGAAGCGTGTGACACATACAAGCAATTCATAAGTGCAGCTACTGCGGAAACAAAGCACACGGTGGAAAAAGTCAATGTCCAGCTAAACGAAGACAATGTAAAAAAAAAAAACCCATGCATGCAGTGTGTGATGTCTCAAGTAAAGAGGAAGACGAGCTGTTTATTGATGCAGTAAGACAGGAATCGATGAATGAAACCTGATATCTTTACAACGGTTGACAAACAAGGAATGTAACTTGAAAACAACACATCCTCCAAATACGAACCTGATTGAAAGAAATAATGATAATCAAATCCTTGATGACAGCAAGACTCATAACAGTCATAAAAAGCAATTACATTGATAATCATGTTATGTTATTTTTAAAATGTTCCCTTTTCTTTTTCATAACTTCTTTAACACGCGAAGCGCGGGTATTTTGCTATATATATATATATATATATATATATATATAATATATATATATATATATTCCCCGATCTACATACTGTCAAATAAACGAACCTCACGTCGTGGCACAACGCGAGAGCTCTGACATCCGAGGTTCGATTCCTGAGAGGGGCTGCAGTGAGTGTGTATGCCTGATGAGCCCAGAATTAGGGCGAAACATGTGTCGCGTACTCTTTGCATTATTTAACAGTAAAACTATTTCTATATATATATATATATATATATATTATACATACACACACATATATTATATATACACACATACATATATATCAGCGCTTCCTGATTCATTTTACCCTCGCACCCCCTGTGACGGACGATGCCGATTTCGTACCCCCTTGGTTTGAGAAGAAGTATGAAAAAATATGAGGTTAACGCAGAAAAACAGATCACCAATTGAAGCTTTATGAATAATGGATACTTTATTCGCCATCAATAATTGTTTTGGTAAAGCCATACTCAGTGTAATCCTCCTTCCATTTTCTAATTTTTTTGCGACTAGCCATGATTAAATGAACGGTAAAAACATAAGAGCAAAGCGACGGTGACTTATTGAGGCAGGCAGGTGAGAGCACAATAGCATGCGGGCTCGATGTAGTGCACGTCAAGTTGATCTAAAATGCGCAATCAGATTCGAAAAAATATATCTTTTCAAGTTCTATTTGGATATAGGTAGGTTCTGTTTAGTCGACAGAAATATCTTCCTACCAAAGATATTTCTGTCGACTAAATAAAAATTACTTTGAACTTGAACAGATACAATAGTTCATGATACCCACGCAGCACTAAGTGCATGTAAGAGCGGAAGTCATACGTTTTAACAAGCAGCGTATTGCACTGATAACGAAATAGCCTGCCCATTTAATTATTTAGGAATGGATAGATAAATTAAGATTTTGTGCAAATAATGTTTTTCATTTTTCTTCCTCGATGGATTCGGGCCCCCCCCGCAATACATACATACATACAGTACAGGCCAAAAGTGTGGACACACCTCCTCATTCAATGTGTTTTCTTTATTTTCATGACCATTTACAGCACTCCATCACTCTCCTTCTTGGTCAAATAGCCCTTACACAGCCTGGAGGTGTGTTTGGGGTCATTGTCCTGTTGAAAAATAAATGATCGTCCAACTAACCTGACTTCGGCACAACACAACTACTGGTCCCAACCCCATTGATAAAGCAAGAAATTCCACTAAATAACCCTGATAAGGCACACCTGTGAAGTGAAAACCATTTCAGGTGACTACCTGTTGAAGCTCATCGAGAGAATGCCAAGAGTGTGCAAAGCAGTAATCAGAGCAAAGGGTGGCTATTTTGAAGAAACTAGAATATAAAACATGTTTTCAGTTATTTCACCTTTTTTTGTTAAGTACATAACTCCACATGTGTTCATTCATAGTTTTGATGCCTTCAGTCATGAAAATAAAGAAAACACATTGAATGAGGAGGTGTGTCCAAACTTTTGGCCTGTACTGTATATATGTATGTGTGTATGTATATATACAGTATGTTTATGTGTGTGTATATGTGTGTATATATATATATATGTATATATATGTATGACAGCAGCACTCATAACAGTGACAAAACAATTACATTGACAATCATGTTACGTTATTTTCAAAATGTCTCCTTTTCTTTTTCATTACTTTCTTTAACACACTTCTTCTCCGCTGCGAAGCGCGGCTATTTTGCTAGTCAATAATAAAAGAAAGATTATTGTCTTTTGACAATAGTGATGATTTTGAACCAATGAGGTCAACCTCAGTTTTGTCACTCTTTAATTTAAGAAAATTAGAAGAAAACCAGGATTTAATTTCAGCAATGCAGTCAAAAAGTGAAGGTGGTGGAAAGGAAGAGGTGGGTTTACTAGCAAGGCAGAGCTGGGTGTCATCAGCATAACAGTGGAAAATTAAGGTTATATTTACGAAAAATATTGCCAAGGGGAAGAAGGTAAATAATAAAGGTTTTAAGCTGAATGAACTAAGTGTGGCCTGAGAGGTAGGATCTAAACCAATCAAGTGGAGTGTAAGTAATTCCAATCAGAGATAATCTAGTAAGGAGAGTGGTATGACAAATAGTAATAAAGGCCGCACTCAGATCAAGGAGGATTTCCAGTTTCCTATAGGCATGAAGCTTTATGCTCCTTCATCTCCCATGGAGTTTCATCCACTTCCTCCTGATTCTGAAGCCCAAGTTGAGTGCTCAATCTATTACCCCGGGAAGCACTTCCAGGTCTGGTGGGACCCCAATGGTCCTTGTGCCACAGTATTCCACAGTACCTGGCTGGACAGATCCCCAGGACCCCTTTGATTGTCCATACTGGGGTCCTTCAGACAGGATGCTGCCACCCCGTGTAAAGGGTCCCGCACTGCTCTTAGTAGGCTGTCTCCCTCTGTGCTCTCCGTCTTGGGTGTTGCTCCCTGGTTGCTAGAATGGCAACGCTGGAATAGCTGCAGCCTTGTCCTGGCACAGCAGGAGAATATTCTTGCTCCCCAGCTGTGCTCTGTATCTATTGGCCTCCGGGCCAGGTAAGGTAGCAGGACCCATCCCGGCAGGGACACCCTCACAACATATACACACACACACACACACACACACACAAGCTGATTTGTGTTTACTATTAAGTAAAGAGAAGGTCTCCATTTTAATATGAAGTGGATTCAGAAAGTATTCAGACCCTTTCACTTTCTGCACACTTTTGTGTTGTATATTTGATTTTTAAATTGTTGAATTTGCCTTTTTTGCCCATCAGTTTACACTCAGTAGCCCTTAATGGCAAAGTGAAGACATGTTTTCAGGAAGGTTTGTCCATTTATTAAAAAAATCAAACACTGAAATCTCTCATTCATAGCAGCATCTGGGACCTTAGCGTAGTACTTTGTAGAAGGCCCCTTTTGCTGACTTTTTAAGTAAATCTTTACAAGCTTTGAACACCTGGATTTGGGTAGTTTATCTCTGGCAGATCCTCTTAAGCTCCATTGGGAGATGCGAAGCGTCTGTAAACTGCCATCTTTAGGTCTCTTCACAGGCTAGGCTTTGACTAAGCCACTCAGGGGCAGTCAGAGTCTTGCACCAAAGCCACTCCAGCATTGTCTTGGTCGTATGCGTCGGGTCATTGTCATGTTGAAATGTGAAATGTCACACCCCCAGTCTGAGATGGCGTGCACACTGGAGCAGGTTTTATTTAAGGCTGCATTTGTCGTTCCCTCGGTTCTGACCAGTCTGCCCGTCCCTGTACCACCATAGCATGATGCTCCGACACCATACTTCACTGTACAGATGGTATTAGGCAGGTGATGAGCACTGCCTGGTCTGCACCAAACATACTGTAGTGCTTGGAGTTCTAACCACACAGTTTAATTTTTTTCTCATCTGACCAGAGAATGTTTTCCCTTCATACTCTCTTTTACTCAAAAGAGTACCACTCTACCATAAACACCTGCTTGATGGAGTGCTGCCGAGATGGTTGTCCTCCCAACATGTTCATCCATTTCAATAGATGTCTTCTGAAGCTCTGTCAGAGTGACCATTGAGTTCTTGGTCATCTTCTTGAATAACGCCGTTCTTGCCTGGTTACTTACATTGAATGGATGGTCAATTATAGGAAGAGTCCTGGTGGTTCCAATCTTCCTCCATTTCACAATTCTTGAGGCCACTGTGCTCCTGAGGACACTAAAAGGTTTACATTCCACGGCCCTGATCTGTGCTTCAGCACAATTTGATGACAGAGGTCTAAAGAGATTTTCTTGGACCAAACCTTCATGGCTTGGCCTTTGAATTGTGGGATCTTCTATACACAGGTACACGTGTGTGTGTGTCTTTCTAAATCGGTGTTACTCAAACTTGGTCCTGGGGGCACACTGTGGCTGCAGGATTTTGTTCCAACCAGATTCCTAATCAGTGACAACACCTTATAGCACTGATCTCATTTAATTAGCTGGTATTTTTTTTTCTTTTATTTGACATTCATAAAAGCATGATTTTTACATTTATAAGACATTTGTAAATATTTCTGCTTTTGCTCTAGAGTTAAATGCTTAACTTTCTTTTGTTGATTTCATTATACTTTGCCCTTTCTCTGTGCAGTTTTTCCCTCTTCATTGTATCTTAATAATGACAACTTAAAACGAGCAGAGCAGACACCCAGGCAAACAACACTGAATAATCAAAGGCTGCAACTACTTTAGCGTCAGACCCACTAATTAGTAAATAATGGATTTATTAAACAATTAGTACACCTTGAAAAGTAGAATGAAAATCAAGATGAAAATACTGTTAAAAAGAAAAAAAATACATTATTCCTATAAAACTGCTTGGTACATTTTAATATTTTTTTTTTTAGCAAACTTAATTTTCTAATTAATATATTCCCTAAACACAGAACTTAGGAAATATCAGTTCACTTAATTAGCCCAGGAGTTCAATTAAAAACAGAAGCTAGTTGGAACAAAAACCTGCAGCAACAAGGGTTCCACAGGACCGACGTTGAGAACCCCTGTTCTAAGTGATATCCAACCCATCGAGTTTGCTGCTGGTTGATTTCCGTTCAGTAGACAAATTAAAGCAAACAGGATACAGCTGTCCACAATCCCACAGCAAAGGGTCTGAAAGTGATATAATTATCACATTACAGCTGTTAATTTTTAATAATTTTGCAAAACTTTCTGAAAAAACGCTTTCAGTTTGTCATTATGGGTTACAGAGTATAGATTGTTGGGCAGAAATGTCAAAGTTATCTCTTTAGAATTTAGTGAGAAGTTAAGCTAAATTAAATTACCCCTTTTATTGGCTAACTAAAAAGATTACATGATGCAAGCTTTCGAGGCAATTCAGGCCCCTTCTTCAGGTGAGATCTTCAGGCAAGAAAGCTTGCATCATGTAATCTTTTTAGTTAGCCAATAAAAGGGGTCATTTTGCTTGACTTCTCACTACATTCATAATGGCTAACACAACACTCTGCTTAAAATGAAATTCACAGCACAATATAGTGTTTAGATAGTGAAGGGGTCTGAATATTTTCTGAATCCATTGTATTCTTTTCTTTTAGAACAAAGCTGTGTATTTGAGTACATTCAGGACTATCATGGCGACAGACAGTGCTGAAATGCTGCACATCAGTCTGATGTGTTAGTAAGAATTTCACTCTACATTTAAAATGATGGCAACTGATACTAATATTACATAACATGTCGGTGTATGTCTTTATGTTTGTGCCCAGGTCAGTTTTAGTCTATACATAATTGTCACATTTACAAGGTATAGCTACATATAAATGAATTTATATAACGTAGATGGATTGTATATGAAATTTATTATAGCAGACTGAAAGATTCCTGCAGCTCAAGGTTATTATAGTTTTGCCTTTTTATATTAGTTTTTATTTCTATATTTTTTCTGACCTTACTTGGAAATTAAGTTTAGTTTTAGTTTTCCTTCTTTGTGTATTTTTAGTTTTAGTTTAGTTTTTATTTCACAAAGACATTTCTATTTTATTTTTATATCTATTAGTTTCAGTTTTAGTTTTAGTAATTATATCATGGAGCTCCTACAGAGTTTAGTCTTGTGTCACAATCAGACAGAACTGTACACTTAACAGATTTGGATACGAGTTTTGTTAGTGGAAGCTTACTGCACTACATGGTTTACTATCTGGTTTTGTTTTAGTCTGATAAAAACAAGCATAATCAAAACTTGATGCTGAATATGAATAATTTTACGCAATCTTATAATTTTTAAAATATTTTCTCATGAAAATCATGGGTGCTTAGGAAGAACAGGGCTCTTAGACTTGAATCAGTGTGCAGACCCCACCTAGCTGTATTGAGGGAAACAAAGAAAAAGAAGCATGTAGTGTGAAGGTTAGGGGCAGTGAGACTTGAATAGCCCACCATAAGAACAGTAAATCCATAATGAGCAGAGCAAGAGCAGATAATGGGAGTACAGACAGGCATAAAACGACAGAGACAGCATCTGAGATTAAGAACATTATATACATTATCTAAACCTGTTTATCCAGAGTAGGATTACAGGAAACCTGGAGCCTACCCCAGCAGGTTTGGATGTAAGGCAGGAAAAATCCCTGGTATGCAATATGTATGGTAAGGCTGATGTTAAGAATAAGAGTATGATATTTCAACTATCCATTTTGAGAGAGAGAGAGAGAAAAACATTGAAAAAAGAAGACAAATATTTTAAAATATAATTCTGCCTTTCACAATATCAGGCAGTTTGAGTTGTGAATATGAACTAAAAAATAAATTAATAAATATAGAATAAATACAAAAATCCATTAGCATGTTTAGTTTTTCATCAATTGGCAGACTCTCTTCACCTACCTATCTACCTTAGTTTGTATCGCTTCATTGTTAAACAATGTT
This sequence comes from Polypterus bichir lapradei, assembly GCA_026402145.1. Classification (NCBI taxonomy): domain Eukaryota; kingdom Metazoa; phylum Chordata; class Cladistia; order Polypteriformes; family Polypteridae; genus Polypterus; species Polypterus bichir. Next base: position 12,283,244 of record JANRMT010062798.1, read on the forward strand.
TTTAAAGCAAAAGTGATTGGTCAGCAACAATATGCTGATCTTGTATGATGACCCAGTCAGGCTCTCGATCAGTGCCGTTTCATTTTCAAAACCGGGAGTGGTCTCCCCCTATACTTTCTTGTATACTCAGATATGGGGATGGATATTTGAGGAGTAAATCACAAGTCAATGATTATATTTTTATATAATGTACATTAAAGAGCCATCAACAATAAATCAAATCAAATGAATAATATATTGAACAATTATTATAAAAGTAAAGTTGAATAAATCAGACTCTGCAGCTGCATGAATAAAAAAAAAAGATTGAGTATGTGTTCAGGTAAAGTACCACTTCCAGGTGATGGATTTGGCCCAAAAGTTAATATAGATCTACAATTCTGGTGTAACAACCACATGCCAAATTTCATCCATCTATCCAGTTGGGTTTTTGAGTTATCGTGTTTAAACAAACGCACACGCAATTAAAAAAAACGGTATTTTTGGACTCTGGGATGTCTATAGCATCAAAATTCATCAAAAATTGAGGTCAAATTTTTTCATGATTACTATACTTTCTCAATATTTCATATATGAGAAAGTAAAAACGATTTCTCCTGTGCAAAAAGTGGGAGGTGAGTTGCTGTCAACAAAAAGCAGGCACCTGAGAAATAAACTGAAACATTACTCACTCGTGATTTTTCTGTCCATATGGTAAACGTTTTGTTGAGCATCACATTCTGATTTTAGCCATTTGAATTAAATCTTGATGCACAACAAGTGCAAAGAAAGGTGGCACGTAAATAGTTTTCTATTTCACATGCTTTACGTGCCTGCATTCAGCTAGCTCTGTCATTGCAAATGCTGTATGAACACTTGCCCTCCGTCACCAGCTGCTGTTCACTGGATGAATATGTGAGGGCGGCTCATGGTGGATGACTTTCTGTTTTAGAGTTATAACTTACAAGGGTTAAAGACTAATGGCAAGAATATTTATTCAAAAACGAAAATTAAAAATATTTGAGTAAATTATTATTTTATTTCAGTTAGTCTTTCCAGCTACTTTAATAGTTTCGTTTAGTTTTAGTTTTTCATTTTGGTTTAGTTAATTATTTTATTTCAGTTTATGAAAATGTTTTTTTAATAATAGTTTCAGTTTTGATTTTAGTTTTCGTTAACTATAATAACCTTGCTGCAGCTGTCTATAAATAGCATTGACTGATACATTTCTGCAGATACTATGTCTTTAACAAGTGTCGACTGACGGGCTCAGGTCGCGTAATTCTGGTCGGACTGGTCTGTGACACAGAGGAACTACAGGAAAAAAGAAATCAAAGGGCAGAGCGGGCTTTTTTACCTTGGGAGGCTGCGTTCATTTAGTGTGAGTAGTGACAACCTTCGCATCTTCTACAACTCTGAGATGATAAGTGGGGTGTGCTGGGCCGGGGACATCACCTCAAGAAAAGCCCACCAAATCAGAGTGCTGATTTTAAAGGACAGGCTCAGTTATGAAACCCCCTGGAGGTCGTATCAAAGGAGAGGATAAAAACAAAACTGAGTGCCTCTATCTATCTATCTATCTATCTATCTATCTATCTATCTATCTATCT
>JANRMT010062798.1:12293345-12321653 GCA_026402145.1 Polypterus bichir lapradei
TGCATTACAGAAAGCGGACTTTGTGGCTCTTACTGGGGATCATTGGACTTCCGTGACCGTTAGTAATTCTAATTACATCTAATTACAAAATGTTCAATGATCACACTGTTTTAGCCTAATGTACAAAATAATTTTGGCTAAGGTTACTCAGAGTTTAAAGATTAAGTTGGTCAAATTACCTTTTATGTTTCTGACTTATTTTTTTAAGAAGAAAAACTGCACTTTATGTTGAAATTTTGGTTATTATTATTTAAAGACAATACCATTCTGAAAATGTACTTAAAGTACTTAAACTACCACTTTATTTTTAAGTCTGCCCAATTTTAACCAGGGATGATATTTTTGTTTCTGTTTTGAATTCAAATGCAGTTTAAAAGCATTTTTTTTTTCAGAAATTAAAAGAGCTTGAGTTTACAATATTCATGTCCATGTCTATTATTTGATTCTGTCGCCCACTAAAACCCTTTTAAATTAAAAAAACATATTTGCGATTTGGGGCAAATTTACGTGTGCGATTACATACGATTAATCAAGATTAATTATTACACAGCCTCTAATTAATTGGATTAATTTTTTTAATCAAGTCCCATCCCTAATATATATATGTAGATTTGTATATATATATATATATATATATATATATATATATATATATATACAGTATATATGTAGATATGTATATGTGTATATATGTATATATATTTATATGTATATATATATGCATATATATATATATATAATGTGTATATATATGTTTATATATGTGTGTGTGTGTGAGTGTATATACTGTATATATGCCAGCAACACTCATGACAATGACAAAACAATTACCTTGTCAATCATGTTACGTTATTTTTAAAATATTTACTTTTTCATAACTTCTTTAACACACTACTTCTCCGCTGCCAAGCGCGGGTATTCTGCTAGTACTCTATAAAAATAAAATGTTCGGGTGGAGATTAAAAACAGTTCAATAAATAGTTTCTTAAAACAAGTGGTTAAAAATAATCGGTGACGATTCTTTTAAAACTCGCAGGAACAGTGCTGCCTTCCAAGAGAAGACATCCCCTGAGCATACCCCATACAGGATGTGGCCACCGAGGAGATGTCCATCCATCACTTCATAGGCCCAAGTCCCCACTGGGCCATAGTTCCCAGCGGGGCTCCCAATCTGAGCCTCCACATGTTCCCTGCCGCTAGTCCCTTGGGGTCTGTGAGAGACAACGCAGTTCGAGCCGCTCCTCCTCCCAGGAAATCACTCAGCAGGAGCACCCCTTCCACAACCTTTGGTTCCTGCAGCCCCTCTCTCCTTCCAGCACGGGCTCTCGCACTCCTATCTCCCGATCACGTTTCCTCGTCTTTCTTCATTTTAACCTCTACTTCCCTGTCTTCCTTGCTCAAAAAAGCTAGCACCTGCTGGATCCATAGAGGGAGATCTTAATTGTTCAACTGATCAATGGGAAACCAATCTGGCCCCTGTGCATCAATCACAGGCTCCTCCATAGAGTTCTGACTGCCTGCTCTCCTCCTCTGGACTGACTGACTCCAAACCTCAAAAATCGGCAATCTTTCTTTTCATTTCTGTTTTTCCCCTTTTCTCGTGTCAACTCTTCCTTCTATACCTCTGTCGGCACAGTGCCTCAATCGTGCTTCGCAGGAAGCCAGTGAAGCAATTGAGACGGACCACACCCTCACGTGCAGGTGCGTCTCACCCCAATTACTCCACGGACACCCCTGCAGCTGCGTGAGCACACACACCCATTCCACTCTTTATTTATTTATAAATCGGACACCATTTTCTGATCTACTATACCACAGTCATACAGTGCTTAATCTTAAAACCCTGGAAACATTGAAATACACGCAAAACTTATCCAAGGTATCTGAAACTAGTCGAGTTTAATATATGCTTCACTAAAATGAACAATTTCATGTCTTTTGGTTTTTGTCCACCCTGTTTTTAACAGATACAGTATGTAAGGTCCTTAGAGTTGAAGATGCTACAATTTTCACAAATAATGGGGGTAGTAACGAGGATGGTTTTGTATGAGGAAGTCGGGAGTGGCAGAGAAGTATATAAGAGATATGTATAAGGGAAGTGTGACAGTGGTGAGGTCTGTGGTAGGAGTGACTGATGAATTCAAGTTGGAGGTGGGATTACATCAGGGATCGGCTCTGAGCCCTTTCTTATTTGCAATGGTGATGGACAGGTTGACAGACGAGATTAGACTGGAGTCCCCGTGAACTATGATGTTTGCTGATGACATTGTGATCTGTAGCGAGAGTAGGGAGCAGGTGGAGGAGACCTTGGAGACATAGAGATATGCTCTAGAGAGGAGAGGAATGAAGGTCAGTAGGAACAAGACTGAATATATGTGTGTAAATGAGAGGGAGGTCAGTGGAATGGTGATGATGCAGGGAGTAGAGCTGGCGAAGGTGGATGAGTTTAAATACTTGGGATCAACAGAACAGAGTAATGGGGATTGTGGAAGAGAGGTGAAAAAGAGAGTGCAGGAAGGGTGGAATGGGTGGAGAAGAGTGTCAGGAATAATTTGTGACAGACGGGTATCAGCAAGAGTGAAAGGGAAGGTCTACAGGACGGTAGTGAGACCAGCTATGTTATATGGGTTGGAGACAGTGGCACTGACCAGAAAGCAGGAGACAGAGCAGGAGGTGGCAGAGTTAAAGATGCTAAAATTTGTACTGGGTGTGACGAGGATGGACAGGATTAGAAATGAGTACATTAAAGAGTCGGCTCAAGTTGGACGGTTTGGAGACAAAGTCAGAGAGGCGAGATTGCATTGGTTTGGACATGTGCAGAGGAGAGATGCTGAGTATATCGAGAGAAGGATGCTAAGGATAGAGCTGCCAGGCAAAAGAAAAAGAGGAAGGCCTAAGAGATGGTTTATGAATGTTGTGAGAGAGGACATGAAGGCAGTGGGTGGGGCAGAGAATGATGTAAAAGACGGCAATAGATGGAGATGGATGATCCTCTGTGGCGACCCCTAAATGGGAACAGCTGAAAGAAGAACAACAAGACAGTACTGCACTTAAGGCCCTTATTTTGTCATGCAAACGCACTACATGCTGTGCTTGTTAAAATGGTAACCTACTATTGTGATTTTTAATTTTTTTGTAAGTTCTTGCTATGGATAATCTATGCATATGTTTATTTTGGAGTTTTTTGACCATCAAAATCCAATTCTGTTGTTAATTTTTCTCTAACAGTTGTACTGAGAATGTTGAAAATTTTTTGTGTCTTACCACAATGCCATTTTGTTGTTTACAGACAACACCATTATGTCATGGTTACATCACCTTTTTCTGCCGAAATCTTTTCCACAGCCACCCGTGAGTGCGCCACAGGGGATGTAATTGGCGCAATGGTCTAAAGGTTGATGTGTGTGTTCCCGACTCATCTGGGTTTAGCATAACAACAATAGCATATGATTTGGGATTTTTGCAATTTGAACTCTATATGACTAAGAAATTTCTTTTTTGGTATGCAGGTCTGATTTTATTTTAAAGCCTTAATTGTGGTGACGGATCGTTTTGACCTCTTGGCTACGTTTCATCTCCTGACCCCTTGCATTAAAAACACCGCTATCTCCTTCTGAGGCCCAACACCAGCTTGTCTATGTGTTGTGCTTCTTGAAATGGGGTAGCTATTGTTGTGACTGGTGTCCTTCATTAATTTTTTGTGGGTATTCCTGAATGGATTTTTACAATCTGCACATCTATTTTGGAGTTTTTACAATCAAGAAATCTGATTGCGATGTGTATTTCTACTTAGTAGTTGATCCTCTGAAGTTATAAATTTCCTGAGATGTTAATTTGTTTGTTTATGGGCACCGTTGTTATGGCGCAACATTATGTGTGCAACATGTGACAAAGTTGTTGTGACAGTTTAAGGTTCAGTACATGCATTCCTGACTCATCTGAGCTTAGGATAAAAACAACAGCGTTTGATTTATGCGATATAAATTCCTTCTGGCTAACAAACTTCTTCTCAGTATGAATGTCTTTGATTTGTTTTGACCCTGGCTTGACTTCCTGAACGCATTTCATGTCCTGACCCCTTTAATTAAAGGTAGCTCTATCTCATCCTGAGGCAGTGCTCGACTATGTGTTGTGCTTTTTGAAATGGATTACCTTTGCTCCACAAGTACCATCCGATTTTGTTACAATACAAAATATTTCTGAAAAACTCTGACCACCAATCAAGTGAGTGGTAGATTGTGGAAATATATATATATTCACAAAAACCTGGTGAACTTACGTGTCATTCACTTTGGCTTCCCTTCCTAAACTCGCACAGCCAGGTTGACCATCTTCTCTGTAATCTCTTCCTGCCTTTCACCTGTTACTGTCAGGATAGGCACTCTCCTTTTCAAACCACCAGGACTGTTACGCACTGAAAATGGCATTCAAGCCTTTTTGTCTTTTTTGCATAAGTAAGGCATCTTTTTAGATGTTTATATTGGCAGTGGATTACCTACGGAAATATTTTCATCCCATCAGCAACAGAACCTGCTTAAATAAAGCTTCATCCTCAAAGCCCGGGAATGTTGGCACAGACTTATCTGCCTCATTTGTAATCTTCTGAAGCCTTCAAAAGCTTGAGAAATGCACTTTAAGTTTAGCAAGGACTACCAAGTAGAAACACTCTTATAGCACGGCCGAGAATATAAAAAAGGAAGAACGCTCCTCTGGGGAGGAAGCACCTTAGGTCTGTTCTGGTTACTAAAGTACTGTCCATCAGTATGGATAATGGGCTTTATAGATTGGGAAAGTTGTAGGTGTTTTTGCATCATTTTAGGAATACAGTGATCCCTCCTCGATTGCGGGGGTTGCATTCCAGAATCCCCCGCGAAAGGTGAAAATTCGTGAGGAAAAAACCATATATTCATATGGTTATTTTTATATATTTTAAGCCCTTATAAACTCTCCCACACTCTTATAAACATTTCCCGCACAGTTATACAGCATAAACCCTTTGTATTCTCTTAGATATTAGGTAAGATTCGTTGAAATTATGTATGTAAACACACTGTTTATATTCAGTAAAACCTAAATGTTATTTTAAAGATATCGAGCATCTCCGATATCACATATGTTACAGCCATTACAACAGACAGGCCACCAGCAATAAATGCATACAATGCAAGAAAAATTGTATAGAGTAAAATGTGTGTACAGTGACACTAAACGTATGTACATGTACTAAATACTGTATGTAGAAAATTAATTATGGTTACTCACCAACAATGACACAGACTTGTCTGATAACGATGAGTTTAGTTTTACTGCACAACAAAGGAGAGCGTTACAGCTCTTCTAAAGGAGCCTCTTCAGGCGACTGTGTAGCACCGCCTTTGTTCTTCTTCCGGCAGTCTTCAATCCAAATCCCTAAAGCAGATTCCATCCAGACTACTGCCTTATTACGTCCACTTACAACTCGTTTTGCACCCTGGTTAAAGGACACTGTAGCCGTAGATCTTATATTCTTTTCCTCCTTTTTAAATAAAAAGAATCGTGGACTCATTGATGCTGTAAAGGCGTCCTACAGTGGTGTAGCTGTTCCCTTCTTTCAACATATCCAAAACTTGTACCTTTTCGGCAATCGTTAGCATCTTCCGTTGGTACTTGGGCACAGCCCCATGAAGCAGTAGCAGGAGCAGTTGCTTTTGGAGCCATAATGAAGGGCTTGACTATGCGCAAGATAACTTTTGTGCTGTTTTGTGTTTAACTCTTTACACCATGAAACACGTTGATGCTGAATGAGCGAGACGAGACTTCCTGGTTAACGCAGCGGAATCGAATTCAGCGCTCCGTCGCTGAGCCAATCAGCACACAGGAACTTAACTGCATGCTCTGATTGGGTAGTTTCTCAGCCATCCGCCAATAGCGTCCCTTGTATGAACTCAACTGGGCAAACCAACTGAGGAAGCATGTACCAGAAGTAAAAAGACCCATTGTCCGCAGAAACCTGTGAAGCAGCGAAAAATCCACGTTATATATTCAGATATGCTTACATATAAAATCCGCGATAGAGTGAAGCCGCGAAAGTCGAAGCGTGATATAGCGAGGGATTACTGTATTACGCTACCAGTCAAAAGTTTTAGAACCCCTCAGTTTCTCCAATTTTCCTTCAGATTTAATCAGATGAAATGCAGTGAATGACCTAAAATGGTGAAAAGTGAAGCAGTAAACTGCCAGAGGTTTTAGGTTAGCGAAAACTGAAAAAAGGAAATGCCAGAATATTACAAATGGGCCTTCTTCAGGGAACAACAAACAGGTTACAACCTACAGATATCCTACAGCAATTAAAGTTCATGGAACCTAGCAAGTTGAAGCAAACAATTTGCACAGGTGTCCCAACTTCTGTTGATTACTTAAAAACCCTAAAGCAGAACTGGTAGAGACTGTGTTGCAAGAAGAGGACACTTTGTGCTGCAGATCTGACTGGACAAGAGGCAGGAAGAAAGCCATTCATTAAAAGACAACATAGGGCCTTGAAATACCAGCTGTGGACTACTGCAGACTGGAAGAAAGTCTTATTGACCAATAATTCCAAGTTTGAAATCTTCGGTTTATCACTCGGGGTGTCCGTACGCCATCCAGTTGGTGACAGGATGGTTCCTCAGTGTGTGACACCAACTGTCAGACATGGAGGAGGGAGTGTGAGGCAGAGTTGGTGACTTGCACAGTGTGACTGGCATTCTGAATCAAAAGTGGTACCACAGTTTGGCAGTTAGATCAGCAAAAGGTGCAGGCTACTCTGAGGAATCAAAAATTGGAATTACATTTTGTACAATTAATGATTCCTTGACTTATAAACAATGGCAAATAAAAAAAAATTGTTCTTTGCATTGGTCTCATGAAACATTAAACTATGTGCACTTAGTGTTCTAAAACACACTGAAGTGTTCTAAAACTTTTGACTCCACCATTCGGTTGTATGTTTACAGGATACCATTTTCCAGTATTTGTAAACTTTTGCAGAGGGGATTTCATCTCCTTCTAAAGTAGATTGTGGTGTAGCTGCCTTGTCACACAGGGTAAGGAATGTCTCACTTAAATGGCGAAGAATAAACTCTCTACAATCCAGTGAAGGTTCATGGAGACCATCCCATTCTAGGAGAGACTCGTTACATTGTGGCTTACAGTCATAGATGGCTGATGTTTTTTGAAAGCTTTGACCTTGACCTCTCTACAGTCATATCAAAAAGTTTGGGAACCCCTCTTAATTCTTTGGATTTTTGTTTATCATTGAACCCCTCTTAATTCTTTGGATTTTTGTTTATCATTGGCTGAGCTTTCAAAGTAGCAACTTCCTTTAAATATATAACATGCCTTATGGAAACAGTAGTATTTCAGCAGTGACATTAAGTTTATTGGATTAACAGAAAATATGCAATATGCTTCATAACAAAATTAGACAGGTGCATAAATCTGGGCACCCCAACAGAGATATGACATCAATACTTAGTTGAGCCTCCTTTTGCAAATATAACAGCCTCTAGACGCCTTTGATGAGTGTCTGGATTCTGGATGGAGGTATTTTTGACCATTCTTCCATACAGAATCTCTCCAGTTCAGTTAAATTTAATGGCTGCCGAGCACTGACAGCCTGCTTCAAATCATCACATAGATTTCCAATGGTATTCAAGTCAGGGGACTGTGACGACCATTCCAGAACATTGTACTTCTCCCTCTGTATGAATGCTTTTGTAGATTTCAAACTGTGTTTTGGGTCATTGTCGTCTTGGAATATCCAACCCCTGCGTAACTTCAACTTTGTGATTGATGCTTGAACATTATCCTGAAGAATTTGTTGATATTGGGTTGAATTCATCCAATCCTCGACTTTAACAAGGGCCCCAGTCCCTGAACTAGCCACACAGCCCCACAGCGAGATGGAACCTCCACCAAATTTGACAGTAGGTAGCAGGTATTTTTCTTGGAATGCGGTGTTCTTCCGCCATACAAAGCGCTTTTTGTTATGACCAAATAACTCGAATTTTGTCTCATCAGTCCAAATCACTTTGTTTCAGAATGAATCTGGCTTGTCTAAATGAGCATTTGTATACAACAAGCGACTCTGTTTGTTGCGTGAGTGCAGAAAGGGCTTCTTTCTCATCACCCTGCCATACAGATGTTCTTTGTGTAAATTGCGCTGAATTGTAGAACGATGTACAGATACACCATCTGCAGCAAGATGTTCTTGTAGGTCTTTGGAGGTGATCTGTGGGTTGTCTGTAACTATTCTCACAATCCTGCGCATATGCTGCTCCTGTATTTGTCTTAGCCTGCCAGACTTGAGGTTTAACATCAACTGTGCCAGAGGCCTTCCATTTCCTGATTACATTCCTTACAGTTGATACTGACAGTTTAAACCTCCGAGATAGCTTTTTGTAGCCTTCCCTTAAACCATGAGACTGAACAATCTTTATTTTCACATCTTTTGAGAGTTGCTTTGAGGATCCCATGCTGTCACTCTTCAGAGGAGAAGCAAAGGGAAGCACAACTTGCAATTGAGCACCTTAAATACCTTTTCTCATGATTGGACACACCTGTCTATGAAGTTCAAGGCTTAACGAGCTAAGCCAACCAATTTGGTGTTGCAAGTAATCGGTATAGAGCAGTTACATGCATTCAAATCAGCAAATTTACAAGGGGACCCACATTTTTGCACAGCCAGTTTTTCACATTTGATTTAATTTCATATAACTAAATACTGCTTCACTAAAAATCTGTTCGGAAAACACCCCAGTACTCAGATGTTTCTAGGAAATGAAAGACATACCACTGTTATCTTTTTTGTTGAAAGTAGAGTAAATTATTATGCAGGCTGAGAGGGGTTGTCAAACCTTTTCATATGACTGTATTATAATTATGGTGTGAGGAGGAGAATACATACACTTGTGACGTGTGAGTCCCTGTCTTGCACCCCAAAACACAAAGCTAAGTCTCACTGACCAACTTGATTCAGATTGAAACAGGACCAGCACGGTTATTTATTATAGCGGGATCTGCCACTCTCCTATACACAGACACAGCAATCAGACAGAGTTGTGGCCATGTAATCCTGTTCCCTGCATTTCTAATGTTTCTTGCATCACCCATCGATGCTTATACCGCGACCACGATTGACTCGGATCTGCTTTAGCTGCGAGCTGCTTCTGCTTGGGGGCCCACTGATGCCCTGGCAATTGCTAAACTGTCTTCCATAGATGCAGCAATCGCGCTTTGCGACGCTGTTCGGTATGTTGTCACATTGCCAAACGAGTTTAGAAACCTTACACACTGAAACCTTGGACATTGCATTTTACAGTGGCATCCGTGATTTGCTAGTCATAGTTGAGGTGTTATATGGAATGCCCTCCTTTTTCCCTTTGAAGGTGGTTTAAGGGCTTAGTGAAGTGTGAGAATGGAGCTGCATATCCCGGGTGACCCTTCCACATACAGTGACTGCAATTCAATGAGACCCCCAGCGAGTAATCTCTGTGGAGCTAAATCAGCAACTTCTAAAACTAATGGACCACACCAGTAATGTTTGGGAGATGTCATTGGCAATCATTTATTATGTGCTTTACATTTGTAATTACTGTAGATCACTTTGCAGAGATCTGCATGCCCTTTGACCTTAAAGAGTCTTTTTCTTTAGATCAGTGTGTCAAAAAGGCAAATTAAATCCTCAGAGATTCAGTGTTGTACAGCATAACAATAAAATGTGAAATATTCCAAGGGGATGAGAACTTTTAATATGCACTGTATAGATAGATAAATAAATAGATAAATACTTTATTAATCCCAAGGGGAAATTCACATAATCCAGCAGCAGTATACTGATACAAAAAACAATATTAAATTAAAGAGTAATAAAAATGCATGTAAAAACAGGCAATAACTTTGAATAATGTTAGTGTTTACCCCCCCTAGGGGTGGAATTGAAGAGTTGCATAGTGTGGGGGAGGAACAATCTCCTCAGTCTGTCAGTGGAGCAGGACGGTGACAGCAGTCTGTCACTGAAGCTGCTCCTCTGCCTGGAGATGACACTGTTCAGTGGCTTAGCGCCTGTTGCTCTGCCACAGATGTTAAACTGTCCAGCTTTATTCCTACAATAGAGCCTGCCTTCCTAACAAGTTTGTCCAGGTGTGAGGCGTCCTTCATCTTTATGCTGCCTCCCCAGCACACCACCGCGTAGAAGAGGGCACTCACCACAACTGTCTGGTAGAACATCTGCAGCATTTTATTGCATATGTTGAAGGATGCCAACCTTCTAAGGAAGTATAGTCGGCTCTGACCTTTCTTACACAGAGCATCAGTATTGGCAGTCCAGTCCAATTTATCATCCAGCTGCACTCCCAGGTATTTACAGGTCTGCACCCTCTGCACACAGTTTCCTCTGATGATCACGGGGTCCATGAAGGGCCTGGGCCTCCTAAAATCCACCACCAGTTCCTTGGTCTTGCTGGTGTTCAGGTGTAAGTGGTTTGAGTCGCACCATTTAACAAAGTCTTTGATTAGCTTCCTATACTCCTCCTCCTGCCCACTCCTGATGCAGCCCACAATAGCAGTGTCATCAGCAAACTTTTGCACGTGGCAGGACTCCGAATCATATTTGAAGTCTGATGTACATAGGCTGAACAGGACCGGAGAAAGTACAGTCCCCTGCGGCGCTCCTGTGTGGCTGACCACAATGTCAGACCTGCAGTTCCCAAGACACACATACTGAGGTCTGTCTGTAAGATAGTCCATGATCCATGCTACCAGGTGTGAGTCTACTCCCATCTCAGTCAGCTTGTCCCTAAGGAGCAGAGGTTGGATGTTGTTGAAGGCGCTAGAGAAGTCCAAAAACATAAATAATTTTTACAGCACCACTGCCTCTGTCCAAGTGGGAGAGGGATCGGTTTAGCATATAGAGAGATGATGGCATCCTCCGCTGCAACCTTCTCCTGGTATGCGAACTGCAGAGGATTGAGGGCGTGGCAGACCTGTGGCCTCAGGTGGTGAAGCAGCAGCCGCTCCGTGGTCTTCATCACATGTGACATCAGAGCAACAGGCCGGAAGTCATTCAGCTCACTAGGACGTGATACCTTTGGGACTGGGGTAATACAAAATGTTTTCCAAAGCCTCGGGACTCTCCCCTGTTCCAGGCTCAGGTTGAAGATGCGCTGTAGAGGACTCCCCAGTTCCAGCGCACAGGCCTTCAGCAGTCGTGGCAATACTCCATCTGGACCCGCTGCTTTGCTGGCAAGAAGTCTCCTCAGCTCTCTGCTCACCTGCACTGCTGTAATTGTGGGTGGGGATGTCTCTACTATGCTGGTATCAGCAGAAGGATGGTTGGAGGATGCAGTACTCTGAGGTTGAGAGTGGGTTAAGGGTGGTCAAACCTGTTAAAGAAGTTGTTCATTTGGTTTGCTCTCCCCACGTCTCTGTCGATGGTGACACCCCGATTCGAGCTGCAGCCAGTGATGATCTTCATCCTATCCCACACTTCCTTCATGCTGTTATTCTGCAACTTCTGCTCCAGCTTTCTCCTGTACTGCTCCTTCGCCGCCCTGAGCTGGACTCGGAGTTCCTTCTGCACGCGCTTGAACTCATGCTGATCAACGCCTTTAAAAGCCCTTTTCTTCTGGTTCAAAAGGCCCTTGATTTCATGTGTAATCTATGGCTTGTTGTTAGCATAGCAGCGTACTGTTCTTACTGGAACTACAATGTCCATACAGAAGTTGGTGTAATCAGTTGTGCAGTCAACAGGCTCTTCAATATTCTCACTATGTGACCCCTGCAGGATATCCCAGTCAGTGGTTCCAAAGCAGTCTCTCAGAGCCTGCTCTGCCTCAGGGGACCAGTTCCTGAATGAGCGTGTGGTTGTAGGTAGTGCCTTCACTCTTGGTTTGTAGTGAGGCTGAAGCAGAACCAGGTTATGATCTGCTTTCCCAAGCGCAGGCAGCGAGGTGGCTCTGTATGCGTCTTTAACGTTTGCATACAGTAGGTCAATAGTCCTATTTCCCCGGGTGTTACAGTCCACATACTGGGAGAAGGCAGGTAATATTTTGTCCAGTGTCACTTGGTTAAAGTCTCCTGCGATTAGCACAAGCGCCTCGGGGTGCTGCGTTTGTAACTTAGCAACTGTGGAATGGATGACGTCACTCGCTATCTCCGCGTTCACTCAAGGGGGGATGTAAACAATGACAACAACGATGTGTCCAAACTCCCTGGGCAAGTAATAGGGACGCAAACTTACGGCCAACAGTTTGATGTCACTATAGCAAGTGGAGATTTTAACGTTTACATGTCCTGAGTTGCACTTTGTATTGACATAGAGAGTGACACCCCCTCCTTTCTTCTTCCCGCTGGTATTTGCGTCTCTGTCCGCTCTAACTGTGCTAAACCCGGGTAGCTCCACGTTGGCATCTGGGATGTTAACCAAGTTTCACTAAAACACAGCCAGCTGCATTCTCTGTAGGTTCTGACATTTTTCACCAGCGCGACTAGTTCGTCGATCTTATTTGGTAGTGAGTTCACATTTCCCAGGATCATAGAAGGCACTGGTTTATAGCGCCAATTTCTTGCAAGCCGCTTAGCTTTTATCTTAGCGCCGGCTCGGCTGCCCCGATACCGTCTTCTTACCTTGTCAGGTAAATAGGGAACCACACCGGCGCGGCATTTCTTCTCAGCGCTTGAAGTTGACAACTTGAATAGGCGAGTCTCGGCGTGTAAAAATCCATGTCAAGTAGTAAAAGCAGTAAAAAGTGTCCAGGGAGCAATTCCACATAAAAAAAGTGGTAGAAGTGATCAGTGAAATAGAGAATAATAGAGAAAAAAGGTAAAAAGATAAAGTCATACACGGAGCTGCTGGAATGGCTGCCACTTGCGGCGGCGCCGGATGTAACAGTAGCCAGTATATGTTGTGATGATTGAAGAGCCGGTACAATGTCAAAAGTTTGGGGTCCCTCAGAGCAACCCATTCAACAGCAACGATGCTAAGAAAATGTGGGGAAATGGAAAATAAAACAACAGTTTGAACTTAACAGACTACCAGTAGAAGCTTTTGTGGGCTAATGTGGCTCTGGCAGTTGCAGGTCCAATCAAGATCGCCAATATCCTGCCAGCTCTGTTGTTTTATGTGTTCAGGACCAGACAAGTCGAAGCTTCGAAAAGACGTGGAATGTGAGGTCTCTGTTCTTCTTGTTGACTTGTCCTCCTCTTCAGGGTGGAGAGAGATGTCAATAATGGCCTCTCATCCAAAACTGCTCCCGTTTTACCTCCTCTGCAGAGCCTCCAACACATGTCCGTAGTGTTCCCATGCGAAGAAGTTGACAACTTCACAAAAGTAACAAAAGAGTACTAAAGAAGTACTTACACTGACTTGGAAATTGTAGAGGGTGAAGTGCTGCTGAGATTAAATAGTCTGAAATTTGAAAGTACCAGATAACAATTATCGCGGAGTGCTTAAGGAGGTGAGTACATAAATGTTGGAGCACATTTTTAGAAAAATGTCTGCACACTAAGGAAATGTCTAAAGATTGGAGGACATCAAATGTTATCTTGTTGTAATAAAAGGGTGATCAGATGGGTTCAAGTAAGCTAGGCCAGTAAGCTGAATGTCTGTAAAATTGTGGATGGAATTCTTACTTTGTTTTCATTTTGATTTTGTTTTAGAAAAGCAGAACAGCATCCTACACATTCCAATAAACAGTAGTAACAGATACAATTTACTTCAAAATCAATACAGAGCAAGAAAAAAGAAAGAAATAGAAAGAAAAAAAAAACAAGATAGAAGGAGTTATTGAGGAGAAGATTAAACAGCACCTGACTAGTGCAGGAGTACTGGCAGATTATTAACATGGATTTGGACGAAGAAGGTTGTAGGAATTCCGTGAAGCATCAAAAGGGTACAACTAGAGAGGTGCATATGGTATTATTTATCTTGATGTTCATAAGGCTTTTGGTTGGATACCCCACAAAAGGTTCGTAATTACATTTAAAGAAGTGGCAGCTCGTGGTGTAGTGTGTAGGTGGGTACAAAAATTGCTCAAAAACGGGGAGCAGAGGGTTAGAGGGGGTGAAGAACCTTATCAGAATTAGGTAATGTTAAAAGTGGTGTCCAGCAGGGGTCAGTGCTGGGACTGCTGGTCTTTTTAATATCCATAAGTGGATATTATTCTTCTGACAAGACTATACTGTATATACTCGCAAATAAGTTCTCCCACGGATAAATTGGGACTTGATTTTACTGTACAATTTCCGGTATTTTATAATGTTGGTCCTATAAGTCAAATGTGGAAAACTCACACTATTGGTCCAAGAGATTACGATATGCTAACGACCACCTGAGAGAGTAACCACGGAGCACACAGCCTTTTTATTCTATGTGGGTGCGGCAATGCGCTCTATCAGCGTGTGCTCCTAACCTCTCTCTCTCTCTCTCTCTCTCTCACTATTGTGCCTACGTGACCACACAGTAATACCCGAACTGTTCTGAAGCAACATTTGCACTGTTTTGTGTTTTTTGTATCTCACACCCTCATTCACCTTTACCATAAGAGCATCCCTTATCTACAATGGAGCGTACGATTAAAAGAAAATATGAAGTTGGTTATAATTTAAAAATCGTTGATGTGGCGAAAGCAATTAGTAACTGTGCTGCTGCAACAAAATTCGATGTGTCTGAGAAACTGATGTGAGATTGGAGGAGGCAAGAAGATGTAAAAACAAAAAAAAATTAAGTGTCGCATTTTTGAACCGTGTATGAGTTGGGGTCTGATTTTATGATTGATTTTTCGGGTTTCAAGACCAAACTTGTACGCGAATATAAACAGTAATCAGTCTGCAGATGTTACCAAAGTAATCCCCACTGTCATAGGGGAACTTGGACGGCACACAGACTTGAGCAGATTTGTGAACGCTTGAAATTTAATGGAAGTGAATGTAAAATATTACATGTAGGGAGTAAAAATGTGGGATTTGAATACACAATAGGAGGTCGGAAACTTGAAAGTACTTCCTGTGAGGAGGACCTGTGAGTCATTACTGTCTACAGAGCTCCAGAAAGCTAACAGGACATTTGGTTATACAGCGCCCTGATATGTGAAGTACAAGTCAAGAGAGGTTATGTTTAAGTTAATTAACAAACTGCGGGGATCTCATCTGGAGTCATGTGCGGTTTTGGACTCCATATCACAAGAAAGACATAGCAGCACAACAGAAAGTCTAGAGAAGAGCAACTAGGCTGATTTAGGGAATAAAGAGACACGAGTTATGAGGAGAGACTTTTCAATTAAAAGCAGAGATGAGGAGGTGACAGGATTGAAGTTTTTAAAATTATGAAAGGAACTGGTACAGTGGATCCCAGTTGTCAGAGAACACATTAAGGGCAAATCTTGCACAAATGTTAGAAAGTTTCTCTTCACACAAACAACCATAGACACGTGGAGTGAATGACCAAGTAGTGTAGTTGAGAGTAGAACCTTAGGGGCGCCTTCTTGTCCCAACTTGATGTTAGTTTTGCCAATCTTAGTGATTAAGATGGACAGGTTGCTGCTAATGAACAGCCTGGTCTTGTCAAAATGACCCTAATGTTCTAGTGCAGGGGTCCCCAACTCAGGTCCTGGAGGGCCACAGTGACTGCTGGTTGTCATCCTAACCCTTTTCTTAATGAGTAACCTGTTTTGGCTGGTAATTAACTTCTTAATTGACTTGCTCTTGAAGACTCAGACCCCTTCATTGTTTCTTTTTTCCTTAATTAGCAGCCAAACAATAATGAGATACAAAATGAGCCAAAACAACTGGTGCCCATATTACAATATCTGAAAATAAAAAAGGTCTTAAGAATGTTGATCTGCTCAGGTCCACAAAACATTTGACCAGTGCTCTTAGAAAACAGAAAATCAACAATGTCGGGAATGTCTGCTGTTGCACAATGAGAGCATCGACAAGCCATAGAATTAAAGAACGGGTTTAATTAATGACAAGACTCGGCGCCTAATGAATCAACTGGTTGAGTGAAATTGGTTGGAGTTTGAGGCCCTGACTTAGTTGATCTTCTGTTGGCTCACTCACTTCACATTTCATTTCTGTTTAAGGAAAGAAATGAAGCAATTCAGAGGAATGATGAAGAAATTCTGGGGAACATATCTTAAAAAACAAGTTAATTAAAATGAAAGGAAAAGGAGTTAATTAGCAGCAAAAACAGGTCAACAATTAAGTAAAGGGTTAGAATGAAAGCCTGCAGCCACTGTGCCCCTTCAGGAGTGGAGTTGGGGACCCCTGTTCTAGTGTGTTGTATCATGCAGGCCATTAGTGTTTGATGCTCCAGGAAATTTAAAATCCACCTTGAATCTGACAGAAATGAAAAGAGTTGTGGATCTATTGAAGAAAGTGGCTTTTTTTTTTGGTGAAATGGCAAGTAGTAGATGAGTCAACCTGACAGAAAGTTTCTCTTGTCTGATAATTCTTGCAGTTTCTCATCATCACATTGTTATAAGAATGTTTTATTCAAAAGCTTTCAACTTTTAAATGGAAAACTCACACAGTGGTGTGAAAAAAATGTTTTGAGGTGGGGGATCTTAATATGAATCGGTATAGTTTTTTGCCCCTTTCAGAATTCAGTCCTAATTATTATGTTGGCTTTACCAACTCAGGTGTCCTTCCTCTTTCAGATTGCTGAATTTGAACGAGTCTGGGCACTTTGCCGGGCTCAGATGCATCACTTTGCCAAACAGCTGGTGCCCCCACAGCCGCCCCCATTCCACCTCTATGAATGCCTTCAGAAGTAATGAGTTCTTTTTGTCGCTTGTTGTGGAATAAAGGATGCCTAAAAGCTGCTGACCTGCACTTTGTTTTCACTGTTAATGTTCTTCTCTGTGCGCTCATTGCGTTTCCAAGGCAGCAGGCTGGATTTAAGATTAGTGAAAATAAAAAGAAAGGTTAAGCTATGGGTGCATTTTTGTTCTGTTTTACAATCTGAACGGCAGCTATTTAATAATGTGGCAGTGCTTTACTGGCCCCTACACTCACTGGCATCAATGAACGGACATAGAAATACAGCACAGTTTGTCACAATTCGTGAGGCTCTCTGGACTGGAAGGAATTCATGAAAATATTCCATGATAGTGGAAAGATGCCCCAGCTGGAAACTTCCTTTGGCATTCCTGGGTAATTAGAAGCAGGACTTCTTATAAGGGGGAATGGGTTTGGCAACAAGGATTGGTCCAATCTAGCCCTTAGGTGTTTTTTTTTCTCAAGGCGCAGGCAATGTAGTCATAGATAGAAACTGTCATGGTCTGCTGGCACAAGTGACAATGGCCAGTGTCACAGATGTCTGGGGTTCTTACCTGGCTGGGATGCCTGGAGGGACCAGAAAGGGACATTAATAGCTTCCGGATCATGAGGGGGCAACCGCCCTGGACTAGGAGAGGACCATGGGAAAGGAACAAAGAGGTTCTGGCCTGTTGGGAACCATGGCCACTGCCAGGGGGCGCCCCAAGCCTCGTGGAACCCGGAGAACTGTCACTTCCGCCACACCAGGCAAGATGGCGGATGAACCTGCCAGGGACGCCCGGAGTGCTTCCGGTGCAAAGGGCAGCACTTCCGCCACACCAGGAAGGGCTGCTGGAAGATCGTCATCAGCCACCTTGAGCACATCTGGGCGGGAATAAAAGGCGCCGCCTTCTGACAGTCGAGGCGCTTGGGTCAGGAGTGGGAGCAGGACAAAGTTCCCAGGAGGAGAGGAGAGGAGAGGAGAGTAGAGGCGGCTAAGGACTGAGATATAAAGAAGTTCATTTTGGGGACTATTGCTGAGTGCTTTGTGTGGTGTTTGAGACTGAATCCTGTAAATATCGGTGCTTAATAAACATATGAGTCTTATAAAGATGTGGTTTCCGACTGGTGGTGTCCGGGCAAGTCTCACACCAGAAAGGGAGAGTGAGAAAAGCGGCTGTGCAGGATGGCCGAGCTCTTTAATAATCTTTTGTGTGAGTGTTAGAGAACTGAGAGGGGCTACAATTGAGTGCAGTGTCTTACCATCTTGCATAAACAAGTAAAATAACAACGCCATGTACAAAAACACAAGAAATCCAGTGCCGTGATAGCTCCTGGGGACTGTACACCTCTAAGTGCATTAATAAAAGAGATGGGCCTGGATGTTATAATGAAAGTCATCCTTCAGAGACTGGACTCAAGGTGACCTACTTGGGGGTCCTTTTAATGGCATGTTGAAGACGTTTCTGCATGAACAGTGTTGTTGATGTCTCTAAATGCGGCAAACAATGCATGTGTTTTTGTTTAGCTTCTTTGACCCCAGGCTAATCTCCTATTTATATTTTTTTACGATGGTAACACGTCCAAGATGAGTTTTTTGAGCATTATGTCCGAGGTTCTCTTTGTGTCATGTTTCTCTGCACAACTATCTTGCTTGTGTCCTCACAGGTGGTTGGCACAGTAGGGTGTGTGCCATCATGGTCCGGGCTCATCTTCTTTCTTAGGCGTTTCTACCCTGTTTTCTCCAGAAGAACTTCTTAACGAGTCTACCTCATCTTTGTTATGCTTATCTAACTCGCATTTTAAGTTTGTTTCGCAAGTGAGCAGGCACAATGTAGCACATCTGGCCATTCCCTTAAGGGCCAAGTCTGAGATTTTCCTCCACCTCCTTCATGGAATTTTTCAATATCAAATGCCCACAACACTGCTCTGTCGTCTTTCTCAGTACTCAAGTCAACCCTTTAGGTTCTATATGTTGTTTTATGTGTGTCATGATATACAATATGACACTATGCAAAGGTATTAAAAATAAAATGACTCTTTGCTCTTTAATTTAATACTTTGTAGAAGCCTCTTTGGTATCAATTTCAGCTTTGAGTCTTCTTGGGTAAGTCTCTACAAGCTTTGCACATCTAGATTTGGGCAGTTATCCCATCTCAGATCCTCTCAAGCTCTGTTAGATAGCATGAGAAGTGTCTGTACAGCCATCTTCAGGTCTGTGCACAGTCTGAGCTTTGTCTGGGCCACTCAAGGGCACTCAGAGACTTGTCATGAAGCCACTCCATTGATGTCTTGGCTGTGTGCTTCAAGTCATTGTCATGCTGAAAAGTGAACCATTGCCCCAGTCTGAGGTGGTGTACTCTCTGCACTTGGTAGCATTCATCCTTCCATCAGTTCTGATAGGCCTCCCTGTCCCTGCCACTTAGAAGTACCCTCTATAGGGTGGTCCAGATCTAATTATGCAACTTTTAATGCAATGCAGGAAAACAATACAAGACAAAAGAATTGTTCGAAATATCTTGTAAGAAACGAAAATGGACTTACATTGAATTAATTCACTGATTATCCATGTAATGTCCCACTTGTCCTCCATTCAGTTGGATACAGGCTTGGAGTAAGTAATAAATTTAATAAGTATATAGCATAATGAAAATTGCATAATTAGATCTGGACCACCCTGTATAGCTTCTGGACCTCTGTTAGATTTACCATTGAGTTCCTGGTCACTCTCACTGACCAAGGCCCTTCTTGCCCATTCACTTAGTTTGGCTGGACGGCCGACTCTCTGAAGAGTCCTGGTAGTTCTAAACTTATTTTGTTTCACACTTCTTGAGCCTGCTGAGAACACTTAAAGCTTTACAAATGCCGTGATGTACAGTATATGGTTGCTTTAATGATGTAATCCATTGAGCACTTGGCAATGAGAAATGTTAAAAACTTTTCAAAAGCATTTTAGAGCAAAATTAATGTTTGCAAAAGATTCCATTAGAGCAGGGGTCCTCAATCACAGTCCTGGAGGGCTGCAGTGGCTGCAGGTTTTTGTTCTAACCTGGTTGCTTAATTAGAAAGGAATTTTTGCCAATAATTTAATTTCATGGCTTGTTAGAGCTTTAACTCTGCTATGTCAGGTAATTCTCATATCCTAGATTTTCTTCCCCTTTCTAAGGATATCATCCAAATGATTTGAAGGCTAAAATGGATGAGTAATTCTCAGTCCTTCATTTTTTTCTCTTCACTTTCCTTCCAACTATTTAATTAAATCCAATAGTGCATGATAAATACATACAGGTGTAAAGGGTAGCAAGCTAAATGGAGAAATACTGGTCTCTTTTGTCATTTGCATCCATCCATCCATCCATTTTCCAACCTGCTGAATCCGAACACAGGGTCACGGGGGTCTGCTGGAGCCAATCCCAGCCAACACAGGGCACAAGGCAGGAACCAATCCCGGGCAGGGTGCCAACCCAACGCAGTGTCATTTGCATGTTATTGCTATTTAGGAGCAATTAAAAACTAAGAATACAGCTGGTTAAGACTAAAATAAGCAATAAGGGTTCAAAATCTTAATGAGCGAGACAACTAAAGTGAAGCAGAAGTGTTACTTGAGCAATAAGCGTTTCTTATTAAGCAATTGGGTTGGAGCAAAAACCTGCAGCCACTGCGTCCCTCCAGGACCGTGATTGAGGACCCCTGCATTAGAGTCATAAACCCCAGAATAGGTGTAAAATTTGTACGATTCATTTCTGTGTTTTGCAAAAAAATACTTGATGTGTGATTTGATATGTATTTCTTTTTGTTCAGTGCTTTTTGACTCTTTTTCTGTCTTGGTGAAAGTTTGGTTTATCTTTCTGGTATCAACCCCTGCTCTTAGTTTTCCAACCACATGTCATCTCCTGATCCTTTAAAACATTTTTCACTGTCGCTCGCTGAGACAGAATGGTTACCTGAGTTATATGGCATTTGGTACAGGACTCTGAAGAGCAATGCTAATGTTTGCAACACGCCATCTGTTGGAATTAAAATTGTGATGCATTTTGTTATTTTCATACGTTACAAAATACATTTCAGTTTTTGTTCTCATTTTTTCATACTGCACTAGCTAACATAGCTGAAATACTTGGTGTTGCCCGGGAGGAAAATAAAGTGTTTTTTTTTTAATAGTATGAGAAAAATATAATTAAAAAAAACACAACTTTAAAAATAAATTAACAAACAATGAAGGCTCACTGATGTACTTGTCTTGCTGTCTTGTATGTATGTTATCATCCAGTTGACGCTCAGAACCAGCCAACTCTATTTCATTTCAGAAGCAACAGGGGTGCTCAGACATAAAGAATGCTGGCCCTCACCTCCATTTCACCCTCTGGTGTTCGTTCTGAGTGTCAACTGGATGATAACGTGCATACAAGACCGCAAGATCACCCCTCACCCTACCCAGAAGAGGGTGGGTTAGGATTGATTTCACCCTACAGTATTTTTAGTCGACCAATGAGAAACATGTGTACCAAGTTTCATGAAAATCGCTCCAGCCATTTGGAAGTGATGCTGGAACATGCATACAAACACACACATACACATATATACATTGAGTTTTATATAATAGATTTTACACATACCGTAGATGAAACCACCGTACAAAAGTATTACAGCTGCAGCTGAGAATATGAGATGGAATATGAGCCGCAGAACAAGATTTTTTTTTTTTTTTGAAATATAAACATCCGAGAAAAATTACAAGTTTAGAGGGTCCTTGTGAAATTCTTGCTTGCCTTTGCTTCTCAGTGTGCCACATGTCATCACTGTCTGCCACCTCAATTAGGGAGTAGAACTACCTTACCTCAAACGGAAAAATTCCAGAACATATTTGTCATAAGAGAGAAGGAAGCTCTGCCAAAGCATGTCTTAAAGTAAGATATACGTAAAGAAAGTGCTGTGGGTTAATTAGTTAGAAAAGTGGATTAGAGCTGAAGGGCAGGCTCAACTTGACAGGATAGTCTGGGTGACAAAATTATTGGGCACATGTTGTAAATAAATATTTGAATTAAATGACAAAGTCAATGAACCATACAGCCCAGCCATCTGAACAAAGAAGAAGAGCCAAAAAAAATCTCTTTGACAGACAAAAAGCTTAGACCCATTGTTCTTGTGCCAAAGACTGACAATGATAACATGCTTCTTGCGTCTAAAGCTGCTTGTATGTTCCAAGCTGAACCAGCAATACATGACTGGCTAAGTGTTTTTATTTTTTATTCTGCTGACATCTGTGTTAAGGTGTGGATGTTTTTAGGCTAGTAATAGACTTTGAGATTAAAGAACCTTTGGGTCTGCAGTGGGTGTGCAGACAGTGACAGAGCATGTGTAAGCTGTTGTCATTTCATGCTTCTGTCTCGTAGGATGCTACAGGTGGCAGCTCTTCTGACTTTAACATACATCACACTTTGTATCTTCCACAAGCTGTTAGCATACTGGCAACAAAGCATAGCATTGTTGTTAGTGCATTAAAAAAAAGTGAGCAGTCATCTAGAACCGTGCTCCTCAAAAAGAGTTGGCCCACATGCTGCCTACAGATACGCCTAGGGAGCTTCTGCTTCAGTCTGATAGACACTTGCACATAGCTTGTTTTTTACAGACTCCTCCAGCCCAAAAGTAGCATGTGTGGGAAACCAGAGTCAGTGTGAGGGTGTTCACTGCAGAGAACTGGTATCAATATTTGCCTCTATGCTCAGCCACAGTTGAGGTAGATTCTAAGGCACGGATCCAGCTAAGGATACAAGGGATTGAACCAAGAACTAAGGTGCATTTTCAGTTTTTATTGTCTGTTATTTGAAATGTCTTCTATTAAGAGATATGCTTCAACTATTGAAACAAGACAAAAGAAATAAGATAAAGGGCTGGGAACTTACACAGTACCCCATTTAGTCCACAATAAATTACGCAGGTTCAATATCAGTGTGGTTGAGTATCAAATAAACTAAGAATATAGTTCCTGAAGTTGGAGAACTGGCTTCTTCAGACATACGGGTTCAGTTGTGAACATTGACTTCTGGTCTCTTTGATTCTTAGATATGGTGCCAAGTGGAAGGGGCAGGACTTCCAGGACTGGAGCGGAAGTGATGTCACTTTTCTGCTTCCACTTTACAGATACACTACTCTTCAAAGGTTTTAGAAAACCCTCCGTTTGCTCAGTTTTTAAGGAAATGCATGCAGTTTAATGACTTAATGCGGTGAATCAGCTTTTTTGATTCTCTGTGCACTTGCTGAATCCAGTTTTTCCAAGGCGCACAATACCATAGTCTAATTCTAATTTATGAAATAGCCAATAATTTTTTTTTAATTAAAGGGTTAAGTAAAAATAAATAAAACACGTATTTAAGATCACAAAAAAATGTAATTGAACGTGATTGAGATGCTGTGCCCACAGAGCCATATAAGAACGGGCCGGCACAGAAGGAGAGGAAAAAAAAAAAAAAAAGAGACAAAAAGGAAAAAGGCGTGGAGAGCGAGAGCGCAGCATTGGGGCGAAAGAAAGAGGATGAGCCAGCCTGCCAGCATAAATAAGAGAAGTCGGCGTGATTCTATGTGCCACCTTGTAAGATGCTAGCAATGCATTGCTTGGTATTTTTGCCTGCTTATAAAAACTACCTTTTTGTTAATTTAACTCTTAACTTTCTGGTAAAGTAGTCATGAGATTTACTAACCACGCTGGGATGATTGGTTACTAAATGGCGTTTCAACTTACTTGGGAGCATGCACTCTGATGCCCAAACTTTCATACACAGTACACACTGCTGCCTCTCTTCACCATTGACTTCTGTCAACGTAAAACCAAAGTCCAAATAACTGTCTTCATATTTTCAATAGTTGCGCTTCTTCACACTCTGGTTGACGTTGCCACTGGTTGACGGTGTGCCCTCTTTATTTTTACTCTCACAATGCTTATTACTGTTTAGTAAAAACCGATCCATTTTTAAAAATACATGCGAGAAGAAATACTTCAAAAACTTCACTTGGCTTAATCACAACAGTATACAGTTGATACAATCTCCGAAAACTAATTGAACACTAAGAACATGCGAAACTGACAGCTATTTATATATATATGTACGGGAAAGTTCGACAAACTAGTAAAACAATCGAGAAACTTAATTATTGTAGAGAGCCATCTAGTAACCATTTGTAGTGGCCTTCTCAGACAGTTATTAATAAGTGAGTTACTGGTTTGCACCAGGTCCACCAGATGTTGCATCCTATCACATTAATTTGAAAATGGAAATAAAATTATGAAAATTTTGTAATATTTTGCATGTCCCTATAAGGAAGCCGCGGTGCACACTTTGGGAACCACTGATTTAATGTTTCATGAAATCAAGGCAAAGAACAAATAAACAATGGCAAACACAAAAATAAGTCAAGGAATCAGTGTACAAAATTTTAATTTCCATTTTTGATTCATCACAGTATCCTGCACCTTTTAGTGCTATAACGACCAAACTGTGGGACCCCTTTTGATTCAGAATGCCAGTCACTCTGTGCAAGTCACCAATTCTGCCTCCAGCAAAAAACCCCCAGACTGTCCCATTCCCTCCTCAATGACTGACAGTTGGTGTCACACACTGAGGAGCCATCCTGTCGCCAACTCAATGGTGTACGAACACACTGTGTGATGAACTGAAGATTTCAAATTTTGATTCATCACTCATAAGACTTTCTTCCAGTCTGCAGTAGTCCACAGCTGGTATTTCAAGGCCCTGTGTTGTCCTTCAATGGATGGCTTTCTTCCTGCCACTCGCCTTGTCAGACCTGCAGCACAAAGTCTCCTCTTCTTGCTTTTGTCAACCTGCACTGTTAAGCTGTTGTGCTGTGTGTGACCCGACATTTGCGCGATAGACATATGAGTGCCAACAAAATAGCGCCGATTAAAATGCGGCGTCAAAATCGCGCCGACAAAATTGCGAAAGTTTCATTAAATATGAATTACTAGCTTAAAACATATATAATAATGTTTATTTTAGAAGTCAATATTATGAGACGCGGCATGCCATCAGCACGGCACGCAGATAGTCCTTAAGATCACGCCCTGCATATGTAGGAAGAATTGCAGCAAGACGTCTTGATAGCTGAGCGTATTTAGACTTGCTGGCTGCCTGACTGCTGGTAATTCCGCTTTGTATACGATGCGTTATGCCAACCCTCGACTGAGTTATTTGTTCGTGGCATGCCATCAGCACTTATAACAGTTATAACCTAGTACATAATGCGCATGTACGCGTCCCACTCTCTTGGCCTCTCTCGCGATTTTGTCGGCGCACATTTGTCGAAAACCAGTTAGCGGGTTTGTCGGCGCTCATTTGTCCGTCGCGGTTTTGTCGGGGCGCATATGTCTATCGCGCTTTTGTCGGTGAACCCTGCTGTGAGGTGCCTGTGACCACGCAAGCTGGTGACCCTCAGAAACTTGTCTTCTGATTGGCTGGTGACTTTTGCTGTGCCAGATCTCTTCCTATCAGAGTTTCTTCCAGTTTCCAGTGACCTTTGGATTATGTAGGACACACTGGACTCACCGACACTTGGTTTTTCCCTCTAGGGATATTAATGCTGTATCTCATTTAATTTGTTAATTGCCATTTTATTGCCATTATCACTAGAATATTGTCCAAGTCGTACTTCAGAGGGTGCAGTAACACAGTCTGTGCTAACTCTGCTTTAAGACACACTGAGGGTTTTTTAAGTAATCGACAGAATTTGGGACACCAGTGCAAATTGTTTTCTTCAACTTGCAAGGCTCCATTTACTTGAGTTGCTGCAGAACATCTGTAGGTTGTAACCCATTAGTTGTTCCCCGAAGAAGGCCCATTTGTAATTTTCTGGCATTTCCCTTTTTTCAGTTTTTCTAGCCTAAACTTAAATTTAAACCTCTGGCAGTTTGCAGCTTACTTTTTCCATTGCATTTGAACTGATTAAATTTGAAGAAAAACTGGAAAAACTGAGGTGTTCTAAAACTTTTGACCAGAAGCGTAAAAAGAGAGCAGGAGCCTGTAATCGTGTTGTCTTGTTCACCATTCCCATTATTGTATTGTCATTAGAGTCCAGAGGATGCTCCCCAAGCGCGCGTGTCCATACACACTGAAGTGACTTCACAAATAAATAAATTTGGCACCTTTTCGCTCAGTCTAGCTTCCGCAACCTCTCCTGTAGCCCAGCCCATTAAGAATTGGAAACAATGAATAAAGATCAAAATACTTGGACAAAGAATAGCTAGTGCCACTGGTTCAGAAAAGACCTTAGTAAGTGTCCCCTACTGGCTGTCATGCTTGTAGGTGAACGTTAGGAGGTTGTCTGTCTGATTCAAATCATTGACTGAAAACATGTCCCCTTACTTATTGCGTCTCCAATTCTGAAAATCTTGACACACTCATACTGTGCCTTGAAAGTGCCATGGAATAGGACTGACCATGAATATGGACTACATGAACATGAAAGCCTCGTTAAAAGCCTTTCTTAGATTCAAGATGCAAGGCATATGCAATCGGTGAATTGGCTACTATCCAAAGAAGCCTTCTGACCGAACTCCATCCTTGAAGATCAGAGACCACTGAAGGCAGCTAATTAGTCCCAGTTATACATGAGGAATTTGACAAACTAGAGAAGACCACTCAGTTGGAGCTCCTTTATCAATGCCTTTGAGGATTTTTTTTCTTTGAGGTCTCCGTGCAGGCTCAGAATAAAGAGGATTCATTCTTGGAGTCTTTCATAGTCTGACATGTTCTTACATCCTTGGATGCATTTTTTTTTGCTCTCATTCTCTCCATTGCGTTCCTTGGTTTAGCCAATAGTTAAGTTGTCCCAATATCGCATCCAGATCCTTCTTAAAGGTTTGAGTTTTGATTTGATATACTTTATTAAGCTCCGAGGGGAAATTGTCTTTTTGCATGGCCTTTGGAGGTCTGAGCACAGGGTCAGCCACGTTTTAGCTTCAACTGCATAACTCAGAAGACGGTCCCCACGCAGTCTCCTCTGCTCAGGCCTGACATGGTTAATTCTCAGAGTCTGGCCTAGTAGGACATGTCCCTAAGTCCCATGATGCACTTGGTTGTTCTCCCGTGCTTAGCTTTAAATGCTGCCATGTCTGTCTTGTAGTGTGGTGACCAGAACTGCACGCAGTACTCCAGATGTGGTCTCACTAGTGTATCAGCAAGTCAAAAATGTCTGTCCGTGTGCTGAATACTCCTAATCCCCTGTGGAAGATGTAATGAGATGATACTTATATCTTGGGTGCTTTACATGCAAAGTAATAACCAAACTAGGGCACATTTATTCATTCACATCCAGTTTAGAGGTGACAATGAATTTAACAGTCACTCCTTTCATGTTATCTGTCCATCCATTCATATTCCTAACCCAGCTTGTCCTGGATAATAGCAGCCAGACTGCAGTACTAGGCAGAAGGTGAGATCCAGCCTCAGTGGTAGGCAGGCAAAAAAACATGGCGGTTTTAAAGCTGGGCGGGGGAAGTGATGTCATCTGGGTAGGAAGCGGAAGTGATGTCATCGGGGCAGCAACTAGAAGTGATGTCGTCCGGGCAGGAACTGGAAAGTGTTGTTATTAGACCTGGAAGCGGGAGTGATGTCATTTAGCCTGGGCATAATTTCCCATGTTCAGTCTGGAGTGGAAAAAGAGAAAGGATCAGTGCTCACTAAACCAGGGGTCGCCAAACTCTGGTCCTGGAGGACCACCGTGGCTGCAGATTTTCATCCTAACCCTTTTCTTAATGAGTGACCTGTTTTTG
Organism: Polypterus bichir lapradei; assembly: GCA_026402145.1. Lineage (NCBI taxonomy): Eukaryota > Metazoa > Chordata > Cladistia > Polypteriformes > Polypteridae > Polypterus > Polypterus bichir. Next base: position 12,320,902 of record JANRMT010062798.1, read on the forward strand.
CTACTAATTAACTTCTTAATTGACTTGCTCTTGAAGACTCAGACCCCTTCATTGTTTCTTTTTTCCTTAATTAGCAGCCAAACAATAATGAGATACAAAATGAGCCAAAACAACTGGTGCCCATATTACAATATCTGAAAATAAAAAAGATTAAGGTCTCAGGAGTGTTGATCTGCTCAGGTCCACAAAACATTTTAACGGTGCTCTTAGAAAAGAGAAAATCAATAATGTCAGAAATGTCTGCTAATGCACAAGGAGAGCATCGACAAGCCACAGAATTAAAGAATGGGTTTAATTAACAACAAGACTCAGAGCCTAATTAAGCAGCTGGTTGGAGTGAAATTGTTTGGAATTTGAGGCCCACACTTGGGTGGTCTTCTGTTGGCTCACTCACGTCACATTTCACTTCTGTTTGGGTGCCATTTAAGGAAAGAAATGAAGCAATTTAGAGCAACAAATCTTACAAAAACAAGTCAATTAAAATGAATTCACAAGAAGTTAATTAGCAGCACAAACAGGGCACTCGTTAAAAAAAGGGTTAGGATGAAAACCTGCATCCACGGTGGTCCACCAGGACCGGAGTTGGCGACCCCTGCACTAAACCATTCTCTCTTTCCCCTGCAGACCACCCAAGGGAAATCCCACCTGAGACTGGTGACATCACTTCCGGTTCCAGGTCTAATGAGGTAATTTTCTCATTCCCCTGGTCCGGCGTGCAATTATCCGTTTTAGCTGCCTCCCATGCGCACATG